>CM038678.1:296691476-297153976 GCA_021605205.1 Aegilops longissima
AAATAACATGTTGACAAATGAAAATAATTGGGCACCTACTGAGCCAGCTCCTGATCCAATTAATGAGCCTATTCCTAAACTAGCTCCGAAGAAGAGAGGTGTTCTATTTCTCAGTCCCGAAGATATGCAAGAGGCAAAGAAATCTATGAAAGAAAAAGGTATTAAAGCTGAAGATGCTAAGAATTTACCTCCTATTGAAGAAATACATGGTCTTAATTTACCGTCTGTTGAAGAAACATATGATCTTAATCCTTTATTTATTGAAGAACGTCCAGACCCCGATAACCCGACACAGGTAGTAAAGGTAAGTTCTCTCTATAGATCTGATGAAGGTGATATTCCTCATTATAAGTCTGCCAGACGATGCTTTCATGAATTTGATAATTTTATTGTCAAACAAGAAAATTTTAATGCTTATTTTGGTAGACAATTGAAATATGATTCCGATATGATTAAACACTTGGTGATTATATGGCTAATATTAGAGGTGAACTTAAAATTGTTAGCAAACATGCTTCTATGGTTACCACTCAAGTAGAACAAGTACTTAAGGCTCAAAAAGAATTGCTTGAGGAAATGAATAGTAAGAAAAATGATTATGATGTTAGAGTGGCTACTAGAACTGTTAGAATGACTCAGGAACCTTTGTATCCTGGAGGCCACCCTAAGAGAATCGAGCAAGATTCTCAGAGAAATAATATTGATGCACCTAGTTCTTCTAAAAGGAAGAAAAAGAAAAATGATAGGACTTTGCAAACTTCTAGTGAACATATTGCTGAACCACTTGAGAATCAAAATGATATATCTATGTCTGATGCTGAAACACAATCTGGTAATGAACATGAACCTAATGAAAATGTTAATGATGATGTTCATGATGATGCTCAACCTAGTAATGATAATGATGTAGAGGTTGAACCTGCTGTTGATCTTGATAACCCACAATCAAAGAATCAACGTTATGATCAGAGAGACTTTGTTGCTAGGAAACATGGTAAAGAAAGAGAACCATGGGTTCAGAAACCCATGCCTTTTCCTCCCAAACCTTCCAAGAAAAAGGATGATGAGGATTTTGAGCGCTTTCCTGAAATGATTAGACCTATCTTTTTGCGTATGCGATTAACTGATATGCTCAAAAATAATCCTTATGCTAAGTATATGAAGGATATCACTACTAATAAAAGAAAGATACCGGAAGCTGAAATTTCCACCATGCTTGCTAATAATACTTTTAAGGGTGGAATACCAAAGAAACTTGGAGATCCAGGAGTACCCACTATACCATGCTCTATTAAAAGAAATTATGTTAAAACTGCTTTATGTGATCTTGGAGCCGGTGTTAGTGTTATGCCTCTCTCTTTATATCGTAGACTTGATTTGAATAAGCTGACACCTACTGAAATATCTTTGCAAATGGCTGACAAATCAACTACTATACCTGTCGGTATTTGTGAGGATGTGCCTGTTGTGGTCGCAAAAGTTACTATTTTAACGGACTTTGTTATTCTTGATATTCCCGAGGACGATAGTATGTCTATTATTCTTGGAAGACCTTTTCTGAATACTGCAAGGGCTGTTATTGATTGCAACAAAGGCAATGTCACTTTTCATGTTAATGGTAATGAGCATATGGTACACTTTCCGAGGAAACAACCTCAAGTTCATAGTATCAACTCTATTGGAAAAATTCCATCGATTATATTTGGAGGTTTTGAATTTCCTCTTCCTACTGTCAAGAAGAAATATGATATACTTATTATTGGGGATGTGCATATCCCCGTTGAGGTAACATAGTGTTATTCGAAATTTCTCCGGTTCCATGTTAATCGGAATGAGTTTGTTAACAAGACCTGATCAACCTTGTTAGTGGATTCCTTTTGACGAGCATGAGACGGATGAAACTAGAAGCACAACCTTCTGTACCCACTTTCTGTTATTTAGTTGAAATAAAGTAAAAATAGTATTTTCTGTCTGTTTCCTGATTTATCCGTGCAATATAAAAATATCCCAAAAATAAAAGTCCTCAGAATGCCATGCCAATTTAATATGATTTTTTCGGGAATATTTGAGGATTAATGGTGCAAAAATCACCGCGGGGGGAGCTGCCACCTGGCCACGAGGGTGGAGGGCGCGCCCTACCCCCCTAGGCGCGCCCCCTGCCTCACGGGCCCATGGTGGCCCTCCTCCACTTATTCCTGCACCCATCCTCTTCTTCTTCCTCCCACAAACACAAATAACCAGCTCAAGCACGAGTTCTAGCTCACCTTGCTGTGATTTTCGATCTCCTTGCTCAAAGCACCTCTCACAAAACTGCTTGGGGAGATTGTTCCTTGGTATGTGACTCCTTCATTGGCCAAATTAGTTTTTGTTCTAGTGCTTTATTCATTGCAAATTTGTGCTGCATAGGTGACCATGTTCTTGAGCTTGCATGTCAAATTTATATGGTTCCAAGTAGTTCTAATGCTTGATATAGGCTCTAGGCACTTGTAGGAGTAGTTGCTACCAATTTTATTGAAGTTGGTTCGCTTTTGTTTGAAGTTACTAAAATTTTTAGAATATTTCAGAAATAATGAAGAGACTTTTGTGGGGCTCATATAGCCGAAGCTCGAAGGAAAAACAAAATGAAGAAGCACAGAGGCCCAAATATAATTTGCCTCGTACCGCGGAAGTCCGGCCGTGTGAATGGCCTTCCGATAACTTCTCGAGACAAGCCGGGATTTATGAGGATTTCTATTCTTTGATTGAAAATGCTGGCCTCACCGACTTCGTCCACGACCAACGTTATCAGTATCTCTTACTCACCAATACTTTTGTGCAAAACTTCTACTTTTTCCCAAAGGAATCACCTCCTTCAGTAGAGTTTCATTTATATGACGTTGTTAAAAAGATGCTATTAGCTGAATTTTGCAAGGTTTGCAACATACCTCCAGAGGGCACCTTAGAGGAACCACACCGTAAAGGTGTGGAAGCATTTATTAACACTATCACTATGGGAGAAACCGGGAAGGTTTCTGATGCAAGAATCACTAGCATACATTTTCCTATTTTGCGCTACTTTGCTATATTTGCTAGTCGTTGCTTGATTGGTCGCGGGAACTGTGGAAACCTTAGTGTTACTGATATTATTATTTTGTTCCTTGGTTTATACCACGATAACACTGTTAGTATGGGCGGAATTATTGCTAGACGGTTAAGTATGAATCGTACTAAGGGTCCCATCTTTGGAGGCATTTATGCTTCACGCCTCGCTGCACATTTTAATATACCTATTAGGCTTCATGAGAAGGAAGAAAAATTGCTGCCTAGTGCTTATTTAGATTATAAGAGTATGCTAGCGCATGATTTTATTGTTAAAGGCAGGGAAGGAGAGCTCAAATAAAAATTATTCTTTCATAAACATCATCCTAAAACTATTACCTTGCCTGCTCCTTTGTTTAATTTTGAAGGACCTTATCTCGTTACGTGGGCTGCCGTTCAAGCCTACCGGAATCCTGCACCAGCCCCGGAACCGGAACCACAAGATGAGCCTCCACGACAATCTGTTTATTCTTGGGATCCAGAGATGGCTGTCAGCCAGTGGCAGTCAGAGTCTTCTTCATCACAGTACGACCCCAGCTACACCTACGGGTATCCGCCAGGCTATCCCTGGCAATAAACCAACTTAGGCCAAAAGCCTAAGCTTGGGGGAGTACGTATTTCTCATCGACATTACATTTATGTTCACACACACTCATTGCTAGATGTCGGTGCTCATACTCTTTCATTGTAATATCCATGCTAGTTTATTTTCTTTTTCCTGCTTTCTTCTTGTGTGTTTGATAAACCTTAAGAAAAAAACAAAAAAATAGTAGTAGTTTACTTTTCTGCTGTAGTAGTAGTAATTAAAAAGAAAACCCGAAAATATTTCCCGTTCTTATTTTGCTTGTTGGGAGCTTTCCTGTGTAAATAGTTTTATTTCTTTTCTTTTCTTTGGGGGTCGATAGGAGAAGACCATGATTAAATTGTTGAAGTGGCTCTTATATGCATTATTGTTGATTTAACCAAGAGCCCATATTGCCTTGTCTTCTCCTGTTTATTGAATGCTCGCAGATTCCAGCTTAGTCCAATGCACGTGCACTCTTATTATTATTCACATCGTTCGGTCGTGCAAGTGAAAGGCAATTATGATGATATATGATGGACTGACTGAGATGAGAAAAGCTGGTATGAACTCGACCTCTTTTGTTTTTGTAAATATGATGAGTTCATCGTTCTTGATTCAGCTTTTTATGAATAAACATGTTTGCAATGACAATTAGAGATCATAGTTGCTCGTGCCATGTTGATTAGCTATGAGTTATAATGGTTTACCTTACGTGCCAACATGCTATTAAGATGGTTATGATGTGGTATGATGGGGTGGTATCCTCCTCTGAATGATTTAAGTGACTTGACTTGGCACATGTTCACGCATGTAGTTGAAACAAATCAACATAGCCTTCACGATATTTATGTTCATGGTAGATTATATCCTACTCATGCTTGCATCCAATGTTTATTAATTTTAATGCATGTTCATGGCTATTGTCGCTCTCTAGTTGGTCGCTTCCCAGTCTTTTGCTAGCCTTCACTTGTACTAAGCGGGAATACTGCTTGTGCATCCAATCCCTTAAACCCCAAAGTTATTCCAAATGAGTCCACTATACCTTCCTATATGCGGTATCTACCTACCGTTCCAAGTAAATTTGTATGTGCCAAACTCTAAACCTTCAAATAAACATTCTGTTTTGTATGCTCGAATAGCTCATGTATCAACCAAGGCTGCCCTTATCTTCCATGTTAGGCGGGTTATTCTCAAGAGGAGTGGACTCTGCTCCTCAGTCACGAGAAAATGGCTGGTCACCGGGATGCCCAGTCCCATGCTTATGCAAACTAAATCAAAATAATTGCAAACAAAACTCCCCCTGGGACCTGATGTTTGTTGGAGGCACTCATTGTTTCGAGCAAGCCATGGATTGATGCTTGTTGGTGGAGGGGGAGTATAAAATTTACCATTCTGTTTGGGAACCGCCTATAATGTGTGTGACATGGAAGATATCGCCATCTCTTAGTTTTTATGTTGACAATAAAAGTATGCCGCTCAAAATATTATTTATCTCTATTTCAAAACCAAGCTCTGGCACTTCTACAAATCCCTGCTTCCCTCTACGAAGGGCCTAACTCTATTTACTTTTATGTTGAGTCATCACCCTCTTATTAAAAAGCACTAGCTGGAGAGCACAACTGTCATTTGCATTCATCACTATTAATCTATATTGGGTATGACTATGACTGGATCTCCTTTACCATGAATTACAATGTCTAGTTAGTCCTCGATCTTTAAAGGTGCTCTGCATTTATGTTTTGCGGTCTCAGAAAGGGCTAACGAGATACCATCTTGTTATATCATATTATGATTGTTTTGAGAAAGTGTTGTCATCCGAGATTTATTATTATCGCTCGCTAGTTGATTATGTCATTGATATGAGTAAACATGAGACCTGAGAATTATTGCAAATGTGGTTAGTTATGATCTTTGCTGAAAACTTGAATGCTGGCTTGACATATTTACAACAACAAGAGCAAACAGAGTTTGTAATTTTTTTTCTTTTTCTCTTTCAGTTTGTCAACTGAATTGCTTGAGGACAAGCAAGGGTTTAAGCTTGGGGGAGTTGATACGTCTCCGTCGTATCTACTTTTCCAAACACTTTTGCCCTTGTTTTGGACTCTAACTTGCATGATTTGAATGGAACTAACCCGGACTAACGTTGTTTTCAGCAGAATTGCCATGATGTTGTTTTATGTGCAGAAAATAGAAGTTCTCGGAATGACCTGAAACTCCACGGAACATCTTATAAAAAATAATAAAAAATCCTCGCCAAAGATGAAGACCAGGGGGCCCACACCCTGTCCACGAGGGTGGGGGCGCCCCCCCAGGGCGCGCCCCCTACCTCGTGAGCCCCCTGGAGACTTTTTGACGCCAACTATATATTTGCTCTCGGGGAGAAAAAATAGAGGAGAATAAATCATCGTGTTTTACGATACGGAGCCGCCGCCAAGCCCTAAAACTTCTCGGGAGGGCTGATCTGGAGTCCGTTCGGGGCTCCGGAGAGGGGGATTCGTCGCCATTGTCATCATCAACCATCCTCCATCACCAATTTCATGATGCTCACCGCCGTGTGTGAGTAATTCCATCGTAGGCTTGCTGGATGGTGATGGGTTGGATGAGATCTATCATGTAATCGAGTTAGTTTTCTTAGGGTTTGATCCCTAGTATCCATTATGTTCTGAGATTGATGTTGCTATGACTTTGCTATGCTTAATGCTTGTCACTAGGGCCCGAGTGCCATGATTTCAGATTTGAACCTATTATGTTTTCATGAATATATGTGAGTTACTGATCCTATCTTGCAAGTCTATAGTCACCTACTATGTGTTATGATCCGGCAACCCCGAAGTGACCATAATCAGGACCACTCCCAGTAATGACCTTAGTTTGAGGAGTTCATGTATTCACTATGTGCTAATGCTTTGTTCCGGTTCTCTATTAAAAGGAGGCCTTAATATCCCTTAGTTTCCATTAGGACCCCGCTGCCACGGGAGGGTAGGACAAAAGATGTCATGCAAGTTCTTTTCCATAAGCACGTATGACTATATTCGGAATACAAACCTACATTACATTGATGAATTGGAGCTAGTTCTGTGTCACCCTAGTTTACGACTGTTACATGATGAACCGCATCCGGCATAATTCTCCATCACTGATCTGATGCCTACGAGCTTTCCATATACTGGTTTACGCTTATTTACTTTTTCGTTGCTACTGTTACAATCACTACAAAATACCAAAAATATTACTTTTGCTTCCTTTACTTTTGTTACCGTTACCACCACTATCATATTACTTTGCTACTAAACACTTTGCTGCATATACTAAGTTTCCAGGTGTGGTTGAATTGACAACTCAGCTGCTAATACTTGAGAATATTCTTTGGCTCCCCTTGTGTCGAATCAATAAATTTGGGTTGAATATTCTACCCTCGAAAACTGTTGCGATCCCCTATACTTGTGGGTTATCACCGGCTCCCGTCGAACTCGCAGCCTCCACGCATCCCCGCAGCTCCTCCCACTGCCGCCCGCTTTGAGCCTGCAAGGGCCCTCCGGCCCATCGAGCCCGCGCGCCCCGCACCTCGCAGCCGAGCTCCCGCGCCTACCGTGCCCAAGCTCCTCCGCCCTGCCTCGCGCCTCACTCCTCGCCAGAGCCCTGCATCGCCGCCTCCTCATCGACCCGCCTGCCGGCGAGCTCATCGGGTCGCGCCCCGTCGTCTCCTGCAGCCGCACCACGACGGGGCCGACACTAGTTCCAGCCGGCGCCTTCGGATCCGTGAGCCGCGCCGCCGAGCTCGTCGTCCTCTCCGTCACTGGCCAGATCCGGTCGCCCGTCGCAGGATCCGCCCCATCCCGCGCCTCCGCACCCATCACCGGCCATCGTCCCCGCCGCCAAGGTCGCCTACGCCCCCTGCGCCTTGCCTCCTTCTCGTGCGCCTAAGGCACGAGGGAGACGGCGCCCGAGCGCCAGCTCCGGCCTGCTCGTGGGCCGGCCCATCCCAGTCTGCCCGGCCCGCATCCTCCAGCGAACTGGGCTCGGCTAATCTCGTGCCCTGAGCGTCATATAGTTTTTAGCGCTCATCTGTTTTTTTCTAAACACTGCTAAGTCCCTGAATTGCTATATTATGTGTGCATCTTTGTCATGTCATAACTTTGTGCATGTGACTTTGTTTTGCGTGTATAATATGTCAAAATGTTCATCTCTGAATGCTCTACATGTTGGTATAGTTTGCATGCATGTTCATATTGATGCCCTAATCCTCGTTGCAAAAATGCCAAGTGATATAATCTGCTGGAAACTATTATAACTAGCTGATTTGTCTTTTTCATAGCATTTTGTTTGTTTAACTTTGGAGCATCATGTCAACATGTTCTAAGAGAATCTTCATGCCATCTTTACAGTGGTGCAATCCCTGTATTTTTATGTGCCCTGTGGTGACTAGCACAAGCATGCAAAGTAGGCTACTTGCTGTTGCCGATTTTAGTGACTTGGGAGTTTTCTGCAAAGTCTGAACTTGCTATGTTAACTTGATGCTACAAGTGAATCCATGCATAATCTGGAGATGCTCAGTAAGGATGTTTTGTAGATCTTGCTATGCTCTATCCATACATTCCCTTGTTCGCAATTATGGCCTGCTATAGCTTGTCATTACCATGCTCTCAATTTGCTAAATAATGTTTCTGTCAGCCTGTTAGCAGTAAGTTCATTTTTGCCATGTGAATAGCTAGTGATATATGCGTCCTATCACCATGTTCTTGCCATGAGTGGCTGTACAAACATGTCATCTTGCTGTTGGTAATATTCACATTCCATGAAATGCCTTGAGATGAGTGGCATAAGTCTTTGAATCTGTTATCGTTTGCCATCTTGCCATGATGTTTTGAGCATGTTATAGTGGTTTCTAGTGGTAGCTCATTGATCATGTTTTGTAGTGCTTGACATGTAAATGCTTGCCATACCCTTTGATGCCATGAGTTGTTCCTGTAGCATATACTTTTTTTATCTCATAGTATGCATCATGACTCTGTTTTCAGTCTGAGAATCTGTTATAACTTGCAATCTTGTCTTGATGAATGCCATTGATCTAGATGTTATATGGAGATGCTTAATAATCATGTTTTGCCATATTTAACCTGAACTTTAATTCCATGCTTTTTCTTGTTATGTTCTTGCACTGTAGCATCATTGTTTCACGCCTCCAACATGTCAACATGATATTTCTGCTCACATGTATGCCCTGTTTTTCACAGTCATAATCTGTGTTATGAAGTGGCTTGTTGCATTGATCATAATGGATTAATCTTGATGCCTATGAACCTGAACCTTGATGCTAATTGAAGCTGGTAATATGTAATTTAAGTGCATATCATGTTTGGGCCTATCTTGTTCTTGTAGCATGCTGTTATGGTGCTTGTAAGATGCCTAGTTGCTGTTTTGGACAGCTTGTCCTTTAAACTTGTTTCGTGTGTATGTGTTGAACCGTGGCTCCGTTTGGAGCATGCTCTATATGAAACTTGCTTGGTTTTGCATGTAGTTTCATCATGACATGTTGCATCCATGTTTTGGAGTGTTTGTGATTGTGTTTTGCTTGTGTTTGCATCAATGCCATGTTTAACTTGTTTTGCTTATATCTTCTAGGTCGTAGCTCTGAATTAAATGAACCTTATATGTAACTATACTAGATAGACGTGTAGATCATCTTGGTGCACTTTAACTTGATGTTTAACAACTTCAACATAATGTGTTATTCAGATCTGGACCAATTTCGAAATTTGCATATGGGGACTTACTGGAATTGTTGTATGTTGATTCCGGTCTCATTTAAACTTGCTTTGATGTGTTGTTCTTGTTTGCATCCTCTCTTGCCATGAGTAGAATCATGTAGCATTGTCATGCATCATACTTGGATGAGCATCATGCCATGTTATGTGTTGTGTGTTTCTCGTGTTGTTTGCTCCTTTCCGGTTGTGCTTCTTCTAGATAGTTCATGTTTCGTTGCGATCCCGAGGGTTTGTTCGACTACGCCCGTTCGTCTTCTTCATGGATCCGGTATTCTTCCTAGCGGGATTTCAGGCAAGATGACCGTCACCTTGGATCTCACTACTATCTTTGCTATGCTAGTTGTCTCGATGCTATCGCTATGTCGCACTACTGTGACGCCCCGAGACCGTCGCTCCAGACGGCTTCCATGTTTTTCGTTGTTGTCGTGTGTTTTATTTGCTTGTTGCATTCATCATGTTATCATGAGCATTGCATTCTCATGTTTCCATAAAACTTGCATCTGCTCGTAGTTGCCGCTTCTTCCGTGTCTCGGTTGACCTTCTCAGATCAACCGGACCGCTCTCTTCTCTCTCTTTTCTGAGCTCATCAAACCCCTTGCCTTCGTTGACCGTTCGGATACCAACCAGGTTTTTCGAGTTCCTCTCGTCTGGCCGCTTAATCTTTCTCCACAACCACGACCCCTCATGCATGTTCGAAATTGCCCTGAACCCGAACCGCTCAGTCATCACCGTTGCATTCAAATCATCCCCTAACATCCCTAAATTATCTCGAGTTCATTGTTTGGACTCCCTAACCTATTTATTCTCGACCGTCCGATCTAATCGGAGGGTCCAAGATCTATCCCCGTACCTATTTAAACAGATCAACCCCTAGCCCTAGCCATCCAATCCATCCGATCCTCCTCCCGCCGCCACCCACTAATTTCTCCACCTGGTCTCCCCCTTCCTCGGAATCTGTCCGATCCTTCCACCCACCCCTCCTCGATTTCAGCCATCGTCCAGTCGCCTTCGAACCTACCCAACTGGCGCTCTCCTCTGGATCCCCTCAATCCACCAACCAGCGACAGAAACACCCGCAGGAGAGAGCCAGGGGCTCGATCCCCTGATCATGCCCGAGCTTCTCCAACCTCTGCATCGTCCCGCTCCTCTGCATCGGCAGCCAGGCGCCCGAGGCCACGCGTTCCTCCCCTCGCGCAACACCTCGTCGCCGTCTGTTCACACACGAACACGTCACCGTGTACCCTCGATGCCGGGGGTGATGCACCGCAGCTCACGTCGAAGGAGACCCGGCCGGAAGCGCGGTACGCAGGCAATCCGGTGGGTGCTTTTGAGGACTCGAAACCCCGCACGCCCGGGAGGGACCCCGTCAGGGCGCGCGGCGGCTACGGGCTGCCCTAGGTCGACCTGACCGCCCCTAGGGCCTCGAGGTTCGCGGCCCTGCAACAAGAAGAACAGACGAAGAACGAGGAAGAAGAAGAACAAGGGAGAGAGATAAAGGTAAAGGGTAAAAAGTGGTAGATGGTTTGTTCGATTGTGTGTTGTTCAATCGGGCGTCACCCCTTAGGTATATAAGAGGCGGCTGGACTTCCCGTGCAAGGAAAAGGTTTGGATTCACGTCCAAAACCCTAGTCAAATTCGGATTGATTTTATCCGAACTTTCCAAAACTGTTCGGTCTAAAACTGGCTGCACCTTGCGGGTCTCTTTTGTGGTGGTAAACGACCTCCAAAAGCAATCTTGACTGTTTCGACGAGACGAACAACTTTCATGTTGAACATTTGTTCATCAGAGGTCATCTAGAGTGTCAAATCTCTCACGCAAAACAGCTAATTATTCACGCAGGTCAACAGACATACCCACATATGTGTCTGGTTCCGGGCGTCATATTTTGCTCACTGAAGGGTCGCGCTGTGAGGGCTCTAACTTTTTCATACTATCTCGGATTGGGATGATCTTTATATCAAAATCGATTGATTCAACGAGACGCAGAACATTCATGTTTAAACTTTATCCATTTGAAGCAATCTTCATTGGGTCTCTAGCCATTCTTGAATCTGGTGTCGACATGAGCATCTCTGAACTTGTCATAACTTTTACATCCGAGCTCCGTTTTAGACGATCTTCATATTCATCTTCATCTTTTCGAAGAGAGCTATCTCATGGTGACTTTCAATATTAAGTTTGAATTAATATTGACATAGCTTCAAGCCACTCTTTATAAACGTGCCACTTTTGAGCGTCAACACATGCCCCCTATTTTTCGGCAAAGCTAGCGTGCCGAAAAATAATTTGTACCAAGTTTGTTCTAAGGACGATGTCAACACTCCATCGGCCATTTATATGTTCTTAGGACGATAAGTGTATATCGGCCATGTCTTGTGTGAACTTTCTGATGCAAACTTGGGTGAAACCTTCTCAGCTTCATTAACAGTCTGACGATAAAGTTCCATAGATATGTATCTCAAGGTCATCCTCCGAACCATATTGTTCACCCTTTTGCTAGGATTTTTTAGATAATCAACAATAAACTTTCTCCAATCCTTACTTTTGCCTGCATAAAAATTTCATTAGTGGCCGAAGCTGTGGACTTTAGTTCGGCCTTACCTATGTTGACGAGACTAAGCATCGGCTATTGAGAGAAATGCAATACAACATGATGGACATGGTAGCCGGATGCTTGCTATGCCAACTCTCTCCAATTGTCATGTCTAAATATATGAACAATTTTAATGCAACCCAAGGTAAATTCTGCATCTAGACATACCCCAAGATAAACTATAAGTGATTCGTCAAAACATTGATAACCCTTGGATATTTGTTGCACTACTCATAACGAATCATCGAAAGCCTCAATATGTATAGCACCTATAGCAAGTAAATAGATTTAATCCGAATAACAATGCATATTCGGATTTGATTAATCGTGCATAAAAATATTCTAAGCGGCATGAGGCTTCAAAAAATAGTGCCATAAGGAGATATATAAATAACACCAACACTTTGGCCATTGCTATGAATTGAACCATCAAAACATAATCTCCATAGTACTAGAGAGACAAGGCTAACATCAATATTTATGCATGTCATTAATATAATGTTCAGTAATAAAATCAACTATGATTTGGCCTCTTATAGATCTCAAAGATGCATAAGCCAAATCATATCCAAACAAAGTATAAGCCCACTAGCCAATTCTGCACTATGAATTGGTCTATGCAACGTATATTCAATGACGTCGGTCATGATGTCTCAACTCCATTCAAATATAAATATAAATTACCATGAGCACGTACCTTCTCTCGCTCCCCAATCGAACTAAGGACGATGTTAGAATACTACACCGGCCATGCATTGCCATACTCTTAGGACGATAGATAACTATCTGCCATTACCATGTAAACTTCGTTCAAAGCACATATGGCCGAAACAAACAAATTAAATGACAAATCAAGTATTTCGGCCCATTGGATCAGCAATAAACTTGTAGCTAATCAAATGTATAGTGACTTGGTAATACCCTTTCATGATGTAAGAAATTATATTGCATCCATGAATTAAAATAAGCCCATTGAGGGTTACCAATCATACCCGATGACGAATTCCATGGCATAGGCGTTAATGACATACTTGAAGAATATTGATAATGTGTAGACCGAAGATGCTGAAACCTTCGGCTTGGTCCTTCATAGTTTTCACTCTTTTCCTTCTTCACCTTTACCGCACTTCTTATAATGGAAGCTTGCACATAATTCTTATTTTGAGAACTTCCTTTGGGAACCCATGCCATGTTCCTTTCTTCAAGTTCTTGTGCACTAAGTTTTTGTAATTTCTTCTTTTGCCAATATGATAAGCCGAGTGGGCATGTCGGCTGTGATTTTGTTTCAACCAATGGCAACTCGTTTTGGGCCTTGTGCACCCTCAACCTCTTTTCTTCAGATTCGACACTCTAACTTTTATCAATTGATTGCTTCGCTTCTTTGCCTTTTGTAGACAATGTCAACACTTTAATTGGCTCTTTGTAATTCGCAATCAAATCTGAGTTAGCACACTTACGACCATCTCTTTTGACGTGGTAAACTTGCTTTACCACCTCTTTCTTCTTCCTTGAGCTCTGGAACGAATCCTTATGATTGAAATGGTCTTTGACGCGTGATTTTTCAAATGTTGATCTTCTTGGAGCTGCATAGTATTGGTGAGATGGTCTAAAATAAGATGGAGAATGTGCCCTTGTATCATACATGTCCCATGATGAATATGGATCTATATGAACATAGGGAGGCATCCACGGCATTGGCATTGGCGGCCAAAAATAAGGATATGAATATGTTGCATTAAAATTATCACTTTGCCAATGTTGATCCTCATATTTGCGCCTTGGGGGTGATCTTGGTTTCTTCTCATGATTTGGCCGATAAGCATTCTTCTCTTCACTCTTCTTTTGATATTTATCCAATAGTTCAGCGAAGGTGATTTTTGATCTCTTACACTTGCGCTTATTTTGGCCTTTGTTTTCTTTTGGTTTGCTTTCATCGACCACTGGATTTGCTTGCTGCCCCCCAGTCCTTGGCGTCTCCATTGTAGCTTCGATGGAATTTTTGCCCTCAAGATTATGTTCATTATGCTCTTCAACAAATTCTTTACTTGAAAGCTCGATCCCATCACCTGCAGTTTTTACCTTCTCTTTAAATGGATCGGCTTGAAGCAGCCGATGCAAAAACTTTCTGCCATCGGGACCAATCGGAATAGACTGTTCATCTCTTGGTGTCTCAACAAATTTCAATCGTCCTTTATCAATGGCCGATTTAACTATTTGACGAAACATATTGCAATCCTCAAAATTATGTTTGAACGAATGATGCAACCTACAATACATTCGTCCTTGAATTGATGGCTTGACATGGTGATCAAGAATTCTTATGTAATTATTTTTCAGCAACAAATCAAATATTTGAACACACATGCTTGAATTGAAGGCAAACTTTTTATTTTCTAGCCGATCTTGCTGTGAGAACGGCTTTGGAGTTAAGAAAACGAATGATTCATATTTTGTATCACCCCATTTAGCTATGAATTTTATTTTGCATTCTCTTACCGATGTCATTCTATAAGAAACTATACTTGCATCGGTTTGCTCAGAAGATTTTAACCTTGGCTTTAAATTTCTGAAACGAAAATAGTTAGAACATACATGTCTATATTGAGACCAAGTGTAAGCCAAGTAATAAATAAGCAAAGCTACCCAATTAGATATGAACTTTAGACAAAGCAATGGGGAAAGCCTTGGCTGCAATAACGTCTAGTTATCGGTCTGTCTGAATGGTGTATGTGTTGACCGATATGCTTTGTGACAATCTGATTGATAACAAATAAATTACCCTTCTTCATTGGTCACTCAGTATTTCTTATGAAAAAAATTCTAATATATGCATCAACAACTAAGTCATGACCAAATCTGAAAGCAGGTAAATTAATTGCTAGATATACCTCTTTAAATATGTTAGGAGAGCGTGATGGTGGTGTGATTTGAAGAATATCTTGCTCCGCCTTCGGATAGCTCCCCAAAGCCTTGTCATCATCTTTTTCTTGATTTCGTGCATCATTAGTTTGAAGATATTTGTCCACCAAACTTTCTTCCGCTACTTGTTGTTGTTCTTGAAGCTCGTCAATTTCTATGGCACGAAACTCATAGGGCAGGAAGTAGGTTCCATTAACTTCAGAAAAATCAAGTATGGTTGTCTTGTTATACTTTCCATGCCCTTTCTCAACAATGTTTGCCTCTTTGGATTTGATGGATTCGGAATATATACTACTTGATTCGGCTTTTCAACCGAAGCACTTTTAGTTTCCGAATCATCATTCTTTTCACTGGTTATATCAATTGGCAAGGCTTCTTTTCTTTGAGCTAATTCCCTATCAATTCTCTCTTGGCGAAGTACTTGCACCCTATCGTGCAAAGCTTTAACTCCCCTCTCAATTTCAGCCCGCTCTTGATTAGTTTGCCCCCCAATGCTTTTAGAATCTTTCGGCAATG
Source organism: Aegilops longissima (assembly GCA_021605205.1). NCBI lineage: Eukaryota > Viridiplantae > Streptophyta > Magnoliopsida > Poales > Poaceae > Aegilops > Aegilops longissima. The sequence continues at coordinate 296,706,914 of CM038678.1, forward strand.
AAGTGTTAGTGTTACCGAAATTTTGCAATTGTGTAGAGGGTGTATAATATGCTGCGGCACTAGGTGGAGGTGTATGCACTGGTGTATAACAATATGCTCTCTCGCCAATTCTATCAATTGATGAAGTTTCATCTTCTTGCAAAACTCTAGCCTTTATTGCAGCATAATCAGGAAGCAACCCCTTTGCATATTGTTCAAGGCAAAGAGCACTAATCCTCTTGTTTTGGGCCAAGCTCTTTTTTAATGTAGCCACAACCGCTTCTGGAAGGGATTGCTCCACAATACTTTCAGTTTCTTTCGGCAATGATTCGTGAGTGTTGCCGAAATTCTTGAATTGCGTAGAGTATGCATTATATGCTACAGTATTTGATGACGGCACATGTGTTCCTGTAAAATTTTCACTTATTCGGCTATGATCATGAAGACGCGGGGCTGAATTATGAACATCTACAGTTGCATACGGTGCTGAAAAATTACTAACATGAGGTGTAGCATATGATGGTTGAGAGTTAACTGGCCGAATAGCAAGTAATAGCATGGCCAATTCTCCCATCCATCGGCAGGGTTGGATTCACATATTTCAAATTAGTTGCCGATGAATAAAAAGGTGAAACACTTTCTTGTCTGCTATTAGAAATTTTAACATGAGGTGTTTCAAATTGGTTAACCAAACCCATTGATGTCTACTACACAACCTTCTTCTTGTAGACGTTGTTGGGCCTGCAAGTGCACAGGTTTGTAGGATAGTAGCAAATTTCCCTCAAGTGGATGACCTAAGGTTTATCAATCCGTGGGAGGTGTAGGATGAATATGGTCTCTCTCAAACAACCCTGCAACCAAATAACAAAAAGTCTCTTGTGTCCCCAACATACCCAATACAATGGTAAATTGTATAGGTGCACTAGTTCGGGGAAGAGATGGTGATACAAGTGCAATATTCATAGTAGATAAAGGTTTTTGTAATCTGAAATAATAAAAACAGAAAGGTAACTAATAATAAAAGTGAGCGTAAACGGTATTGCAATGATAGGAAACAAGGCATAGGGTTCATACTTTCACTAGTGCAAGTTCTCTCAACAATAATAACATAGATAGATCATATAACAAGCCATCAACATGCAACAAAGAGTCACTCCAAAGCCACTAATAGCGGAGAACAAATGTAGAGATTATGGTAGGGTACGGAACCACCTCAAAGTTATTCTTTCGGATCAATCTATCCAAGAGTTCGTACTAGAATAACACCTTAAGACACAAATCAACCAAAACCCTAATGTCACCTAGATACTCCATTGTCACCTCAAGTATCCGTGGGCATGATTATATGATATGCATCACACAATCTCAGATTCATCCAACCAACATAAAAGTACTTCAAAGAGTGCCCCAAAGTTTCTACCGGAGAGTCAAGAACGTGTGCCAACCCCTATGCATAGGTTCATGGGCGGAACCCGCAAGTTGGTCACCAAAACATACATCAAGAGGCACATGATATCCCATTGTCGCCACAGATAAACACGGCAAGACATACATCAAGTGTTCTCATAAAAGACTCAATCCGATAAGATAACTTCAAAGGGGAAACTCAATTCATCACAAGAGAGTAGAGGGGGAGAAACATCATAAGATCCAACTACAATAGCAAAGCTCGGGATACATCAAGATCGTGCCATAGAGGGAACACGAAGAGAGAACACGAGAGAGAGAGATCAAACACATAGCTACTGGTACATACCCTCAGCCCCGAGGGTGAACTACTCCCTCCTCGTCATGGAGAGCCCCGGGATGATGAAGATGGCCACCGGTGATGGGTTCCCCCTCCGGAAGGGTGCCGGAACGGGCTCCCGAGAGGTTTTTGGTGGCTACAGAGGCTTGCGGCGGTGGAACTCCCGATCTGTCTTGATATTCGATGTTTTTTGGGTATGTAGGCTTATACAGGCGAAAGAAGTCGGTCGGGGGGTGCTCGAGGGGTCCACGAGACAGGGGGCGCGCCCTGTAGGGGGGCGCCCCCCTATCTCCTGGGCTCCTCGAGGGTCTTCTGACTTGGTCTCCAAGCCTCCAGGATGATATTCTTCCAAAAAATCACGATGCCGAAGGTTTCATTCCGTTTGGACTCCGTTTGATATTCCTTTTCTTTGAAATACTGAAACATGCAATAAAACAGCAATATGGTTTGGGCCTCCGGTTAATAGGTTAGTCCCCAAAATAATATAAAAGTGTATAATAAAGCCCATAATCATTCAAAACACATAATATAATAGCATGGAACAATCAAAAATTATAGATACGTTGGAGACGTATCAAGCATCCCCAAGCTTTATTCCTGCTCGTCCTCGAGTAGGTAAATGATAAAAACAGAATTTTTGATGTGGAATGCTAGTTGGCATAATTTCATTGTAATTCTTCTTAATTGTTATATGAATATTCAGATCCGAAAGATTCAAGACAAAAGTTCATACTAACTAAGAAATTATGTCTTCTCAAAATAACATGGCCAAAGAAAGTTATCCCTACAAAATCATATAGTCTGGCTATGCTCTATCTTCACCACACAAAGTATTTAAATCATGCACAACCCCGATGACAAGCCAAGCAATTGTTTCATACTTTTGACATTTTCAAAACTTTTTCAATCTTCACGCAATACATGAGCGTGAGCCATGGATATAGCACTATATGTGGAATAGAATGGTGGTTGTGGAGAAGACAAAAAGGGAGAAGATAGTCTCACATCAACTAGGCATCAACGGGCTATGGAGATGCCCATCAATAGATATCAATGTGAGTGAATAGGGATTGCCATGCAACGGATGCACTAGAGCTATAAGCATTTGAAAGCTCAACAAAAGAAACTAAGTGGGTGTGCATCCAACTCGCTTGCTCACGAAGACCTAGGGCATTTTGAGGAAGCCCATCATTGGAATATACAAGCCAAGTTCTATAATGTAAAATTCCCACTAGTATATGAAAGTGACAACATAGGAGACTCTCTATCATGAAGATCACGGTGCTACTTTGAAGCACAAGTGTGGTAAAAGGATAGTAGCATTGCCCTTTCTCTCTTTTTCTCTATTTTTTTATTTTTTTATTTTTTTATTTGGGCCTTTTCTCCTTTTTTATGGCCTCTTTTTTTCTCTTTTTTTTATTTTTCGTCCGGAGTCTCATCACGACTTGTGGGGGAATCATAGTCTCCATCATCCTTTCCTCACTGGGACAATGCTCTAAAAAATGATGATCATCACACTTTTATTTTCTTACAAGTCAACAATTATAACTCGAAACTATATCAAGATATGACTCTGTATGAATGCCTCCGGCGGTGTACCGGGATGTGCAATGACTCATGAGTGACATGTATGAAAGAATTATGAACGGTGGCTTTGCCACAAATACGATGCCAACTACATGATCATGCAAAGCAATATGACAATGATGGAGCGTGTCATAATAAACAGAACGGTGGAAAGCTGCATGGCAATATATCTCAGAATGGCTATGGAAATGCCATGCTAGGTAGGTATGATGGCTGTTTTGAGGAAGATATATGGTGGGTGTATGATACCGGCGAAAAGTGTGCAGTATTAGAGAGGCTAACAATGGTGGAAGGGTGAGAGTGCGTATAATCCATGGGCTCAACATTAGTCATAAAGAACCCAGATACTTACTGCAAAAATCTACAAGTTATCAAAGAAAAGTATTACGCGCATGCTCCTAGGGGGATAGATTGGTAGGAAAAGACCATCGCTCATCCCCGACCGCCACTCATAAGGAAGACAATCAATAAATAAATCATGCTCCGACTTCATCACATAACGGTTCACCATACGTGCATGCTACGGGAATCACAACCTTTAACACAAGTATTTATCAAATTCACAACTACTCAACTAGCATAACTCTAATATCGCCATCTTCATATCTCAAAACAATTATCAAGCATCATACTTTTCTTAGTATTCAACACACTCATAAGAAAGTTTTTACTATTTTTGAATACCTAGCATATTAAGATTATTTAAGCAAATTACCATGCTATTTAAGACTCTCAAAATAATATAAGTGAAGCATGAGAGTTCATCTATTTCTTCAAAAAAATAAAACCACCATTGTGCTCTAAAAGATATAAGTGAAGCACTAAAGCAAACAACAAACTACTCCAAAAGATATGAGTGAAGATCAATGAGTAGTCGAATAATTATACAACTATGTGAAGACTCTCCCATTTAATAATTTCAGATCTTGGTATTTTATTCAAACAGAAAGAAAAGCTAAATAGAACTACATTGCAAGGATAGCACAACTCATGTGAAGAAGCAAAAACTTAGGTTCAACCGATACTAATCGATAGTTGTTGAAGAAGAAAGGTGGGATGCCTACCGGGGCATCCCCAAGCTTAGATGCTTGAGACTTCTTGAAATATTATCTTGGGGTGCCTTGGGCATCCCCAATCTTGAACTTTTGTGTCTACTTAATTCCTCTATATCATGGTTTCTCTTTTTATCAAAAGCCTCATCCACAAAAAACTCAACAAGAACTCGTGAGATAGGTTAGTATAAACCAATACAAAACCTTATCATTTTCTACTGTAACAAATCACTAAAATTATTATTCAAAATTGCATACAAAATGCCTCTGCATATTTAATACTCCTATCCTCAAATAGAATCATTAAACAAGTAAACATATGCAAACAATGCAACCATAACAGCAATCTGCCAAAACAGTACAGTTTGTAAATAATGCAAGAGTATCAATACTTCCCTGACTCCAAAAATTATGAACTAAAATTCCCACTGTAATAAATTTATCAGATCTCAATATGCAAAAAGTTTCAACATTATACCATTCTATGAATTTTCTAAGGAATTTTTGGAACAGCGGTAAACTTTCGGTTTTCAAATAGCAATGTGTATACTAGCAAAATAAGCATGGCAAAGGCTATCCTTGACTTTTCTATTGAAACTAAAGATGCAAAACATTATTCTAAATAACAGCAAGCTAATACTAACAAAATAAAATGACGCTCCAAGCAAAACACATATCATGTGGTAAATAAAAATATAGATCCAAGTAAAGTTACCGATGAACGAAGACGAAAGAGGGGATGCCTTCCGGGGCATCCCAAGCTTAGGCTCTTGGTTATCCTTGAATATTACCTTGGCGTGCCTTGGGCATCCCCAAGCTTAGGCTCTTTCATATCATAAGCATAATCACTCTCATCATTAAAAATATTGATAGCACCAATAGTATAGCAATTATCATCATCACAATGAGTAGTAGGAGCAACATCATTTGGGAGGGATACCTTTCTACCTTTGCTGTTCCTTATTTTCTTTTTCTTCTTCACATTATGTGTGGGTTCAACCTTCCTCTTTGAGCTCCTTATTGATGAGATTGGTTGAATAGCAAGCTCCTCCTCGTTACCTGATTCATCATAAGAACTAACAGGAGGAGATTGGGAAGTCTCTTCCCTTTCATTAGTATTCTCTTCATCTTATATTTGCTTTCTTTTCTTTAGGTAATTAGCAATATAAGGATTTTCAATGCAATTCACCGCACAATACAAATTAATATCCTCTAGATCAAAATCAAGAAAGCTATCAAGATTAAATTTTGGAATACCCTCGGTTATACGTTTCATTTCTTCATACCCCAAAAGAAGACTAGCTCTTTATGATGCCCAAGGGTAATCAAGCTATCACAATTTTTGGACACGATTCGATCATAAAACAGTTTGCATTGGAGATTTAAATGACCACGTTCATTGCAAAGTTCACAAGGAGCGCGAAAAATATTGAATCTTTTAGCACACTCATCAAGACTTTCTTGCAAACCTTTATTTTTTAAATACTTATGGCTCTTGCAATATCTATTTTCTCTATTTGGTGTGTCCATGCAAATCCAATCTACTCCACAAAAATCAACATGCTTATAGGAGACATTTTCATCATAACTAGTGCAATCATCATTTGTACTATGGATATTCAAGGAGTTTATACTAACAACATTGCAATCATGCTCATAATTCAAAGATTTAGTACCAAGCATTTTAAAGCATTCTTCTTCTAATACTTGAGCACAATTTTCCTTTCCATCAAACTCACGAAAGATATTAAAAATACGAAGCGTATGAGGCAAACTTAACTCCATTTTTTTGTAATTTTCTTTTATAAACTAAACTAGTGATAAAACAAGAAACAAAAAGATTCGATTGCAAGATCTAAAGATATACCTTCAAGCACTCACCTCCCCGGCAACGGCGCCAGAAAAGAGCTTGATGTCTACTACACAACCGTCTTCTTGTAGACGTTGTTGGGCCTGCAAGTGCACAGGTTTGTAGGACAGTAGCAAATTTCCCTCAAGTGGATGACCTAAGGTTTATCAATCCGTGGGAGGCGTAGGATGAAGATGGTCTCTCCCAAACAACCCTGCAACCAAATAACAAAAAGCCTCTTGTGTCCCCAACACAACCAATACAATGGTAAATCGTATAGGTGCACTAGTTCGGCGAAGAGATGGTGATACAAGTGCAATATGGATAGTAGATAAAGGTTTTTGTAATCTGAAATAATAAAAACAGCAAGGTAACTAATAATAAAAGTGAGCGTAAACGGTATTGCAATGATAGGAAACAAGGCATAGGGTTCATACTTTCACTAGTGCAAGTTCTCTCAACAATAATAACATAGATAGATCATATAACAAGCCATCAACATGCAACAAAGAGTCACTCCAAAGCCACTAATAGCGGAGAACAAACGTAGAGATTATGGTAGGGTACGGAACCACCTCAAAGTTATTCTTTCGGATCAATCTATCCAAGAGTTTGTACTAGAATAACACCTTAAGACACAAATCAACCAAAACCCTAATGTCACCTAGATACTCCATTGTCACCTCAAGTATCCGTGGGCATGATTATACGATATGCATCACACAATCTCAGATTCATCCAACCAACATAAAAGTACTTCAAAGAGTGCCCCAAAGTTTCTACCGGAGAGTCAAGAATGTGTGCCAACCCCTATGCATAGGTTCATGGGCGGAACCCGCAAGTTGGTCACCAAAACATACATCAAGAGGCACATGATATCCCATTGTCACCACAGATAAACACGGCAAGACATACATCAAGTGTTCTCATAAAAGACTCAATCCGATAAGATAACTTCAAAGGGGAAACTCAATTCATCACAAGAGAGTAGAGGGGGAGAAACATCATAAGATCCAACTACAATAGCAAAGCTCGGGACACATCAAGATCGTGCCATAGAGGGAACACGAAGAGAGAACACGAGAGAGAGAGATCAAACACATAGCTACTGGTACATACCCTCTGCCCCGAGGGTGAACTACTCCTCCTCGTCATGGAGAGCACCGGATGATGAAGATGGCCACGGTGATGGGTTCCCCCCGCCGTGGGTGCCGAACGGGCTCCCGAGAGGTTTTTGGTGGCTACAGAGGCTTGCGGCGGCGGAACTCCCGATCTATCTTGATATTCGATGTTTTTAGGGTACGTAGGCTTATATAGGCGAAAGAAGTCGGTCAGGGGGTGCTCGAGGGGTCCATGAGACAGGGGGCGCGCCATGTAGGGGGAGGGCGCGCCCCTCTCTCCTGGGCTCCTCGAGGGTCTTCTGACTTTATCTCCAAGCCTCCAGGATGATATTCTTCCAAAAAATCACGATGCCGAAGGTTTCATTCCGTTTGGACTCCGTTTGATATTCCTTTTCTTCGAAATACTGAAACAGGCAATAAAACAGCAATATGGGTTGGGCCTCCGGTTAATAGGTTAGTCCCAAAAATAATATATAAGTGTATAATAAAGCCCATAATCATTCAAAACACATAATATAATAGCATGGAACAATCAAAAATTATAGATACGTTGGAGACGTATCAAGCATCCCCAAGCTTAATTCCTGCTCGTCCTCGAGTAGGTAAATGATAAAAGCTAAATTTTTGATGTGGAATGCTAGTTGGCATAATTTCGTTGTAATTCTTCTTAATTGTGATATGAATATTCAGATCCTAAAGATTCAAGACAAAAGTTCATATTGATATAAAAATAATAATACTTCAAGCATACTAACTAAGCAATTATGTCTTCTCAAAATAACATGGCCAAAGAAAGTTATCCCTACAAAATCATATAGTCTGGCTATGCTCTATCTTCACCACACAAAGTATTTAAATCATGCACAACCCCGATGACAAGCCAAGCAATTGTTTCATACTTTTGACATTTTCAAAACTTTTTCAATCTTCACGCAATACATGAGCGTGAGCCATGGATATAGCACTATATGTGGAATAGAATGGTGGTTGTGGAGAAGACAAAAAGGGAGAAGATAGTCTCACATCAACTAGGCGTATCAACGGGCTATGGAGATGCCCATCAATAGATATCAATGTGAGTGAGTAGGGATTGTCATGCAACGGATGCACTAGAGCTATAAGCATTTGAAAGCTCAACAAAAGAAACTAAGTGGGTGTGCATCCAACTCGCTTGCTCACGAAGACCTAGGGCATTTTGAGGAAGCCCATCATTGGAATATACAAGCCAAGTTCTATAATGTAAAATTCCCACTAGTATATGAAAGTGACAACATAGGAGACTCTCTATCATGAAGATCACGGTGCTACTTTGAAGCACAAGTGTGGTAAAAGGATAGTAGCATTGCCCCTTCTCTCTTTTTCTCTCTTTTTTTATTTTTTTATTTTTTTTATTTGGGCCTTTTCTCCTTTTTTATGGCCTCTTTTTTTTCTCTTTTTTTAATTTTTTTGTCCGGAGTCTCATCCCGACTTGTGGGGGAATCATAGTCTCCATCATCCTTTCCTCACTGGGACAATGCTCTAAAAAATGATGATCATCACACTTCTATTTTCTTACAAGTCAACAATTACAACTCGAAACTAGAACAAGATATGACTCTATATGAATGCCTCCGGCGGTGTACCGGGATGTGCAATGACTCATGAGTGACATGTATGAAAGAATTATGAACGGTGGCTTTCCCACAAATACAATGCCAACTACATGATCATGCAAAGCAATATGACAATGATGGAGCGTGTCATAATAAACGGAACGGTGGAAAGTTGCATGGCAATATATCTCGGAATGGCTATGGAAATGCCATGCTAGGTAGGTATGGTGGCTGTTTTGAGGAAGATATATGGTGGGTGTATGATACCGGTGAAAAGTGTGCGGTATTAGAGAGGCTAGCAATGGTGGAAGGGTGAGAGTGCGTATAATCCATGGGATCAACATTAGTCATAAAGAACTCATATACTTATTGCAAAAATCTACAAGTTATCAAAGCAAAGTATTACGCGCATGCTCCTAGGGGGATAGATTGGTAGGAAAAGACCATCGCTCGTCCCCGACCTCCACTCATAAGGAAGACAATCAATAAATAAATCATGCTCCGACTTCATCACATAACGGTTCACCATACGTGCATGCTACGGGAATCACAACCTTTAACACAAGTATTTCTCAAATTCACAACTACTCAACTATCATGACTCTAATATCACCATCTTCATATCTTAAAACAATTATCAAGCATCAAACTTTTCTTAGTATTCAACACACTCATAAGAAAATTGTGTTTCTGGCAGAACAATAGCAAATTCGAAATATGCATATGAGGATTTTCCGGAATAGTTGTTTGTTGTTCCGGCCTCATTTAAACTTGCCTAGATAGGTAGTTTTCATATGCTTCATCCCTTGCCATGTTTAATTACATTTAATATTGTTGGGTACATAATCAAGAGAGAACTAAATAAGTCATGTGGTGTTTCGTCAATATGCAACCCGTTGCATATTGAGCTCCACTTAATTTGTAGTATTGTTTGTGCACTTTGCCATGCCATGCCTCATTAAACCGGACATGCATCATACTTGATTTTGCATCATGCCATGCTTATGTGATGGTTGTTTACCATGTTGCTTGCTTCTTTCCGGTTTGCTTCTCTCGTTAGCTTCGGTTTCGTTTCAGAGTGTGAGGATTCGTTCGACTATGTCCGCTTGTCTTCTTCACGGACTCGTTCTTCTTCCTAGCAGGATATCAGGCAAGATGACCATTACCCACGATATCACTTCTATCTTTGCTTGCTAGTTGTTCACTCTATCTCTATGTCGCGCTACCTACCACTTGTCATATCATGCCTCCCATATTGCCATGCCAAGCCTCTAACCCACCTTCCTAGCAAACCGTTGTTTGGCTATGTTACCGCTTTGCTCATCCCCTCTTATAGCGTTGGTAGTTGCAGGTGAAGTTGAAGAATGCTCCATCTTGGAACATGATTATGTTGGGATATCACAATATCTCTTGTTTCAATTAATGCATCTATATACTTGGTAAAGGGTGGAAGGCTCGGCCTTATGCCTGGTGTTTTGTTCCACTCTTGCCGCCATAGTTTCCGTCATACCGGTGTTATGTTCCTTGATTTTGCGTTCCTTACGCGGTTGGGGTTATGGGACCCCCTTGACAGTTCGCTTTGAATAAATCTCCTCCAGCAAGGCCCAACCTTGGTTTTAACATTTGCCACCTAAGCCTTTTTCCCTTGGGTTCTGCAGACTCAAGGCTCAACTTTATTATAACCCCCCCACCAAAGCTCCTTTGAGTGCTGGTCCGAACTGAGTAGACTGCGGGGCCACCTCGGGTCAACTTGAGGGCTGGTTTTACTCGTAGGATGTCTCATCCGGTGTGCCCTGAGAACGAGATACGTGCAACTCCTATCGGGATTTGTCGGCACATCGGGCGGCTTTCCTGGTCTTGTTTTACCATTGTTGAAATGTCCGAGTCTGGTCGGGTTGTTCTGGGAGAAGGAATATCCTTCGTTGATCGTGAGAGCTTGTGATGGGCTAAGTTTGGACACCCCTGCAGGGTTTAAACTTTCGAGAGCCATGCCCGCGGTTATGTGGCAGATGGGAATTTGTTAATGTCCGGTTGTAGAGAACTTCACACTTGACTTAATTAAAATGAATCAACCGCGTCTGTAGTCGTGATGGTCTCTTTTTGGCGGAGTCCGGTAAGTGAACACGGTCTTGTGTTATGCTTGGACGTAAGTAGTTTCAGGATCACTTCTTGATCACTTCTATCTTCTCGACCGTTGCGTTGCTTCTCTTCTCGCTCTTATTTGCGTATGTTAGCCGCCATATATGCTTAGTGCTTGCTGCAGCTCCACCCATTGCCCCTTTCCTACCCATAAGCTTAAATAGTCTTGATCTCGCGGGTTTTGAGATTGCAGAGTCCTCGTGACTCACAGATACTACCAAAACAGTTGCAGGTGTCGATGATACCAGTGCAGGTGACGCAACCAAGCTCAAGTGGGAGTTCGACGAGGACCTTGGTCATTATTATGTATCGTTTCCGGATGATCAGTAGTGGAGCCCAGTTGGGATGATCGGGGATCTAGCATTTGGGTTGTCTTCCTTTTATTTGGATTTGTCCGTAGTTGGACCACATGTGTGTACTCTGATTGATATATGACTTATTTATGTATTGCGTGAAGTGGCGATTGTAAGCCAACTCTTTATCCCATTCTTGTTCAGTACATGGGATTTTGTGAAGATGACCCTTCTTGCGACTAAACCACCATGCGCTTATGCCTCTTAGTCGTGCCTCGAGACGTGGGAGATATAGCCGCATCGTGGTTGTTACAAGTTGGTAATCAGAGCCATCCCCGACTTAGGAGCCCCCTGCTTGATCGAATCTCTGACATTGTTGAGTCTAGAACAAAAATGTTTTGAGTCTTAGGATTATATATATTGGAGAGTAGGATTCTTTTTACTCCTCAGTCCCTTCGTCGCTCTGGTGAGGTCTCCTGACGTAGATGTTTTGTCTTTCCTCACCTCAAATTTCACTAAAAAGAATTTAGGATCACATGGGTATCTTGGGATCATTCCGATATTCTTGTGATGAGAACATTGTTCTTGGTGCCTCCTGACATTTAGGGGTTGTGGCAGTGTCCCGGGGAGTTGAGCTCCGAGGTGTTGTTGTCACAATTTTATCGTTGCAGTTCCGGAATACCTGAGTTTCGCCGACATTGAAAATCTCTTTTATGTAGTTGTTGGTGAGATAACCTCGACGCCACCCAGTACTGGGGCGGGAGTTCAGGAGTATTACCATAACTCATATAACGGATGCTTTTCAAAGGTTGAGGTACACGATTTCCGGAGTTTTCTTGGTTATGTGTTGACGGATGGATACAACTGGATGTAGGGATTGTTAGTTTGGGTGAGATATTATGCTTCCCTTGTATCCCCAACACCAGATTGCATAACCAGAAAGTTTCGGGAGTTTAATAGGTGGAAATTCAAATATCACGTAGGATATCTTTCCAACAGACACATGATACGATATGGGGTCTATCATATGTTTGTTTCCGGCTTATTTTGCAAGCCAATCCCTTGTTTTGTTTTGGTTTGTGGTAGTCGAGTTGCTTCAATGTCAAGTGTTGATTCCATACCATATTCTAAGCAGTGTTCTCATGTTTCTATGTGAATACTAATCCTTCTTGATCACTCAGGTTGTCATGTCAATTCCTTTCCAACCGGCGTGCTTCTCTTCAAGTACATCCAATCATTCCAACATTCGAAAGATCAATTCTAAGCTTTTTTTCTCAATGGTGTTCGTTTCATCTGACCCAAGTTGTCTTTGTTTTTTCCACCCTCCCACCCTTCTTCTTCTTGGAGCCAGAGTTATTAATCAAGTATCCTCTTATTCATGTGAAGTCTCTTCAGTCTTTTGTTTCAAGGTTCGCCTGGTGATTTCTTGTGAAGATGCTCAGGAGCTATAGGTGCATCATTCTTCGTTCTCGTATTCTTTTCTGGTGGATTCAATTCAAGTTGTAGGTGTTGATCTTAACCCCTTCCTCGTTTCAAGTGCTTTCTTTTACCGGTGTATCTCTTAATCATTCACCTCTCTCTTTCCATTTGTTCCTGTGTGCTGAAGATATCTCGGAAGATTCGTGCTCCTATTCTAGATCCGTTCAAGATATCTCAAGGTGGTTATCTCTTTTGAGCCATTTAATTCAACCGGCGCAATCTCTCTTTTAAATCATTCAACGGTGTATCTTTTGAGTGGGCCCTAACCCACAGGTCTTTTCCCAGGATCTTACATGACTCTTCTAATTCTTTACGGAGCTATTCCCAAATTCATTTCAAAGTTTGACGTAAGAATGAGTTATCATCAGTCAAATGTCTCCAAGATCTTTCAAATTCTTGTCATTGTTTGTTCAACCTTTCTAATTTCCATCCTGAAGTATCTCAACAATTCCCGGTGGTGTTTCTCGTCGTCATTCTCGGATCTTCAAGATCGAAGAAGAGTTTTTTTTCCTCCAAATCCTTACCCATTCTTCCAAAGATTCATGGTTCTAGCTTGATGCCATCCTATCATAATTGTTTTCGATTGTGAGAATTCTTTTCACCCATCCGGAGCATTTCAGGAGTCTTTTCAGTTTGATTCTCTGGAGCCATCATCTCAGAATTATTCATTCTCATCTTTCAGATCTCATTCTCCAAATCTTACTCGTGCATCATTCAAATATCCGCTAATCAGTTCATGATCTATTCGTTCTCACGTATCTAAATTCTGTCAAGTATCTTTATTCATTTTCTAATTCTCCCTGGTGAATTGCGCCTTTGCTACTTTCATTTTTTCAGTTCTTACGGTGGTTCGTTCAAGAGTTCTCTTCCTTGGTTATCATATCAATTCATTCGTTCTTTCCAATCCTACCGACGGATCGTTGAAGACTTCTCAAGTTTACGCTATATCTCTCTTATCCTTCCTACGAGAATAAGTAGTATGCCAAATCCGTTGCTTGTCATCAATTTAAATTGGTGAAGGATACGCATAACATAATTCTTATTATTGTTTCATCCAACTGATCTAATTTCTTATTTCCAGAGTTGTTCATCATGTCACATTCTCGGTTCGAGATGCTTCATCTTTTCTTTTTCGGAGTTCCAAGTTTTTCGCATTATCTCGTTGCGAAGCTCCATCTAAATCATCGCAAGGCTTCACATTGTATTTTCAACTTCTATTTCTTTTCTATCATCCTTTTATTACCGGAGTTCTTCATGGAGGCTCTACATGGTGGTTCATTAAAGAGTTAATTCATTCTTGAATTGTTCATCAAGATTTTGTTGGAGGATCTCAAGCATTCTTCATCTTGCATTCCGAAGTGCAATTCCTTCTACCTTATCTTCGAGATGGCGTTATATCACTCTTGACAATTTCAATTCATGTTTCGCGATCCACATGTTGTAAAGAATGAGGTATTTTAAATCCATTAATATCTTCGTTGGAGTTATCTTGGTATAGATTTCACATAAAGCCTTCCCTAAGGAATGTTGCTATTGTGGTGCTTATCAATGGTCCAACTTATGTCTCTATCATCTTGATGGAAGAAGTTTTTCATCTCGTTGGTGTTATCAATTATGTTATTTGTTTCCGTAGTGGCAGAATTTCGCCTCAATTTTGAGAAGTTTTTCTTAAGCCCACTACAAGCTTATTGGTTTCGTTGTTGGGTTTCCAACAACTCCGTTATAACCTTCTCGGAAGGGTGCTTTCCAAGCTCATTTGTGGCAGAAGTTGGCATTTTCTTCTCCATTCTTTTATTCCAATGATCTAGCTTCTATTCTTTCACTCCGGACGCATTGTGATGTTGCACTCTTCGAACCATCATCCCATTTTTGTCGAAGATCATGTTCTTCCCTTTGCTTATCCATTCAACCGGAGTGTCGTTTCCTCCATTCAAGTTCTCTCATCTTACCAAGTTTTGCCCCCCTTCTCAAGCGGAGTGCTGTCTGAAATCTTTCTTACCCCTTGTGCCATTCTTTCAATAGTTCCGGAGGCGGTGTGTTGTTGATTTCATCCGTATCCTCTCATCTTGTCATGTTCATGTTCAATTCCTTCCATTTACAGTCAGAGTGTTGTCAAAATTATATCATTCTTATTCATTCTTATCTCGTTTCAACCAGAGTGGTTCCAATTCCTTCTTGTCCATTGTGCTTGTCATTCATAGCTTTGCAACCTCCAACGTTAACATGATGTTCCTTGTTTCTCTTTTCTACTGGAATGCTCTCAATTTCGTTCAACTCTATTGTGTTATTCTTTCAAGTTTTCAACCTCTCGAGGTTCATTGGTTTCACTCGTTTGTCAAAGAAGCAACTTTGTCTTACCTCTTTCTCTTCCGCTTCTCTCCGGCGCCATCCTAGATCTCGGGACGAGATCCTCTTGTAGTGGTGGAGTGTTGTGATGCCCCGAGACCGACGCTCCAGACAGCTTCCATGTTTTTCATTGTTGCCGTGTGTTTTATTTGCTTGTTGCATTCATCATGTCATCATGAGCATTGCATTCTCATGTTTTCATAAAACTTGCATCCGCTCATAGTTGCCGCTTCTTCCGTGTCTCGGTTGACCTTCTCTCAAATCAACCAGACCGGTCTCTTCTCTATATTTTCTGAGCACATCAAACCCCTTGCCTTCATTGACCGTTCCGAGACCAACCAGGTTTTTCGAGTCCCTCTCGTCTGGCCGCTTAATCTTTCTCCACAACCATGACCCCTCGTGCGTGACTGAAATTGCCCAGAACCCGAACCGCTCAGTCATCACCGTTGCATTCGAATCATCCCCTAACATCCCTAAAATATTTCGAGTTCATTGTTTGGACTCCCTAACCTATTTATTCTAGACCGTCCGATCTAATCGAAGGGTCCAAGATCTGTCTCCATACCTATTTAAACAGATCAACCCCTAGCCCTAGCCCGTCCAATCCATCTGATCCTCCTCCCGCCGCCACTCACTGATTTCTCCACCTGGTCTCCCCCTTCCTCGGGATCTGTCCAACCCTTCCACCCACCCCTCCTCGATTTCAGCCACCGGCCAGTCGCCTTCGAACCTACCAAATCGGCACTCTCCTCTGGATCCCCTCGATCCACCAACAAGCGACAGAAACACCCGCAGGAGAGAGCCAGGGGCTCGATCCCCTGCTCATGCCCAAGCTTCTCCAACCTCTGTGTCGACCCTCTCCTCTACATCAGCAGCCAGGCGCCCGAGGCCATGCGTTCCTCCCCTCGCGCAACACCTCGTCGCCGTCCAGAGCCTCCTCGCATAGCCGTGCCCCGCACTCGTCGTCCTCGAGCCAGGAGCCCCTCGTTCGAGCGCCAACCGCCTCCTCCCGTTCGTCACCTCGTCGCCTCTCGGCACGCACGCCTCCCTCCGGCCGTCGACCGCGAGGAGCTCTCTAGTGCAGTCTCCTGCCAGGTCGTCCCGCTCCCCGCGCCATGGATTTTGCATCGACCTTGATGTTCGCTGCCTTGCCGCCCTTGCAAGCATGGCCTCGCCTTCGCGCCTCCGACGACCAGCCTCGTCGCCGCCAGCCTTCCAGGCAGGCCCCGTCGCGCCCCTGCCATCTCCCTCGCCGTCTCTTTCTTCTTCAGTTCCCCGTTTTCTTCTTTGAATTCCCTCTGTCTTCGTCCTTCAGGCAACAGCCGACGTCGTGGGCGCCAACCGCCAAGCCGTCGCCTTCCACCGCCGCCCTAACCTCGGATCCGGTTGGTTCCCGTGGTCCCTCGCCCCGCCAAGTCCCTCTTCTGCTCCCCTGCTTCGCGCCACTGCCTCCCCTGCGTCCAGAGGAGGACGAACGCCTCCGCGCCCTGCTTCTCGTTCTGTCCAGGAACGAGCGACTGCGCCCGTTGACCTGGCCTCGTGGGCCTCGTCCCTGCCCAGCAGCCTCCAAGCCCAGCACCTCCACCGATTCGGGCCTTGGGCCTTGGTGAGTGCCCAGACGCCCACTGTTTCAGCCCAATACCTTTTTTTCTGCCTGCGATTTTAGCTATTTATCCAGAGTTTACTGTTTTGCAGAAAAACCCTCATGTTCATGCACTAATAATTCACAAACCGTGCATCGGATTAAAATGTTTTAAAAATGTAAAATGCTTAGAATTCCTTCTAGTTTCATAATATGCAGCATTCATCCATGTTAAATTTGTTTAAAATGCTATTTGATTAAATTTGCTAGATGGCATGTTAAAATGATTTATTTCATAACTAATTAACCTTAGCTCCGAATTTAATAAACTTATGTAAATGGGGTAGAAAAATGCCGACTTTAACATGGTGTACTTTATTTTGCTGTTTAACAACATTAAAATTGTGTTTAGGACAGAACAGTAGCAAATTCGAAATATGCATATGAGGATTTTCCGGAATTGTTTTTTGTTGTTCCGGCCTCATATAAACTTGCCTAGATTGGTAGTTTTCATATGCTTCATATCATGCCATGTTTACATTTAATATTGTTGGGTGAATAATCGAGAGAGAACTAAATAAGTCTTGTGGTGTTTCGTCAATATGCAACCTGTTGCATATTGAGCTCCACTTAATTTGTAGTGTTGTTTGTGCACTTTGCCATGCCATGCCTCATTAAACCGGACATGCATCATACTTGATTTTGCATCATGCCATGCTTATGTGATGGTTGTTTACCATGTTTCTTGCTTCTTTCCGGTTTGCTTCTCTCGTTAGCTTTAGTTTTGTTTCAGAGTGCGAGGATTCGTTCGACTACGTCCGCTTGTCTTCTTCACGGACTCGTTCTTCTTCCTAGCGGGATCTCAGGCAAGATGACCATTACCCTCAATTTCACTTCTATCTTTGCTTGCTAGTTGTTCGCTTTATCGCTACATCGCGCTACCTACCACTTTTCATATCATGCCTCCCATATTGCCATGTCAAGCCTCTAACCCACCTTTCTAGCAAACTGTTGTTTGGCTATGTTACCGCTTTGCTCATCCCCTCTTATAGCGTTGGTAGTTGCAGGTGAAGTTGAAGATTACTCCATGTTGGAACATGATTATGTTGGGATATCACAATATCTCTTATTTCAATTAATGCATCTATATACTTGGTAAAGGGTGGAAGGCTCGGCCTTATGCCTGGTGTTTTGTTCCACTCTAGCCGCCCTAGTTTCCGTCATACCGGTGTTATGTTCTTTGATTTTGCGTTCCTTACGCGGTTGGGGTTATGGGACCCCCTCGACAGTTCGCTTTGAATAAAACTCCTCCAGCAAGGCCCGACCTTGGTTTTAACATTTGCCACCTAAGCCTTTTTCCCTTGGGTTCTGTAGACTCAAGGGTCATCTTTATTTTAACCCCCCCGGGCCAGTGGTTCTCTGAGTGTTGGTCCGAACTGAGTAGACTGCGGGGCCACCTCGGGGCAACTTGAGGGCTGGTTTTACTCATAGGATGTTTTATCCGGTGTACCCTAAGAATGAGATACATGCAACTCCTATCGATATTTGTCGGCACATCGGGCGGCTCTGCTGGTCTTGTTTTACCATTGTCAAAATGTCTTGTAGCCAGGATTCCGAGTCTGATCGGGTTGTTCTGGGAGAAGGAATATCCTTCGTTGATCATGTGATCTTGTGATGGGCTAAGTTGGGACACCCCTGTAGGGTTTAAACTTTCGAGAGTCGTGCCCGCGGTTATGTGGCAGATCAGAATCTCTTAATGTCCGGTTGTAGAGAACTTGACACTTGACTTAATTAAAATGAATCAACCGCGTGTGTAGCCGTGATGGTCTCTTTTCGGCGGAGTCCGGGAAGTGAACACGGTCTTGTGTTATGCTTGGACGTAAGTAGTTTCAGGATCACTTCTTGATCACTTCTATCTTCTCGACCGTTGTGTTGCTTCTCTTCTCGCTCTTATTTGCGTATGTTAGCCGCCATATATGCTTAGTGCTTGCTGCATCTCCGCCCATTACCCCTTTCCTACCCATAAGCTTAAATAGTCTTGATCTCGCGGGTTTTGAGATTGCAGAGTCCTCGTGACTCATAGATACTACCAAAACTGTTGCAGGTGCCGATGATACCAGTGCAGGTGACGCAACCGAGCTCAAGTGGGAGTTCGACAAGGACCTTGGTCGTTATTATGTATCATTTTCGGATGATCTGTAGTGGAGCCCAGTTGGGACGATCGGGGATCTAGCATTTGGGTTGTCTTCCTTTTATTTGGATTTGTCCGTAGTCGGACCACATGTGTGTACTCTGATTGATATATGACTTATTTATGTATTGTGTGAAGTGGCGATTGTAAGCCAACTCTTTATCCCATTCTTGTTCAGTACATGGGATTTTGTGAAGATGACCCTTCTTGCGACTAAACCACCATGCGGTTATGCCTCTTAGTCGTGCCTCGACACGTGGGAGATATAGCCACATCGTGGGTGTTACAGCTACCCACCACTTGTTTCACAAGCCTCCCAAATTGCCATGATAGTCTGTAACCTTTTCCACCATCCTAGCAAACCATTGTTTGGCTTTGTTACTGCTTTGCTCAGCCCCTCTTATAGCGTTGCTAGTTGCAGGTGCAGTTGCAGGTTGTTCCATGTTGGGACATGGATATCTTGGGATATCACAATATCTCTTATTAAATTAATGCATCTATATACTTGGAAAAGGGTGGAAGGCTTGGCCTTTTGCTCAGTATTTTGTTCCACTCTTTCCACTTTAGTTTCCTTCATATCGGTGTTATGTTCCTTGATTTTGTGTCCCTAACATGGTGATGGTTAATTGGCCCCTCTTGACAGTTTCCTTTGAATAAAACTCTTCCAGAAAGGCCCAACATTGGTTTTACCATTTGTCTAATAAGAACTAAAACTTGCATAGGGATCCGCCGGCACCCGACGTCTCTTAATCAACCCCCCGGGCCAGTGCTCCTAGCAGTCGGCGGTGCCACCTCGGGGCAACTCGATGGTATTTTGGTTACCATCCACTTTGCATAGACGGTGTTGTCCTGAGAACGAGATACGCGCGGCTCCTATCGGGGTATCGACACACCGGGTGGTCTTGCTGGTTTTGTTTTACCGTTGTCGAAATGTCTTGTGCAACGTGGTTCCGAGTCTAATTGGAGGGTCCCGAGATGGAGGATTGTCTCCGCGGATCGTAGTGCCCGAGGTTATGTCGCAGATGGGAATTTTTAATATCTGGTTGTAGTGGACTTGAACTAAACTCAATTAAAATACACCAACCGTGTGCGTAACCGTGACTGTCTCTTTTCGAGTGAGTTCGAGAAGAGAACACGATGGGGTTATGTTTGAACGTAAGTAGTTCGGGATCACTTATTGATCATTACTAGTTTGTGATCGTTTACGTGGTTTCTCATCTTACTCTTGTATTCATAACTTAGTCACCATACAATGCTTAGTCGCTTGCCTCAACCTCACCACTTATCCATTCCATACCCATTAAGCTTTGCTATTCTTGACATCCATGGTAATGGGATTGCTGAGTCCACAGGTTACTACAACAACAGTTACAGGTACAGGTAATGTGATGGTCATGACATGAGAGCAATGTTTACTTGTTTTGGAGTTCTTCTTCTTCTTCTTCTTCGATCTTGGGAAAGGTTCCTGGTCGGCAGCCTGGGCTAGCAGGGTGGATGTCGTTTGAGTTCCTGTTTGTGTTTCATCCTTAGTCGGATGTTGTTCTCATGTATGATGTTTGATGTATTCTTGTGGCATTTGTATGCCCTTTGTATGTATCCCCATCTATTATGTAATGGTATGATGTAATGATATCCACCTTGCAAAAGCGTTTCAATATGCGGCTCTATCCTTGGTGGGATCTTCGAGTTCCTCTCGGAAAATATTGCATATTGGGTGTGACACGGCCTCCCCAGGCTGGCTCCCGAGGAGCGGAGATATCTATGCAAGCCGCACCTCACGAGGTTCATAAGACGTGAGCCATGACGACCAAGGCCAGGCGGGCGCCAGCGGGCGTAGTGTACCAGTTTCCTCTTTGGTGCTAAGGAGGCAAGCGAATGCGTGGGGTCCCAAGGAATCAAGCAAAGGTTTCCATTCTGGTGCAACAAGACCAAGACCGCCAGGATGGCAGGACGGAGGTCATCGCGGAGCCCACCGCAGCGTCACCACCAGAGGGTTTTGCAGGCGAAGACTACTTTTGTCAGGATAGCTTGTACTAGTTGTCCCCCTTCGTATTTGGCCGTTGTGGGATCTCTTCCCGCCTACATTTGGGAAGAGGACCAAGGCCGCTATAAATAGGACTTAGCAACCACCATGGAAGGGGGGATCCATTCGACCTTAACCAACTCACCAGCTCAACGAGCACAAGAACACCTCACCTCCTGAGGTTGTTCGACCACTGTACTAGTTCATCCTCAGCCCCTCGAGGCAATCCACCACAAAGCTGGAGTAGGGTGTTACAACGCAAGGTGGTCCGAACTAGGATAAACTGTTGTGTCCCTTGTCCATTAGATTCATCTAGCTAGGCTGTGGATTCGGTGAGCAGGCAGACTGGGGAGGCAGATTCGGCCCAACATGGAACAAACTGCACTGCACTGCAAGTAGCAATGCTATAAGAGGGGCTGAGCAAAAGCGGTAACATAGCCAAACGATGGTTTGCTAGGAAGGTGGGTTAGCGGCTTGACATGGAAAATGAGAGGCTATATGACAAGTGGTAGGTAGCGCGACATAGCGATAGAACGAACAACTAGCAAGCAATGATAGAAGTGATATTGGGGGTGATGATCATCTTGTCTGAATTCTCCTTAGAAGGAACGAAAGCTTGCTCCTCGGAAACGTACTCGACAGGGTCCTCATTCACGAATTCATCTCCCGGCTCTACCCAAAGCAAGAACATAAGCAACGGAACAACAATCAATCACGGTGCAATGCGCAAGCAACATGATGCAAAACATGGCATGAAATGCAAGATATGATGTGCAATGCATATGGGTACTCCGGAAAGGGGAAAAGATGAACATGGAACTATCTTGGCAAACCAAGCATGCCACTGGATAGACTGGGAGATGTCGTTTGAAATCGATATAAAGATCATGAGGAATAGATGCACACAACTCAAACGGTGAACAAAACAATAACAATGCTAAACTGAGATTAACAGTAACATGGCACTTTAGTTGTAATATAAAAATATGTTACAACACTCCAATATGAAAACAAATGGCATGGCAGATACTCACATATAGATCACTCCAAAACATGATCACTGATCTACTGCTAGAAACCAATAGAACATGCTCAAAACATCATGGCAAGAATGCAAATGATAACAGACTCACAGACTTGGTGGAATTTAATGAACATGGCAGAAACAGCGTCAAGTAGACATGTTTTGAAACGCCCTCGATGCGGCTATATCTCCCACGTGTCGAAGCACGACTTAGAGGCATAACCGCATTGAAAGCAATGTCACAAGTGAGGTAATCTTCACCCAACCCATGTAATACATAAGGGAAAAGAGATACATAGTTGGCTTACAATCGCCACTTCACACAATACATGGGTAAAACATTACATCATACAGATACAATCAAGGTCCGACTATGGAACCAAAATAAAAGAAGACTACCCCAAATGCTACACAGATCCCCGATCGTCCCAACTGGGCTCCACTACTGATCGACATGAAACGAAACAACACAATGAACAAGATCTTCATCGAGCTCCTCCTTGAGCTCGGTGCATCACCCTGCACGGTCTCATCGGCACCGCAAACTGGTTTTGGAAGTATCTGTGAGTCACGGGACTCAGCAATCTCACACCAGAGATCAAGACTATTTAAGCTTAAAGGTAGGACAGGGTAGTGAGGTGGAGCTGCAGCAAGCGACTAGCATATATGGTGGCTAACATACGCAAAAGAGAGCGGGGAGAGAAGGCAAAGCACGGTCGAACAACTAAGATCAAGAAGTGATCCTGAAACTACTTACGTCAAGCATAACTCCAACACCGTGTTCACTTCCCGGACTCCGCCGAGAAGAGACCATCACGGTTACACACGCGGTTGGTGTATTTTAGTTAAGATCAACTTCGGTTTTCTACAACCGGACATTAACAAATTCCCATCTGCCACATAACCGCGGGCACGGCTTTGAAAGTTCAAACCTGCGGGGTGTCCCAACTTAGCCCATGATAAGCTCTCGCGATCAACGAAGAATAGACCTTCTCCCGGGAAGACCGATCAGTCTCGGAATCCGGCTACAAGACATTTCACAGCAATAAAACAAGTCCAAGAAGACCTCCGGCGTGCGACACCACGATAGTAGCCACGCATCTCGTCTCGAGCCACGACCGGATGAACACTACGTCGACAACCGACGATACCCCAAGTTGCCTCGGGCGGCACCGCAAGTGGCTCTAGTTTGGACCAACACTTAGACAAGCATTGGCCCGGGGTTAAATAAAGATGACCCTTGAGAGCGCGACTCCCAAGGGAAAAGGCTAGGAGAGGCAAATGTAAAACCAATGTTGGGCCTTCTTTGGAAAAGTCTTATTCAAAGCGAACATCAAGGGGTCCCATAAATCACCCGACCGCGTTAGGGACGCAAAAATCCGGGAACATAACACCGATATGACGGAAACTAGGCGGCAGAGTGGAACAAAACACCGGGCATAAGGCCGAGCCTTCCACCCTTTACCAAGTATATAGACGCATTAATTAAATAAGATAATATTGTGATATCCCAACAAGTAAACATGTTCCAACAAGGAACAACATCTCCATGTACCAACAAGGAACAAACTTCAACTTCACCTGCAACTAACAACGCTATAAGAGGGGCTGAGCAAAGCGGTAACATAGCCAATCAACGGTTTGCTAGGAAGGGTGCAAAAGGTTAGAGGCTGACATGGCAATTTGGGATGACTTGATATAGCAAGTGGTAGGCATCGTAGCATAGGCATAGCAAAAGAGCGAGCGTCTAGCAAGCAAAGATAGAAGTGATTTCGAGGGTATGGTCATCTTGCCTGAAATCCCGCAAGGAAGAAGAACGAATCCATGAAGAAGACAAATGGACGAGGTCGAAAGAATCCTCACAACTCCGGAACGGAACCGAAGCTCACGAGAGAAGCAACCCGGAAAGAAGCAAACAACATAGTAAACACACAATCATAAACATGGCATGATGCACAAACAAGTATGATGCAAGTCCGGTTTAATGAGGCATGGCATGGCAATATGCACAAACAACACTACAAGTTAAGTGGAGCTCAATATGCAACGAGTTGCATATTGACGGAACACCACAACACTTATTTAGTTCTCTCTCGGTTAGGTACACAACAATATTAAATGTTGTTAAACATGGCAAGAGGTGGAGCATAATTAAACTAGCTATTTAGGCAAGTTTAAATGAGGCCGGAAATAAGAAACAACAATTCCGGAAAATCCCCATGAGCAATATTTTTAGATTCGGTCCTGTTCTGCCCTAAACACAATTTTAGAGTTGTTAAACAGCAACATAAAGTGGACCATGTTAATCTAGGCATTTTTCCACCCCATTTACATATAAAGAACATTTAAATCCGAGTTACGGTTATTTAGTTATGAATTAAAGCATTTTAGCATGGCATATTAGCAAAGTTAAATAAACAGCAAGCTAAACATTTTAAACATAGATGAAAGCGGCATATTATTAATCTACACAATTTTCTGAGCATATTACATATAAAGTTTGTTTAAATCCGAGCTACGGTTGATGAGTTATTAAATGCATGAACCCTAGGGACTTTTCTGTAAAACAGTAAATCCCTGGATAAATAACAAATTCGCAGAACGGAAAAAAAATATGCACGGGCCGAATCTAGGGTCTGGCCCAACAGAGCATGTGGGCGGGACTGCTCACGAGCGGCCAAGCCAGGACGGAGAGGGAGGAGGGCTGGGCGGGGCGGGCGCTGGCACTGGGAGGCGCGCCTTGGCTCAAGGCGCTGGGAGGCCCACGCGACGCTGCAGCCCACGAAGGCGCTCTGTCGTCTCCTCGTGCTCCCGCATTTAACGGAGCTGAGGTAATGGGGGCGGCGGCGGACGAGGGAAGCCGACGGCGGGCGAGGGATGGCCGGAGGAGGCGGATCCGGTGAGGAGGCGGATCCGGCGTCGGTTCCGTTCCGTTCGGCGGCGGGCAGGGGAGCCTCGGGCGGCGAAGGCCATTCGGCGGCGGCTGCGAGGAGAAGAGAGAGACCGAGGGATGAGGCAACGGAGAGAGAAAGGAGAGGAAGGGAGAGTGGAGCGGACGGCCTGGCCTTTCTTGGCTCGGCGGGCTGCTTGGTCGCCGGCGGGAGGCGGAGGCCTTGGCGGCGGTGTCGATCCGGCTCGGGATCGAGCGGAGGAGGAGCCGAGGCTCATGGGCGCTCAGCGGCGAACAGGCTCAGGCGGGCTTGGCGGGCCCGGCGGGCTTCAGGCGGGCTGGCGGGGAGGGAGAGGCGAGGGACGCGTGGCGACTGGGAGAGGCTGGCCGGGCGGCTGGCGGCGACGCGCTGGGGGACGCGCCACGTGGCGGTGGAGGGCTGGGGCTCACGGAAAACGAGGAGAAAAGTGGAAGGATCTGCTGGTGGCGCGGTTTCGAGGGGATCTGCGGTGAGGGTAGGGAAGGCTAGGGGCACCCAAAATGGCATTGGGGGTGTTTATATAAGGAAGGGGCTAGGGTTAGTCTCTAGGGGGGTTTTGAGGGGTTTGAGCCTCCGATCACGATCCGACGATCAGAACGGAGGAAACTAGGAGAGGGGTTGGTGGACTGTAGAATGCCTCGGGCTGAGAAGAGAGAGGAACAGAGCGACCGGCATCTGTTTCCTCGAGACCGAAAACGTCCGACGAATATACCGCTATATCAGCGGTAGTAGGTTTAACGGTTGGGCTATCAAATGGACTCCGAATGCGACGAAACTTGGCAGGCGGCCTGGCTACACTATAATAAGACCGCATGACAAGTTGCAACCCATTCCGAGAACATTTTTAGGCCACTTATAAAAATATATTTCGGAGGTGTCGCGGGCGCGTGCGAGTGTATCCGGACTCGGAACGGACAACGGAGAGAACCGGCGGAACACGAACGGATGCAAGTTTTGAAAAAACATGTGGATGAAATGCAGATGATGCCATGAGACTAGATGCATGACAAGAACAAAATGCAAAACAACAGACAAAACCCAACCACGAAGGAAATAATAAATCACATCTCCGGAAAGGGCAAGAGTCGGAGTTACGAATATGGAAAGTTGTATCCGGGGTGTTACATGTTTGCAAGCTTGGTTAACTCAACATAAAGCATATCATGGCAATTTAATGTACCCAACAGCAAGAAGGCGTATTTTCACAGCTACTCATGGCAAGAACATGGCCATAGGATGTATAGAACACTAGCTATTCGCATGGCAAAACTTAACTTACTGATAGCAGGCTGATAGAAACATTATTCAGCAAATTTAGATCATGCTAATGACAAGCTACAGCAGTCCATGATTGCAAACAAGGGCTTGGATGGATATATCATAACAATATCTACAAAATATCATTACTTAGTATCTCCCAAATATGCATGGATTCACTAGTAGCATCAAGTTAACATGGCAACATAATGTAGCAGATTTAGACTAGGCAGAAATCAGCAACATCAAGTACCCTACTTTGCATGCTTGTGCTAGTCACCAGAGGGGACATAAAAATACTTGGATTTCACCACTGTAAAGATGGCATGCATATGCTCCTAAAACATGTTGATATGATGCTCAAAATATAATCACACTAAATGCTATGAAAAAGACAAATAGGCAAGTTGCAGAAGTCTACAACAGGTTATATCATTTAGCACATTTGCAATGATGATTAGGGCATGAAGATGAACACAACCAAGCATGCAACAACCACCATCGTCTAGAGCACTCTGAGGTGAACATTTCAACATATTATGCAGGCAAATTGAAGCAAGGAGCATGGAGTTATGACTTGATGAAGATGCACACATGATAACACAATCCAGGGACTTGGAAGAAAATTGGACATCAAGAAAGTTGGACGGGGAGGAACCGAGACAGAGGGATCCAGGACGCGGGCAGTGTTTGGATAGCGGGGTTAGTGGATCTGATCCAACCCCGGCTGGATCCGGCGACGGCGGCGGCGAACTCCGGCGACGGGCGATGACGGCTGGGTGGCGCGGTGGTGGCCGGAGTCGGGGTGGCGGGCGACAATGACACCGGCGTGGAGGTGCGGGTGGCAGCGACGGATGCGGCGATGGTGGTGGCGGCGACCGGCGATGGTGGAGGTGGCGGCGGGAGGGCTGGCATGGCGATGCGGCGCGGTGGCGCTACTGGGCGGCGCGTCCGCACGGGCGTGAACACGCGCGGCGGGCGGCGGAGGCGCTTCGGGCCGGGCCGCCGGCCTCGGGTTCCGCGGGCCGATAACAGCTGGTGCGGCCAGGGCCATGTGTCGGGCGGCGACTGGTGTGGGGCGGCGGCACGGACACGTCCGACGCCGAGCGAACGCGTCCGGCGGTGAGGGAGGAGGGAGGCTAGGGTTTGCCCGCAAATATCGGAGGGGAAGGTGTTTATATAGATAGAGGGAGCTAGGAGAGGGCTATTGAGGTGCGGTTTTCGCCCATACGATCGTGATCAAACGATGGAGAGCATGGAGGGGTCTAGATGGGCTAGTGGGCTGTTGTGGAGGGGTGTTGGGCTGCAAAGAGAGAGAGGTTCGGCGGTTAATGCGATTAACCGTTGGGGCATAAAACGACCTCCAAGTTGAACGAAATTTCACAGGCGGTCTACCGGTGATATACCAAGACCACTCTCAACTCTCGGCCCATTCCAAGAACGTTTTTCACCCGCTCACGAAACAAGATCTGAAAGGTGCGGCGGGTGCATGTGAGAGTGTCAGATTCCCAAACAGATAACAGAGAAAATGACCGAATGTAAGAGACGAACACGAATGCAAATGAGATGCACAGGATGACATGAGATGAAATGCAGATGATGACATGACAGCGTGCAACACGCAAGCAAATGACATAGTAACGACGGCGAATAAACGGGAGACACTTGGCGCATTGGTCTCGGGGTGTCACACACGGACCCCAAAGTTCAAACCTCTCAAGGGTCTGTGGAACCCTGAATTCGACAGCTGCCAAGGGTCATGCCCCAAACCTTGGCTCGCTTCGGCTGAACCTTGAAGCGCTCCACAAGAGGAAGGGGCCTCCAAGCTGCAGTGGTGACGCCTACCGGCCACCGAAGTAGTGGAAATACATAGCCGTAGTGGAAGTACCTTATCTTTGTGATTTTCGGCGTGTCGCGTCCCTTCCCGACTCTGGCTCTTCAGGATCCCCCCGGCTGCAGCGCCGAAACCTCCTGCGAAGCAAACTACAGAGGTCCATGGTCTAGTCATGGTTTCGAGCCCCCTGCACCACACACCCGCATGAGGCACAAGGCCAGTCCGCGAGGTGGGTGCACCGCGGGAGGCCGTGAGCCTGTGCTCCCAGCATCCTTCCTTTGCAGCCAGTTCTGGGGCGCAGGAGGCGTGCAGAGGGCTCCTCCATTGGTCATCACCGGTGGCTGCGCAACCCCAGCGTCGGCTTCATCTTTGAGCAGCGAGACCGTGTCTCCCAGCGCCTTCGCCAAGGCCTAGGGAGCTGCCGGGAAGGCGCCAACCTCCAGCCCCCTGCCAGAGGCAGGCGAGTCACTTCGCGCCTCTCCGGAAGCCCCTGTCGCGGAGGACGGTCTTGGCAACGCGCTGGAGCTCATGCACGGGCGCAGCACCGTCCGCCATGAGCTTTTCCTTGAGGCGATGGGCGCGCTGAGCCAGCTTGGAGGAGAGCTTGCCGATGTCGACGCCCGCCTTGAGATGGAGGGCCTCTGCTTGGCGCACGAGTGGTGTCGGCTAAAGGTCGCCATCAACCTTGGGCATCTTCAGCATGAGCGCGGCCGCTCGAGCACCGCAGTGTCCCTCGCAGGCTCTCGTGAGGCTTGCGCCCGCACTCAGGAGGAAACCAGGGCCGCCGACTGCCGTCGTGAGGCGGCCGAGGAGCGGGAGCGGGATCTTCAAGCTTCGAACGCCACCCTCGAGCAGCAGATCAAAGCGCGCAGGGCTGCCCTGGCAGCATCACTAAGCGAGTCTCCCTCCAACGAGAAGGAGGTCCAGGAACGCGTGGAGGAGCTGGCGCTGGAGGTCTTGGAGCTCAGCCTCGAGCTTGAGCGGCTGAAGGTGAGGGAGCGCCAGGTATCCACGGCAGAGGACGCCGTCGCCACTCGGGAGGCCAGGATCCAGCAAGAGGTTGACCAGATGGTGGCGAAGGTTCGCGCGGCTCTTGCCGAAGAGTACCGCCTGAAGCTGGAGCTCTTGGAGGCCGAGCTTAAAGGTAGGACCACCGCCCTCAATATGAAGCTGGATGCGGCGGAGCCGGGCAAGAGGGCCACCAAGGAAGCTCAAGCCTCCCCTCGAGCCGACTTGGCCTCTGCTCGCGCCGACCTGTCTTCACTTCAGCAGCAGGTTGTTGGTGTCGCGTCTCTCACGGAGAGGAATGCGAACAAAGCGTGCCGCCGTCGGACGATGCAGCACATGCGCTCCTTGATGCTCCAGGGCCTCAGTGTCAGGGCCAACCAGGCCTTGGAAACCATCTGTGAGGAGAGAATCCCTCATCCGTAAGAGGATAACGACGCCAGCCATCTTCGCTTCTTCACCGAGATCGTGACCTGTCCGGAGGACAGGGCCACGAGGGCTCGCGAGCTCATTGAAGAGAGAAGTCGAGGCCTTCTCGGGCGTGCTTTCTCATGCGCCTTCGGTCACCTCCTCAACCTTGACCCTCATTTTGACTTCGACACCGCCATAGCCCCCATGCCCAGGATCATCCAGGACAACCCGGCGAACTGGGTGGACGACCACGTGGACGCCCTGGCCGCAGAGTTCGCTCCCGAGGATGAAGCGGTCGTGATCGCGGCCGAAGAAAGGGGCGTGGATGATGATGATAAGGACGACGCCAATGACTGTGCAGGTGGCACGGATGAACATGACAAGGACGGCGTCGGAGGCAGCGGATCCAGCTAGCCCTGCATTTCCCTTTGCCTTGACCTGTATGCAAAAACCTTCGGACACGGCCCTACGGGGCGTGAAAGCATTTCGGAAGGGTGCCTATTATAATGTATGAAATGACGTTATGCCTTTGAAAATAGGATTTGGAACGCGTCGCCGTGGACCTGGGGGGGCGAGTGGTTGTTGCGACTTATCTTCGGTCTCGTGGGTCCCGAGCGTGCCCTGTCATTGTAGAAGCGCCCTTCTCCTAAGGTGAGCCCTTCAAGGGCTCGCAAGGTTTTAATCCTCCCAAGGAGCCTTCCGGCCCATCCAAGAGAGCCTCGCGAGGAGTCAATGGCCGGATTACAGCAAGCTATGCACGTGGTGATCCTGCGGCGGTTGCATTCATGACCCCGGGGGGCCTTGGCGTCGCCTGGGCCAGCCCGAGGGTGCTCGACGCGCGCATACCACACCCATCCATCGCTCGCGGGGCCCTCGCAGGGGGGTAGCAGGAGTGAGCCTCACTTTTAAACACGAAGCCAGAAAGCAAGAAATCGCCATGAGTCAAGAAAAATCCCCCCGTTTTTCTTTTGATAAGCACACAAAACTCCAAATCTCATTCCAAAAGATGGCGAATTGGGTTACAGAAAGAGGGCAAAAGCAAACAGCCGCATCCGGCACCTAGCTAGTCTTCTCACCAGCGCGGAGCTAAGTGCTTTCACTTGGCATGGGCATAGTCATTGGGGGACAGTGTCGACGGCCAGCACGGAGCATGGTGCTTCCACTTGGACGTGTGTGGGAGCCCCCGTGAGGCCCAAGGGCGGCACTCAGGAGACTCCGGGGCATGTAAAGCCCCAATCGTTATTACGTGAGAGTGTCACGAGTGGAGACCTTCATAGGCACTAGGCCTTGTTTCATGGCGCCTGACGAGGGCCCCGCCCTGCGCCTCCCCCGACCACCGTTTGGGCGTCCAGAAATCAGGACGAGACCAAGGGGCAAGGGGGATGCTGG
Organism: Aegilops longissima; assembly: GCA_021605205.1. Classification (NCBI taxonomy): domain Eukaryota; kingdom Viridiplantae; phylum Streptophyta; class Magnoliopsida; order Poales; family Poaceae; genus Aegilops; species Aegilops longissima. The sequence continues at coordinate 296,737,744 of CM038678.1, forward strand.
TGGTGCCCTCGGCGACCGCAGGCCCTCGGTCGGGGGGAAGGGCTCACCAGCACCTTCCCCAGTAGAGAACCTACCTCCGTGCAGCGCCTTGCTCCACATGCGGCAGCAAACAGCTCGGTGACCCGCTCCAGCAGGGCATCGCGGCCGCCTTCCGCCAACCTGCATCGCAGCAGCTCCCGCGCCATGATGAGTGCGGCTCGTATGTTCGCCTGCTCCCGACGAGTGTGTGGCGCTATCGTCGCAGCATAGCTTGAAGTTCGTGTGGTGGCGCGGTTACGACGCGGCGCGAGGGCGGGCGGAGGCGGCCCGCGCAGCCCGCGACCAACGATGTCGGGTGGCATGCGGGTCGCGAGGAGCGCGGAGTGGAGATCATGTTGGGCGGACGGCACTGCCGGGGGAGGCCGAACAGCCCAGTGCTCAACGTGAGTCCTCTGAGCATCAGCCATGAGAACGGCGTGGTGGTGGCGGATCGACAGGAAGAAGACAGGCTCCGACGCATCCCTACCTGGCGCGCCAAATGTCTGATTTCGGGCTCCGCAGATGTAACGCCCCGGATTCGATGCGCCAGGTGTCCGTCAGTTATTCGCCGTCGTTGCCATGTCATGTGCTTGCGTGTTGCACTTTGCCATGTCATCATATGCATTTCATATCATGTCATCATATGCATTTCATTTTGCATACGTGTTCGTCTCATGCATCCGAGCATTTTCCCCGTTGTCCGTTTTGCAATCCGGCACTCCTATGTCTCCGGCGCCCCTTTTACCTCTTTTCGTAAAGGGGTGTTAAACTTTCTCGGAATGCCCCGAGGTTTGTCAAGCGGCCTTGGTATAGCACCGGTAGACCGCCTGTCAAGTTTCGGATCATTTGGAGGTCGTTTGGTACTCCAACGGTTAACCGGGTAACCGCAAAAGCCTCTTTTGTGTGCAGCCCAACACCCCTTCCAAAGTGGCCCAAAACCCAGCAAACTCCCCTCTATGCTCTCGGTCGTTCGATCACGATCGCGTGGCCGAAAACCGCACCTCATTTGGACTCTCCTAGCTCCCTCTACCTATAAATATGTCATCCCCGCCGAAATTCGCGGTCAAAATCCCCCCTAACCCTAGCCTTCTTCCTCCCGCCGCCGCCGGACAAAAATCCGGGCATCGGACATGTCCGCCCTGCCGCCGCGCCCAATCGGATCCCGCCACCTGTCCCGCCAGCCTCTCTCTCTCTCTGCCGCTGGCCAGCCCGCTGAGCCCATCTCGAGGCCTGCGCAGCCCGTCCCGCCGCCGTTCGGCCCTGCCCGAAGTCGGCTCCTCCCGAGCCGCCGCCCGACTGCTCCGCCGCGCCCGCTGCGTCGTCGCCCGCCGCCCATCCGGCCGCCCGCCCTGCCGGTCGCCAGCACCGCACCACAAGCGCCACCCATGGCATCATCCGCCGCCGCCAGCCGCTCCCGCGCGCCGCCGAGCTTCGCCGGCGCCTCCGTCCGCCCTCGGCCGGGCGAGCTCGACGCCGCCAGCGCCCGCCAGCGCCACGCGACCCGCCGCCTCGCTCCGAGCTCCTCCTTCGCCCCCGCCGACCAGGCCAGCGCCCTCCTCCGGCCCGCCCTTCTCTTCTCGCCATCGCGGTGCTCCTCCGGCGAGATCCGGTGGATCGGGATGAGATCCACCGGGATCTCATCCAAACGCCCACGCCCGCGTCTCGGATCTGCCCGTCCCGCACCACTCCGTCCCGTTGACTTTTCGAGAGGGTAAATACTGCTAAGTCCTGAATCTGCTAATATTTTGTTGCATTTTCATCATGCCATAACTCTGCATCCGTAGCTCCGTTTTGTGCGTGTAATATGTCAAAATGTTCGCCTCAAAGAGTAGATCATTTTCATTTGAGCTCATCTTGATGCCCGAAATGCTGTTAGAAGAGTGCTATGTGATGTTAGTTTCTGATTCTTATCAGAACATGCACTTTTGTCATTTTTGCCATGACTGATGTGTGCATCCTATGACCTTGAGTCCTACATGTGTTTTGTAATATGCCATGCCATCTTTCCAGGGGTGTATGCCATGTATTTTTGTGATCTCTGTGGTGACTAGCACAAGCATGCAAACTAGGCTTCCTAATGTTGCTCATTTCAGCCCTGTTCTGCTGATATTTTTATGCCATGCTAACTTGATGCTACAGAGAGATCCATGCATATTTTGAGATACTTCAGTAAGGATGTTTTGTTATACATGTCTTGCTCTATCCATCCATGCCCTTGTTTGCAATTATGGAGTGCCATAGCTTGAGTCAATCGAGCTCTACTTTTGCTATAAAATGTTTCCTGGCAGATTGTTTACATGTTATTCAATTTTGCCAAGGTTGTTGTAGTTGATCCTTGCATGCTATGTTGTTGTTCTTGCCATGTATATCTTGTATGCCATGTATTCTTACTGTTGATTGCCTTGCCATGCCATGTTATGCTCTGTGGTGAGTGGTTCAAGCTCACCAACATGCCTACTTATCGTTGTTCCTGCCATGTGTGAATCTGTAATATAACTTGCCATGTTTACATGGGTGCCATCATATCTTCTGATCCTTTTTGGCTTATGGTCACTAAAGGACTTTTGTTATATGCTTTGAGTAGATTCATGCCATGCCTTTGTTTGCCATTATAAGTCCCTGTAGCATGTTGTTTCATAGCTCTAAACATTGCAACCTGATGTTATTTCTGCCAATGCCTGAAACTGTTATTATTTGCAATCTTGCCATGTCATTTTGAGCATGTTCTAGTTGTTTCTGGAGATAACTCAGTGTTCATGTTTTGTAATGCTTTACCTGCACATCATGCCCATGCTTTTTGTTTTCATATTGAGGTGTTGTAGCTTGTTGTTTTGGTGCTTGCAATATGCCTAGTTGCTGTTTTGGACAGCTTGTCCTTTAAACTTGTATAGAGTGTATGTGTTGAACCGTTGCTCCGTTTTGAGTGTGCTCTATATGAAACTTGCTTGATTTTGCATGTAGCTTCATATTATCATGTTGCATCCTTGTTTTGAGGTGTTTGCTTGATGTTTGTATGCATTTTGCATCAATGCCATGTTTATCTTGTTTTGCTCATATCTTCTAGGCCGTAGCTCCAAATCTAATGAACTTTATATGTAACTTGACTAGAATTTCATGTAGATCATCGTGGTGCATCTTAACTTGCTGTTTAACAACTTGAACATAAGGTTTATTCAGATCTGGACCAATTTCGAAATTTGCATATGAGGACTTACTGGAATTGTTCTATGTTGTTTCCGGCCTCATTTAAACTTGCTTTGATGTGTTGCTCTTGTTTGCATCATCTCTTGCCATGAGTAGCTTCGTGTAACCTTGTCATGCATCATGTTTGTTGTGCATCTTGTCATGTTCATGTGTGGTGTGTTTACTATGTTGTGTGCTTCTTCTTGTTAGTTCCTGTTTCGTTGCGATCGTGAGGATTCGTTCGTCTTCGTTTGGTTCGGCTTCATCCGTTCGTCTTCTTCATGGACTCGTTCTTCTTCCTTGCGGGATTTCAGGCAAGATGACCGCTACCCTGGATCTCACTACTATCATTGCTATGCTAGTTGCTTCGTTCTTTCGCTATGCTGCGCTACCTATTACCTGTTCATCAAGCCATCCCATATTGCCATGAACCTCTAACCTTTGACACCTTTCCTAGCAAACCGTTGTTTGGCTATGTTACCGCTTTGCTCAGCCCCTCTTATAGCGTTGTTAGTTGCAGGTGAAGATGAAGTTTGTTCCTTGTTGGAACATGGAGATGTTGTTCCTTGTTGGAACATGTTTACTTGTTGGGATATCACAATATATCTTATTTAATTAATGCATCTATATACTTGGTAAAGGGTGGAAGGCTCGGCCTTATGCCTGGTGTTTTGTTCCACTCTTGCCGCCCTAGTTTCCGTCATATCGGTATTATGTTCCCGGATTTTGCGTCCCTAACGCGGTCGGGTGACTTATGGGACCCCTTGACAGTTCGCTTTGAATAAGACTCGTCCAAAAGGCCCAACATTGGTTTTACCATTTGCCTCACCTACCCCTTTTTCCCTTGGGTTTAGGAGCCCAAGGTTCATCTTTATTTTAGCCCCCCGGCGGTGCTTCTCTAAGTGCTGGCCTGAACCGAGTAGATCAAGGGGCCCCTCGTGGCAACTTGAGGTTTGGTTTTACTCGTAGGATGTCTCATCCGGTGTTGCCTCGAGAACGAGATATGTGCAGCTCCTATCGGGATTGTCGGCGATCGGGCGGCTTTGCTGGTCTTGTTTTATTGTTTGTCGAAATGTCTTGTAGCCGGATTCCGAGACTGATCGGGTCTTCCGGGAGAAGGAATATCCTTCGTTGATCGCGAGAGCTTATCATGGGCTAAGTTGGGACACCCTGCAGGGTTTGAACTTTCAAAGCCGTGCCCGCGTTATGTGGCGAGATGGGAATTTGTTAATGTCCGGTTGTAGAAAACCCGAAGTTGATCTTAATTAAAATACACCAACCGTAGCGTAACTCGTGAGTGTCTCTTTTCGGGGTTGATCGAGAGGAGAACACGGTTTCTGGGTTATGTTTGACGTAAGTAGGAGTTCAGGATCACTTCTTGATCATTACTAGTTGACGACCGTTCCTTTGTTTCTATTCTCGCTCTCTTTTGCGTATGTTAGCCACCATATATGCTTAGCCGCTGCTGCAACCTCACCACTTTACCCCCTTCCTATCCTATTTAAGCTTTGCTAGTCTTGATACCCATGGTAATGGGATTGCTAAGTCCTCGTGGCTCACAGTTTACTACACCACCAACTGCAGGTACAGGTTTGCGATGATCATGACGCGAGAGCGATGTTTACTTGCTTTTGGAGTTCTTCTTCTGCTTCTTCTTCGATCAGGGGATAGGTTCCAGGTCGGCAGCCTGGGCTAGCAGGGTGGATATTGTTTGAGTTTCTGTTTATGTTCCATCCGTAGTCGGATGTTGATCTCTTGTATATGATGTTGATGTATTCTTGTGGCATTTGTGCCTTATGTATGTATCCCCACTATTATGTAATGTTGATGTAATGATATCCACCTTGCAAAAGCGTTTCAATATGCGGGTCTATCCTTGGTGGGACCTTCGAGTTCCTTTTGGATAGGGTCGCATATTGTGCGTGACAGCAGACCCTTGAGAGGTTCGAACCCTGGGGTGCGTGTGAAGAACTCAACCTCCCCAGTCTGCATACTCACTAATCTCATGGCCAAGCTCGATGAACAGGAAGGAAACGGAACACAACAGTTTACCCAGGTTTGGGCCACCTTGCGGTGTAAGACCCTACTCCTTCTTTGTGGTGGATTGGCCTCGAGGGTCTGAGGATGAACTAGTACAGTGGGGGGACAACCTCAGGTGGAGGCGTGTTCTTGAGAGCGAGTGAGCTGGTGGGTGTGAGGATGGAATGGATCCGATCCGGTCTCCCCTCCTATTGTGGTGGTGCTGCTCTACTTATAGTGGCCTTGGTCGTCTTCCCAAATGAAGGCGGGAAGGGATCCCACAACGACCAAATTTGAAGGGAGACAACTAGTACATGTTATCCTGAAAAAAGTAGTCTTCGCCTGCAAAAGCCTTTGGTCGTGACGCTGTGGTGGGCTTGGTGATGACCTCCGTCCTGCCGTCCTAGCGGTCTTGGTATTGTTGCATGGGAATGGAAACCTTTGGCTGATTCCTCGGGACTCAGCGCCTACGCTTGCCTCTTTAGCACCAAAGATGAAATTGTTGTACTGCGCTCGCTGGCGCCTGCCTGGCCTTGGTCGTCATGGCTCACTTCATCTGAACCTCACGAGGTGATGCTCGCATAGAGATCTCTGCTCCTCAGGAGCCAGCCTGAGGAGGCCTCACCTTCTGGAGGTCTTGGTGTCGTCCCCCTCGCAAGGCTTGGCCCCTCGCAAGGGTCTTGAGTTGTTGATGCTGAAGGTGGGTCGTACTAGGCCGTCGATGAAGCCATGCCGTGGGCCGCAGGCAGGCAAGTCTGGGTACCCCCGTTCCCAGAACACCGACAGAAACAACCATGTCATGCATGTTATGTAATCATGTTCTATCCTCAGAAAAAAATTCTTAAAGGAAACTAACATACCATGCATTGTTATATACTCGTGTTTTGTGGGCAAAATTTTTGTGAGGATATTATTCTAGCCATTGATTGCTGAAGGGCGAATATAGGTATGTACACATGGTAAGCATTACAAGATTTCACTACTTCCAAATATAGAGTTCTCCATATGCACATTTACTTCCCTAATGTATGGTTAGATGAAACCAACAGTATGATGCATGTTTCTACATCATGAAAATGCGGAAACTAACATGGCCATTGATACACACTCATATTTAGTAGTATATAGATTACTATAAAATAAGGAGAATATCCATATCTTCCTAACCGTTTGATTATTCGGGGGTAGAAATTGGCAGTAATGACATGGTCACAATCACATGAATTAACTCATTCCAAATATAGCTGATTTACGGCGTCTCAAATACATTGACATAGTTCTACTCTAATTCTTCTCAAACAGGGATATGCCAATCATCACAAAAAGTTCAAATAGTGTCATGGTGTTATCATTAACATCAGACAGAAATAACTTACAAGCGCCATCCCAGCAATACGTGGTGCCATCTGCTTTGTCGATTGCGTAGATGATGCCATTGTCTTCAATAGCATCACGTAAGTGTGTATCAGCTTTGACGATCCACTGTGAGGTGAGCTGTCTCCAGCTAAAGAAGGCACCAGCGGAAAGATAGGCGAGTTGAGCAAGGCGATTAGCTAGAAGTCTGTCTAATTCGCATCTCATGTGGGCACTTGGCAGATTACAATCTTCTGCAAAACAAGGTGCATCCAATTGACTTCGTAATCTAGATGACTTGGACCGCGATGGTAAAACCCTATATAATCCAATGTAGGAAGGATAATCTCTTGGGAGGTGTGGAAGTTCACGAGCACCAACTTGTTCCAGTCTTGTATGATGGCAGCCATCCAGTGGGAGTTCATGCCGACCCAGTACATACCTGCCAAGAAGTTTCGGGCGATGGTGATCGGATCGAAGTCGAGGGAAATGATGTATGGCGACCCACTACATACCTGCAAAGAAGTTTCGGCTAATGGAGATCGGATTGAAGTCGAGGGGCATCATGTACGCCTCCTTATCATGGTGAGAAAATCTCACAAGACCAGATAGCAGCAAGCAGGGTGTCTTGAAAAGCCTAGGCCTCGCTTCGACAATGGCCGTGTGCATGTCCCTCGAGCATGCAACCAACTGTAGGGCACTCAACATAACCATACACGAACAACAGAGGTCGAGGATGTCCCTGGGGAGATTGCTCCAATCGCGGCTCATATGGATGCTGCGCTTGTTCATTCGCTCGCCATGGTGGAGTTTGGAAGGTAGGGTTTTGGGGGCTTGATTTACTGGGAGAAGGCTCTCGGTGCTGGAGCGGCTAGCGAGGGAATAGTGGTACTGGGGGAGGCGAGCGAGGCGAGGGTACACAGGGGCACAGTGAGATGATGAAGAGTGACCTCAGGATCTCCGACGAGATGGAGATGGAGATGGAGTGGTGCTAGGGGAGAGGGAGACGAGGCGAGGCATGCTATACAGCGGCGGTGACAGGGACTACACAGTGCACAAGGTGAGGCTGACTTTGGTAACCTGAACACGCCGCCTGGACTGGTGTCACCTCGGGCGCAGGGTCATGTTACTTCACTGTGAGGACCGGATGAATAATATTTTGACCATCAAGTGTACCACAGTTGTACTACTACTAGTAGGAACATATGGAGTAGTACTGTATAGCGGAAATAGCTCTCCCGTGCTAGGATGCCTCTGGGTTAACTTCGTCCTCCAGGTATCATCCAAATTGCGAGCAGAACCAAATTCTCGTGCATGCGGAAGCGCGAAGAAGGTTTTATTTTTATTTCTTGAGGATAACCGCATATTCCTTAACCGGAGAATGTTGTGTCTCCCACGCATGTGCTAATATCCATCCGAACTAGATATGACACATTTTTATATCTGTTTGCATAGGTCCCACCTATCAGGAGGGGTGCAGAAATTAAAAGGAAACATAAAATGTCTCGCCACGGTGATTCGAAAGAGTGACCTCAACTAGCTAGTGGCACATGTAGCGCTAGAAGGATGGGCACGTACATGGACAGGTACCACTCCTCAGTCTACCCACATAACCTTTTCTTTTAGTCTACCTAGCCGTCTAATCAACTGCCTGTAGGCCACTTCTCCCATTTACTTCTCCATCGGGAACCGATTTTCTTCGGCTTGTTCACCTCTCCTTCATCTTCATTTGCATCGAAACCCCACTACATTCACATTGTTTTAACATCTCCGCATACTCCTGGAGTAATTCTGAAGCCCCTTTAAATAATCATCTTCTTCAGTTCGACTAGCCATCTAATCCTAATTCTCCAAACCATAGCCCTCCAGTCCAACACTTCCAAATGGCGAAAGAGATCCAGATGCAGGTTTTTAGCATCCAACATGTCCTCGTCGAAGGCTTGTTGAGCATAGTTGCGACCGTCACCGACCACCCAAGGGTTGTTTGAAAGTGGATCAACAATGTATCCAACTCCCTCCAAAAGGTAGAGATGAAGGTCATTGGTCTCGACGCATAGTACACGGAGCGTGCCATTGGGATAATCCAACGTGCCGCCGTCCTTCAGCTGTGCCTTGAAGATGATGTTTTGGCATACCACATCATACACGCGCCCTCCATACCAGGTGAGCTCCATGATTTCTTTTCTCGGGAGGATATATACTTCCGTGGAGCAGCCATCGAAGGGGACATACAGAAGCTAGCGCCGTACAACCTTGATTTGAAAAGCATCGCTAACCTACAAACCCGAATCAAAATTCCTGTAGAAGATTGTGATAAACAGACACCATCCCTCACTAGTACAGCGAGGTGCTATACAAACGGTTTTTAACCCCTATCCGCGACGGCATTTGGAACCGTCGCCTAGTGAGTGTGGGCGATAGGGGGTCCGTCCCACATGACCCAGAAACCCTCGAGGATATGCCCTCCTGGCACACGCTCGGCAAAATGTGGTCGTGTGCGACCGGTGAGCGACCAAATACGGTTATACATATAGTAGTGCTCAAAATAATACAATTATACACGTGAAATCATTTCCGGTCATAAGTACATCCCACACAGTCTATCCCTCCTAAAAGTTTTCGTTCTTATATACATCCCACACAGTCGGTCCAAGGAAAACGTTTATGTTCGCAAGTACATCACACACAATTTTCCCCATTAAATCGTTTGTGATAGCTTTCCATTGCACACCGTATTAACAATTTTATTGTTTGCGTTATTGAATGCATCACACATGGTGCATAGAAGAAACTGTGTGGCAAAGGCTGTCCATCACACACAGTTTTTATGTGGTAAATGTTTGCGCCGGGTGGCCTAACGCAAATAGTTTTCAAGAGGATGTCGTGTGTGATTGTTCATTAATCTAGCACGGTTTATTCCTAGAAACTGTGTGCATTATTGAATGCAACACACACTGTGTTTTCTCAATAACCGTTTGCGGTAAAAAAAACCAATTAGTAGGCTAATTATCCTATTATTAATAATCCATTTATTAATCTAATTGACATTTTATATTAAGCACACAATATATTTCATTTTCATAATTGAAATACATCAGAGTACAACATCATATAGCTTCAGCACTCAGCTACCCCATTACACAACTACACCAGCACCAAGTTTCACATGCAACATCTATAACCTTTTAAAATTAGCATCATAGATGGTACAAAGACAGATGTATCTCATCTGGAAAAACTGCTGGAGCAGAAGGCGAATATTGAGCCTTCACTGATGTTGAAGGTCTTTGTAACTTTAGGCCAGTGACTGTGGATGATTGACCATCCATCCTTCGTCCTCTTCAGGAACACTTCAATATTGGACCGTGGGTGTTGTATGAATACCTTCCTCGCCTCCTGACCATACAGGTGGTTTGAGAGGTAATCATCAGTGAACTGCTTTGGAAAGGATTGAAAATAAGGATGTGCATAAATATCTACTCTATATTGGAAATGGGGCAAAGGAATAAAAAAGGCAAGGTATAATAGTTAGTACCATCCTGTAGTGAACTGATGTCTTCTTCATTGTGCAGACAAAGATATTGTTGTTTTTTCGCTAATTTCTTTATCCTAACAATCTTTCTGAGTTTCCTGACTTGACTGATATTCATGGACAACTCATTTCCCCATATGCAAAAAGGGTCAAGCAGTGGGTCAAAACCTCTGACAGCAGGACCTACATGTGCAAGACCAAATTGTTAAAGACCTAAATATTAGAATGGTTCCTGCAATTACACAATGATGTGCTATTAGACAACGGACCATGCACGTGCTAACCTTGATTGTAAACCTCAGTGCTTCCCATTGTTTCCCTGCAACACATATAAGGTAGTTAGTCATCAGGTTAAGTAAGGGTTCGCATGCTATCAGCAAAATATGTTGATGAAAAATAAGCACATTGCAGATTCATCAGATTAATTCAAGCCACATGGAAAACCCATTTATCCAAACCAAGCACGATTAATAGCTAGGAAATATAGCACTTGCATATGTTTCTCATGTATTAAGTGCAGCCAAATTCGATTTATTCCTCACATGCACAACAATACAAAATTCTACCCACGACAATTGGACATCGCATTGTAGAATTGAACCAAGCAGTTAACTAAACACCACAACAAATGAACCAAACATTAACTAAGCACCACATTGCACAATATAACATACTCCTAATAGAAGATCAGACAGTTATCCAAACCAAGCATGCTTAACAACTTGGAAATATAGCAATTGTATTTGTTTGTTATGTATTTAGTACAGCCAAATTCAATTTATTCCTCACATGGTATACAATAATAGAATGCACCCACAACAATTGAACATCGCATTGTATAATTGAATCAAACAGTTAACTAAACACCACAACAAATGAACCAAACCTTAACTGAGCACCACATTGCACAATATAACATACTCCTAATAGAAGATCAGACAGTTAACCAGACCAAGCACGCTTAACAACTTGGAAATATAGCAATAGTATTTGTTTCTCTTGTATTTAGTACAACCAAATTCGATTTATTTCTCACATGGTATACAATAACAGAATGCACCCACAACAATTGAACATCGCATTGCAGAATTGAACAAAACAGCCAACCGCGTCGCGTCGTCGGCGCGCGAGGCGTCGACGGTGGCCTCGACGGCGAGATGCTCCTCCAAGATCTGGGGGTCGACACGAATGCCAGCCAACGCGACCTCATCTGCGCGTGCGGCCGCAATTTGCTTCTCCGCTACCAAATGCTCCTTGAGATCTTGTCTATACTCTGCGCACCATGGCTTAGGGCGGCGCTTATTTGGTGGAGGGGTCGGTGATTTGGGTGGAAGGTGTCGCGCCGGGGGTCAGGGCATGTGGGATGTGGAAGGAGGAAAAGGAATGGGTTGGGTGTGGATTACCTGCCTGGATAGGTGAGGCCGAGCAGCGTGAAGGAGGGTCGCCGGCGAGGAGGCGGCGCTGCAAGCAAGGAGTGAAGGTTTCAACTTGGAAAGGAAGGCGGAAACATTGGAAATTTGGCTTTTGGTAAGGGGGAGGGGCGGAGAGGTAGATATTTTCGCGAAAGCCGAAAATTTGGAATCGCTTCAGCAAACAAACTGGTGCGCAAAGTGTCATCAGACATGGTCCCTGATACGTCTCCAACGTATCTATAATTTTTTATTGTTCCATGCTATTATATTATCTGTTTTGGATATTCAATGCGCTTTATTATACACTTTTATATTATTTTTGGGACTAGCCTATTAACTGGAGGCCCAGCCCAAACTGCTGTTTTTTTTTGCCTATTTCAGTGTTTCGAATGAAATGAATATTAAACGGAGTCCAAACGGAATGAAACCTTCAGGAACGTGATTTTCTGAACAAACGTGATCCAGAGGACTTGGAGTGGACGTCAAGCAATCAACGAGGAGGCCACGAGGCAGGGGGCGCGCCTACCCCCCTGGGCGTGCCCTCCACCCTCTTGGGCCCCTCATAGCTCCACCGACCTACTTCTTCCTCCTATATATACCTATGTACCCCGAAAACATCAGACACAGAGCCAAACCCCTATTTTCACCGCCGCAACCTTCTGTACCCGTGAAATCCCATCTTGGGGCCTTTTTCGGCGCTCCGCCGGAGGGGGCATTGATCACGAAGGGCTTGTACATCAACACCATAGCCTCTCCGATGATGTGTGATTAGTTTACCACAGACCTTCGGGTCCATAGTTATTAGCTAGATGGCTTCTTCTCTCTATTTAGATCTCAATACAAAGTTCTCCTTGATTCTCTTGGAGATTTATTCGATGTAATCTTCTTTTGCGTGTGTTTGTCGAGATCCGATGAATTGTGGGTTTATGATCAAGATTATCTATGAACAATATTTGAATCTCCTCTGAATTCTTTTATGTATGATTGGTTATCTTTGCAAGTCTCTTCGAACTATCAGTTTGGTTTGGCCTACTAGATTGATCTTTCTTGCAATGGGAGAAGTGCTTAGCTTTGGGTTCAATCTTGCGGTGCTCGATCCCAGTGACAGTAGGGGAAAAGACACGTATTGTATTGTTGCCATCGAGGATAAAAAGATGGGGTTTATATCATATTGCATGAGTTTATCCCTCTACATCATGTCATCTTGCTTAAAGCGTTACTCTGTTCTTATGAAATTAATACTCTAGATGCATGCTGGATAGCAGTCGATGTTGGAGTAATAGTAGTAGATGCAGGCAGGAGTCGGTCTACTTGTCACGGACGTGATGCCTATATACATGATCATACCTAAATATTCACATAACTATGCTCAATTCTATCAATTGCTCGACAGTAATTTGTTTACCCATCGTAATACTTATGCTCATGAGAGAAGCCACTAGTGAAACCTATGGCCCCGGGTCTATTTTTCATCATATTAATCTCCCGACAACGAGCTATTTTTGTCACCGTTTGTTTTGCTTTCTTTACTTTTAGTCTTTATCATTAAAATACCAAAAATATTATCTTATCATCTCTATCAGATCTCACTTTTGCAAGTGGCCGTTAAGGGATTGACAACCCCTTTATAGCGTTGGTTGCAAGGTTCTTATTTGTTTGTGTAGGTACGAGGGACTTGCGTGTGGCCTCCTATTGGATTGATACCTTGGTTCTCAAAAACTGAGGGAAATACTTACGCTACTTTACTGCATCACCCTTTCCTCTTCAAGGGAAAACCAACGCAGTGCTCAAGAGGTAGCAGTCCCTTATTGAGAACTATGTACGATATGTGAACATCACAAACGATTCAGATAGCTTAACCCGTGTGTGATGAGTTTGAACGTCAAAAATTTTGGTTCAAACTTCCCTGGTTATAGTGGTCATCCACATCATTGCATAATTTGGGTACACAAAGGAGACTATAGCACACCGCACTTCTTAATCGAGCAAGTTCAACAATTAAACAGAGCTAGCTGACCTAAAAATTACTCTAACAAATTAAAGACTGGCACTCTTAATTAAACAAAACAAAGAGTGCTACTACGGCTAGTGCTTGTCGATCTCCGCTGCCGCCTCCATGTCCAGCTCACGCCCGACGGTCTCCTGGGGAAGGGGCTCCCTAGCATCAATCGCACCATACTCGGCAAGCATCTTGCCATCCACGTTCGTCATATCTTTGGAATAGGCCGCCACGAGCTGGGCGTGGGCGGCCGCGATCTGGGCTTTGGCGGGCTCCGTCGTGGTAAGGTATGCCGCGCAGGAACGGATGGCTGCTCGAACGCTCTCGGTGATTGCCAACTCTTCGGCCATGGGTTGTCGACCGTTGTTGGAGAAGAATCATTCGATTTGTGCGGTGACCGCCACGAGCTGGGCATGGACGGCCTCTACATGGTCGTGGGCGGCCTCCATCAGGGCTAAGGCCGCCGCTGCGAAACAGACAGCTGTTGTGTCGCTCTCACCGGTTGCCATCCCCGAGGCACATGCTGTCGCCGCCACCTGAGGAGCAACAGCGACCGTTTGGGCTGCCTTGGCCGCTCGGACGCATATTGTCTCGCCCTCACGAAGCTTCTTAGCACGCACCTGGCGACTGCGGCCGCACTCTCACCGGAGTGGGCCGCCGAAGTTGCCCTTACAATGTGGGTCCACGTCCCCATCTTTCACCCGCAATGATTGAACAGTGAAATGATATTTGAGGAGCGGGCTAGTGTGCTTGACACTCCGACGGTGCTCCAAGATATTTTGTGTTGCATCTCACACGGTTGGTGATAATATACTGTGTGCGATCTACTTGATTTTTCATCTTGATTTGAATTACATAATGGGGTCACAACTACAAAGGATGGTTTTTGAATTGCTAGTACTTTTATCTGAGTGAACATGCAACTATAGGTGTGTCGTCAAAAAATTTGGAATTATTCAGGGTTTGTTTGGACATTTGTATACATTACCTTGGCTTTGTAGGCATTTCAGGTGCATAATTCAAATTTGAACTACATGCACATGCTCCAGTGCATATAAACGGGTTGAAAAATCAAATATGTGTCCTTGGTTGCATGCTTAGGTCCCATGCAAGAAATGGGAATGAATGTCAAACACCCTGCCACCATCACTCGGCCGCAAACATTGCGATACCTGGTTCTTAAATTCTAGTAAATCCAAAAACTCGTCTGAAATTCATGAAACTTGGCATGCTATCATGGATCGGCATCAACATGTTGTGGTCAATTTTTTGTCCCATTTGGGGTAGGTTTGGGTATAAGCTTCTCACAAACCAGAGCTTCTCACAACAAGTGTGATGGTTTCGGTAGGGAACGAGCCACCTTTGGGGACAAAACGATATCCTTTGCCTCTTATTGCTTTCAAAAAAATTCTAGTATCAACATAGAACAAACAGAAGTTTTCTGTTTAATTTTGGAATTTTTCGGGATTCGTTTGGACATTTTTATACATTAATTGGGTTTTCTAGGCATGTTATGTGCATAATTCAAATTTGAACTACATGCACATACTCCAGTGCTTATAAATTTGTTGAAAACTCAAATCTGTGTCCTTCGGTGCATGCTTAGGTCACATGCAAGATATGGGAATGAATTTCAAACACACTGCCACCGTCACTCGAGTGCAAACATTGAGATACTTGGTTTTTAAATTCTAGTAAATCCAAAACTTGTCTGAAATTCATGGAACTTGGCATGCTATCATGAAGCGGCATCAACATGCCGTGGTAAATTTTTTGTCCCATTTGGGGTAGGTTTGGGTATAAGCTTCTCACAAACCAGAGCTCCTCACAACGAGCATGATGGTTTCGGAGGGAACATGCCACCTTTGGGGACGAAACGATATCCACTGCCTCTTATTGCTCTCAAAAAATTTCTAGTGTCAACATAGAACAAACATGAGTGTTGTTTTTAATTTTGGAATTTTTTGGGGTTTGTTTGGACATTTTAATACATTAACTTGGTTTTCTAGGCATTTTATGTGCATAATTCAAATTTGAACTACATGCACATGCTCTAGTGCATATAAATTGGTTGAAAAATCAAATATGTGTCCTTCGATGCATGCTTATTTCCATGCAAGAAATGGGAATGAATTTCAAACTCCCTACCACCGTCACTCGGCCGCAAACATTGAGATACTTGGTTTTTAAATTCTAGTAAATCCAAAACTCGCCTGAAATTCATGAAACTTAGCATGCTATCATGGAGCGGCATCAACATGTTGTGGTAATTGTTTTCCCATTTGGAGCAGGTTTGGGTATAATCTTCTCACAAACTAGAGCTTCTCACAACAAGCGTGATGGTTTCGGTAGGGAACGTGCCACCTTTGGGGACGAAACGATATCAGTTGCCTCTTATTGCTTTCAAAAAAATTCTAGTATCAACTTAGACGAAACAAGAGTGTTGTGTTTAATTTTCGAATTTTTCAGGGTTCATTCGGACATTTGTCATGACCGATTTTCCAATAAAAATATTTATTGAGAAACCGATCTATTAATTCCAGTGTGAGGAAAATCCTCCTCATTGGTAGACAAAACCTTGATACAATGAGCCAAGAGCATATAATATATTACGAGGTCGAGCTGATCTTGCTCAACAAATTATTACAAGCACGCCAATAATTGTACATAGTGGCGGATATGACACTGATGGAGTGGTGGCATACTCCGACTCGAGGTAAAGTGGTGGAATAACACGATGGAGTGGATGATATGACTCCTACATCGGCGGCTCATCGAGTCGAGGTGAGGCTCGGTGAATTTATTTGGGTAGCGAAGCGAATATAACATGATGACTAATCCAGGGTCGACGAGACCGACCGGATTCCTCTAGGCGTCGGACTCGCTATCGAACTCTTCATCCATGAGATCGCCTTCACAAGATCCGCCAAATCAACAAGCGGTGAGTACTTTGAAAGTACTCGCAAGACAGTTCGGACAAAAGATATAACAAATGTATGCACCAATGCGACATGAATAATTTAACAATGCGCAATCAAATCAGTATAGCAAGGTAAGAAAAAGGGAATCGCGGTAGTCCACCGAAACCCAAAGAAAATAAACTAAAACCGATCGAGTGTCCGGCGACACCTCGAAGGGCTTAACAAATAAGTAAAGCATGCCACGATCGAGCGTCTAAGCGACACCTCATAAAGGGCTTATATCGAAAGAAAAGACATGCGTGCGCGATGGACGTCGGAGCGACATCACGTAAAGGGCTTATATCAATAATAAGTAAATAACAAGATTACCACAATCGGATGTCCGAGCGACATCGCAGAAAGGGCTTATATCAAAATAAGTAAACAACAATGCCACGATCGGACGTCGAGCGACATCGCAGAAAGGGCTTATATCAAAATAAGTAAACAACAATGCCACAGTCGGACGTCTGAGCAATATCGCAGAAAAGGGCTTATATCAAAAATAAGTAAACAACAATGCCACAGTCGGACGTCTGAGCGACATCGCAGAAAGGGCTTATACTTCATTATTCAAAACTTACAAGAAATGGTGCTCACGGAAAATATTCCTCACAAGACAGTAAACGGGTTAGTCCATCCACGGAAAGAAACCTTTAACATTCATGTGGTTCTCGGGAGTTACCGCTCCGGACTGATATTTGACAAGATAAGATGAACACAGCACTTGGACATGAATAGGATGATTTCAAGGATTTTTGACTCTGCAGAGTTTGTACTAAAATATTCACAGCCAACGGATTTCCGTAGTAACGAAGGACTAGTTCCGTTTACGGTATTTCGGAGAAAACACAGCTAACCAGTACACACCCATCCTACCTCACGCTGCTGTGAATCACCCTAGACAGCGCTCAGGAAAAACTTTCGAGACGGGAGATCACAATCTCGAATAGCATGGGATCAAATTTATATAT
Organism: Aegilops longissima; assembly: GCA_021605205.1. Lineage (NCBI taxonomy): Eukaryota > Viridiplantae > Streptophyta > Magnoliopsida > Poales > Poaceae > Aegilops > Aegilops longissima. The sequence continues at coordinate 296,755,194 of CM038678.1, forward strand.
GCGCGCTCTAAGGGGTGCACCCCTCTTGGTACCAACCGGAAACACCCATGCCCCCTGACCGGATGATAGGCTTTAATCCAGGCCATGGAACCCTCATCCCGCCTCTCGATTTGGTGTGTACCGAAAGTGGTTTGCAACTTACTAAGACGATCCCTTGCGGAAAACATGTGGTAGTACGAAAGGGGAGACGGACGGAATTGACTGATTTATGTTGACACTGGGTCAACGGTCTGGCATAAGACTGGCATGCTACAACACTGCCATCTTACCCGTTCTCATGCCAACTCATGGCCATGCAACATGTTTCCAACAACTCATGGATTCCCGAAACTCACTTGCCTCAACTCTTACGAGATAAACTTTCATCGAGATGCTCATGAACATGCCATGATACTAAATTAATGCAAACATGCCCAAACAATCATCATATCAAAAGTTCAAACATGCTTGCCTGGTTCGGAGTAGTCGGGCCTAGCTCGGTGAAGTTCATGGTTCCGTCACCTCCTTCGTATCTACGGTATACAAATATATACGCACTAACGTAAATACTAAGGGTGCTCAAAAATATTCCAAATATTTTTCAAATAAATATAATAAAAAACTAGACAAAATTTTGAAGAGGACAGAAAAAGAATCACTCAAAAATCCTTTTCTCTTTAAAAGTTATAAGTGTTTTGGTCCAAGGACCTTTCTATAATGAAACAGAAAATACTCGGGGCAGAACAGAAAAGTTCAGAAACCGATTCAGTTTGGAAAGCGATTTGTCGAATACGCTTTGAAAACGTTCAAAAAAAAACAGAGAGGTCGACGGGCAGGTCCCACCCGTCAGGTTTGAAAATTCAAACGAGGGGACGGAGCTCGTCGGCGCCCGAGAGCTGCGGTGGTCGCCGGCGGCGATCCACGGCGAGGCGGGAGGATCGGGTGGTACCTCCGTGCTCAGGGCGTCATTCCGCGTCGGTGGGTGGTGGTGGTGGTCGCCGGCGAGCACTACGTCGACGGCGGCCGTTGCTCCGGCGGACGGCGGTTCAGGAGGGGTTGGATCTCGCCGTGGAGTGCTGCGAAGAGCAAATTGAAGAGGGGGTTAGACTACTGGGTGCTCGAGAGGGTTGCTGACGAGGTTAGGGCGCCGGGGACGGCCTCACCGGAGTGAATCGAGGTGGAGGCCGAGGCGGAACGGGGCGGCCGGAGTTGGGGGAGGAGACCTCCTCGAGGTCCTCCTAGTGGCCTGGCGGAGTGTTGGTGAGGTGTAGGGATGGTGCGTCTTCGAGGGCGAGCTCAGGGCCCCTTTTTATAGGCGGTCCGAGGCGGTGGCCGTGAACGGTGTTCTCCGGCGAAGGATACGGCGGCGCGGAGCTTGGTCGGGGAGGTTTAGGGGGCTGAGCGTCATCGTGGAGGCCCACTGGTTCCATTCAGACGCTAAACGGACTTGGATTAGGAGCTTTGAGTGGATTTCGACGGAACGGGGTGGCGTGGGCCCGTCGGCGGCAGAGGGTGCACCCTGTGCTTGCCGGCCACGGCAACGGTGCTGCGGGGTGTGCTGGCGTGCATGAGGCCACGCGGAAGGCAGGGGAGCATTGGGCAGCGCTGGACGGCGTCGTGAGCTGGCTCAGGCCCTCGCTGGCCGCCACGGGTGGCTCGGCCACCATAGAAACCGCCAACGCCGGCGAGGCTCGCCGCCACCGACGCCTGCATCTGTCCAAGGAGGCGTGCGGCGCTCTGGCCAGGGAGGAGAGGTCGTGCGCAACGCGCCAGGGCGCACTGTTGACAGGTGACTGATCTCTGACGAAGAAACGACACTGAATCTCTGAATTTCTGAATTCTAATGAAAGTGCAAAGTGACAGTGCATGTTAGGTGTTCGACAGAAAGCTTTTGGCATGTGGGGATTTTTCCTTGAGCTGATTTTTGGTGGAGTGGCTTCTCATTGCAACTGGAGGTTGCTTGAATTTTGGTGGAATTTTTGGAGAAGAGGAGATATGAATTTCACCAAATTTGACAAATCTGGTCCAAACTTGCAGAAGCTGAAACTTGAAAATTTTGAAAAGAAGAAGAGTGGATCTTGATGGTTCTAGGTTGTGGGTGCTAGGGACTATCCAGAGAAGTTAGTTTGAGAGCAAAGTTCAAAGGCAATTAGGTACTTGCTTTGCAAATCACTTAGGCTCAAAATAATGGGTAGAATTGTTTTGGGGAAAGAATTAAATGAAATAAAATCCAAAAATGAGTTGGACTTGTTGGGACAGAATATTTGGATTGTCCCAAAGGGGAAGGAGGGGTTTTGGGAAGATTTACGACATGAGGCATGGTAAAACCATGGGAGGCTTCAAAATAAGAGAAGACCCAAAACCCCTAGGGTTTTCTTCTAAAAGAAAAAATAAATCCCAAAAATAGAATTTGAGAAGGGGGAAATCAGAAGAAAGGTTTTTAATAACCAACACCAGAGTTGAAGAAGGTGCCAAAGTAAAATCTTTTGTCAAAGGGAAAATTCTTGAGAGAAAGAGATTTTTGGAAGGGTTTAAATGACCTCCTTCAAAACCAACAAAGTTTTTGCTGAAAACCAAAACAAAATTTTTTTGGAGTGTCACAACACCTACCCCCTTAGGAAAAATCTCGTCCCCGAGATTTCAGCTGATCCTCAAATAAATGTGGGTGCTCTGTCCGGAGAAAATCCTCTCTTTCCCAAGTGGCTTCACTCTCGGTGTGGTTGCTCCACTGAACTTTGAAGAACTTGATGGTTTTCTGTCGGGTTCTCCTTTCAGACTCCTCCAAGATTTTTATTGGATGCTCTCGATATGTGAGGTCTGGCTGCACGTCAATGTTTTCATGGGATACTTGCTTCTCTGGGTTGCTCACGCACTTCCACAATTGCGAGACGTGGAACACGTCGTGGACGTCGGATAAATCTTCGGGTAAGTCTAGCTGGTAGGCTACCGTGCCTTTCCGTGCCACTATGCAGAATGGTTCGATGAATCTTGGTGCTAGCTTCCCTTTAATCTTGAATCGATGCAGGCCTCTCATAGGGGATACTCGTAGGTACACAAATTCACCGGGTTCAAAGCTGATTCCCTGATGTTTTTGATCGTAATAACTCTTCTGTCGACTTTGGGCTATCTTGAGTCGATCCCTAATCACCTTGACTTTATCTTCAACCTCCTTGAGCATGTCTGGGCCGAAGATATGGCTGTCTCCGGTTTCGACCAATTTAGCGGGTACGACATCTTCGCCCGTCTGAGCCTCAAATGGTGCCATTTGCAGCTGGCTCGATAACTGTTGTTATATGCGAATTCTGCGTATGGTAAGCTCTCTTCCCAACTAGTCCCATAGGTGAGGACACATGCTCTCAAAGATATCTTCTAGAATCTGGTTTACTCGCTCGGTTTGCCCATCCGTCTGGGGTGGTATGCGGTCTTGAATGCCGCTTGAGTTCCCGAGCTTGTTGTAAGTGATCCCAAAATTGGGAGACAAATTGAGTGCCTCTGTCCGAGATTATTTTCTTTGGGACTCCATGTAAGCGCATTTATACGGGAAAGATAAAGCCTAGCAAGCTTCGGGTGGTGTGGGTTGTCTTCACGGGATGAAGTGTGCTACTTTAGTCATCTATCGCTGATGACCCAAATGGCGTTATTTCCGTGTCGTGACCGAGGTAGCCCAACAATAAAATCCATCCCAATCTCGTCCCATTTCCACTCGGGTATTTTATTTGGCTGTAAAAGTCCGGCCGGTTTCTGATGCTCGGCTTTGATGCGTTGACAAGAGTCACAACATGCGATAAATGTGGCTATGTCCCTTTTTAGACCGTGCCACCAAAAATTTTCCTGAATATCCTTGTACATTTTTGTCCCTCCAGGATGTATCGAATACGGGGCGGTGTGGCCTTCAGCTAAGATCTGCTGTTTAAGATCCTTGATATTTGGTACGCAAAGTTTATCCCCGTACCACAATATTCCCTACTTATCGATAATGAATTCTGGGGCCTTGCCCAAACTCACTTTTCGTTTAATGCCTTCAATGCTGGGGTGTCCATGCTGAGCCTCTTTGATTGTTTCCATTAGGGTAGGCTGTATTCCTAAATTTGATACGCTGCCTTCGGTGACTACCAGCAAGTTGAGTTTAGCAAACTCCTGCCGAAATTCAGGCCTCAGGTTTGGCAGGTTGTCATCGTTTGGGCTAGGGTTCCGACTTAGAGCGTCTGCCACTACATTTGCTTTACCTGGGTGGTAGTGGATTCCAACGTCATAATCCTTCACTAGTTCCAACCAGCGTCGTTGCCTCAAATTCAGTTCCGGTTGTGTGAAAATATACTTGAGGCTCTTATGGTCCGTATATATCTCACAACAATTTCCAAGTAAAAAGTGTCTCCATTCTTTGAGTGCATGAATGATTGCTGCTAACTCCAGGTCATGAGTAGGATAATTTTCTTCATGCTTGCGAAGATGTCTGGAGACATATGCGACTACCTTGCCTTCTTGCATCAACACGTATCCGAGGCCTTTCCGGGATGCGTCGCAATACACCTCAAAATTCTTGTGTATGTCCGGCACAATTAATACTTGTGCTGACGTTAATTTCCTTTTTAATTCTGGAAACTTTTCTCGCAAGCTTCCGTCCATTCAAACCTCCTGTCTTTCTTGAGTAGCTGCGTCATTGGCTTTGCTATGGTGGAGAATCCTTCAATAAATCTTCGGTAGTATCCTGCCATTCCCAAGAAACTTCGTACGTCCGTTACGCTGGCTGGTGGCTTCCATCCAAGTACGGCCTTGACTTTTTCTGGGTCTACGGAAATACCTTCTTGGGTTAGTACGTGGCCCAAAAAACCTACTTGCCTTAGCCAAAGTTCACACTTGCTGAATTTAGCGTATAATCGATGTTTCCTGAGTTCCCCTAGTACAATTCGGAGATGTTCAGCGTGCTCTTCTGGTGTCTTGGAGTATACCAGAATATCATCGATAAATACCACAACAAACTTGTCCATAAACTTCATAAATACTTTGTTCATGAGGTGAACAAAATATGCGGGGGCGTTTGTTAGTCCGAATGGCATTACGGTGAACTCATACAATCCGTATCTGGATGTGAAAGCCGTCTTGGGAATATCTTCTGTTCGTACTTTTAATTGATGGTATCCCGACCTCAAGTCAATCTTTGAGAATACCTTGGCCTGAGCGAGCTGATCAAATAAATCATTTATCCGTGGCATCGGATATTTGTTCTTGATTGTGACCATGTTAAGTGCTCGATAGTCTATGCACAATCTCAGGGTTCCATCCTTCTTTTTGGCAAATAAAATCGGTGAACCCCAGGGTGAGGAGCTGGCTCGTATATAACCTTTGTCCAGTAATTATTTTATTTGCTTATTAAGTTCTACCAATTAGGATGGTGCCATTCTGTATGGTTTCTTGTATATGGGGGCGGTTCCGGGTGCTAGCTCAATGCTGAATTCTATCTCTCGGTCTGGTGGCATGCCTGGTAGTTCTTCGGGAAATACGTCTGGAAATTCACACACTACTGGAGCCTTGCTCAATTCAGAAATATCCACCTTGTTTAATCTTGGTTGCCGGGATATTTTTCTTTCCTTGGCTGAAACTTTCATGGTCTTCCCGTGGTGGTGGGTGAGAATCACGGTCCGGTTGAAGCAGTCAATAAAACCCTTGTTGGTGGTTAACCAATCCATCCCTAGGATGACATCCAGCCCTTTATTTTCCAACACGATAAGATTTGCGTGAAACTTCAACCCTTCAAACTCAATAATCACTCCCTGGCAATAACTCGGGTAACTTGCTTAATCCTGTGGGACTTGATGATCATAGATTTTTCCAAAGGAAGTATCAAAAAATTATTTTGCAAGGCAAAACTTTTCAAATGAATGAGTGAGAAGCTCCGAATCAAACAAAACCATGGCAGGTATTGTGTTGACGGTGAAACGCATCGAGTACGATATCCGGGGCATTCTATGCTTCCTCTTTGGTCACGTGGTTCGATGACCCTTCCCGTGGTTGTTATTTGGGTTGAAATTGTTGCGCTTTGGCGCCAATTATTGCCTCCGTTGTTCGGCTTTGGGGTCGAGTTCCTTGGCTTGGGGCACTGCTTGGCATAGTGCCCTTCTTCTCCATAAGCGTAACAGGTAACGCCTGGGTGGTATGTGAACTCCTTGTCCCTTGCATGAAAATTCTTGATTGGGCGTGAGACGCTTGTCGTGGGTTTGGGTGTCCAGTTTTACGAACATCTGTCTTGTTGCGGTGGTTGCGGGCATGATTAGTCTGGTCCCTCTTCCGCTATGGAAATCTTCTAAGTTCGCCTCTCATTCTCCAAGGTAATGGCCTTATCCACCAGCGTCTTAAAATCTGGAAAGGTGTGCACGACCAGTTGGCATTTAAGCGCGGGTGTCAGACCGTCTAGGAATTTCTCCATCTTCTTGCTTTCCGACATACGCTCCTCGTTGGCGTAGCGAGACAGCAGAGTAAAATGGCTGTTGTATTCTGACACCGTCATTGTCCTTTGCTTGAGGTCATCAAATTCTCTCTTTTTAATCTTCATAAGACTCTTAGGAATATGTGCCCCACGAAAACCTTCTTTAAACTCCTCCCATGTTATATTATTTTCGTTGGGGTGCATGTGTAGGAAATTTTCCCACCATGATGCGGCTGCTCCAAAGGAGACAAAGGCGGTGCATACAAGACTTTCTCCAGATCTGAACACTGGGCAATGATTAATTTTCTTTCCATGTCTCGAAGCCAGTCCTCGGCTTCAAGAGGTTTGTCAATATGAGAAAATGTTTGGGGACGTGTCTTCTGTAGCTCAGATAACTTTGATTGCTGCTGATACTGTCCACGGTGATTTCCCATATTGATGACTTGGTTCATCATTTCCTGATGTTGTTGCTGACTTTGCTCATAAAGACGGCACATTTGGGAAAGTGCCGTTTCACTGTCCTGTTGACTTGACTGCCCCTGTGTGAAATTGTTGCTGGCTTGTGTGTCATAATTTTGCTCTGGCGGAGTTGGCATGGAGCACGTCCAAGGACGAGACATTGTTTACTCTGGGGACATATTCTGTGAAACTCATTAGAAAAGAAATTTGAGTCGCAAAAGTCAATAAATTCATGAAGACGGAAGAAGTCGCAAATGCTCCAAGATTTTTCAAGAGAATAAATGTTTGCGCACGGAGAAGGACTGCTCATTACATATCTTACACGCAAGCAGTAATTATACAATACATCACTCAGGATATGCGTACATAATCCTGACATGTTATTTAGGCTAGTGCACTTCTCCAGTTCCTACATGATGCGCAAACAAGCTACTTCTCACAGCTTATGTACATAAAAACATATCGCACAAGTCGGTACATCGCATGGCGGCTAAGCGTACTCAGTCGGAGATGGTAAGGATTTCCCTTGGCCTTCCAAGGGTGAGGCGCAGTGAGGCTGGGGACTCAACCTCCTCTTTGGTGATAGGCTCCAGACGTGAAGTGCTGCGCTGAATTGGTGGAGCAGGTGCCCTATGCGGGACAACTCGAACATGAGCGGGCACAAGGGGTGGTGCAGAACGAACCGGAGTAGGCGCAATGACATGGTTGAACTCCTCCGTGGTAGGCAGGCGACGAGTAGTGGCGAGAGCAGTAGGAGCAAAAGATGTTGATGACGAGACGAAAGTCAGTGGCGGTGCGGTGCGCAGGAGCTCCCTCCTGTTGGCGGCACAGCCATGGACTGAGTCCATGCGGGCAGCTTCAAAGTCGTCCACCAGGTTGTCGAAGGCTGCCTCCAAAGCCTAGAGATACTCGATAAGCATCTCAAAAGCTTCGTTTCGTTCTCCTCTGGGGCAAGAGAACGCGTAGTGGCAGGTGTATGGCACGTGACATGGCAGGTAGCGGTAACGACGAGTCTTCATCGAAGGAAGGATATCCCTGAGACGAGCTATCGCCTCATGGGCTGCCATCTGCAGTGCATGCTTCTCCGTGGGCATGGCTCTCCCCAAGAACCAGAAACGCTCAACTCGCCCTCCCTTGAATTGTACCGCGGCTTGGTGCATGGTTAGACGATCATTGACCTTGTGCTGAGAGAGTGATAAGACTGGGCGCACAGATGGCCCCATCGCGACTTGGACGATGAAGGAGAGAAGCTTGACGAACCCATCGGGCATGTTGGCGAACATCTGTGACTCGCAGTCGTTGCCAGCCATCTACAAAAGTAGGCAAAAATCCTGAGTAGTCAAATCATAAATTTATGCTGACTGTCAAAAATTGACTACATTTGTAAAATTAAGTAATAGCTCTATATGATAATAACCGATTAGCGATCGCACCAAGTGGCTTCCTACAGTCAGCCTGGCTCTGGTACCAAGCTTGTCATGACCGATTTTCCAATAAAAATATTTATTGAGAAACCGATCTATTAATTCCAGTGTGAGGAAAATCCTCCTCATTGGTAGACAAAACCTTGATACAATGAGCCAGTAGCATATAATATATTATAGGGTCGAGCTGATCTTGCTCAACAAATTATTACAAGCACGCCAATAATTATACATAGTGGCGGATATGACACAAATGGAGTGGTGGCATACTCTTGACTCGAGGTAAAGTGGTGGAATAACACGATGGAGTGGATGATATGACTCCTACACCGGCAGCTCATCGAGCGTCGAGGTGAGGCTCGGTGAATTTATTTGGGTAGCGGAAGCGAATATAACACGATGACTAATCCAGGGTCACACGAGACCGACCGATTCCTCTAGGCGTCGGACTCGCTATCGAACTCTTCATCCATGAGATCGCTTTCACAAGATCCGCCAAATCAACAAGCCGGTGAGTACTTTGAAAGTACTCGCAAGACAGTTCGGACAAAAGATATAACAAATGTATGCACGAATGCGACATGAATAATTTAACAATGTGCAATCAAATCAGTATAGCAAGGTAAGAAAAAAGGGAATCGGCGGTAGTCCGCTCGAAAACCCAAAGAAAATAAACTAAAAACCGATCGGGTGTCTGAAGCTACACCTCGAAGGGCGAACAAATAAGTAAAGCATGCCACAGTCGGGCGTCTAAGCGACACCTCATAAAGGGCTTAAACTGAAAGAAAAGACATGCCTGCCGCAGTCGGACGTCGGAGCGACATCACGGAAAGGGCTTATATCAATAATAAGTAAATAACGATTACCACGGACGGACGTCGGCGACATCACAGAAAGGGCTTATATCAAAAATAAGTAAACAACAATGCCACAGTCGGACGTCTGAGCGACATCGCGGAAAGGGCTTATATCAAAAATAAGTAAACAACAATGCCACAGTTGGACGTCTGAGCGACATCGCAGAAAAGGGCTTATATCAAAAATAAGTAAACAACAATGCCACAGTCGGACGTCTGAGCGACATCGCAGAAAGGGCTTATACTTCATTATTCAAAACTTACAAGAAATGGTGCTCACGGAAAATATTCCTCACAAGACAGTAAACGGGTTAGTCCATCCACAGGAAAGAAACTTTAACATTCATGTGGTTCTCAGGAGTTACTGTCTCCGGGACTGACATTTGACAAGATAAGATGAACACAGCACTTGGACATGAATAGGATGATTTCAAGGATTTTTGACTCTGCAGAGTTTGTACTAAAATATTCACAGCCAACGGATTTCCGTAGTAACGAAGGACTAGTTCCGTTTACGGTATTTCGGAGAAAACACAGCTAACCAGTACACACCCATCCTACCTCACGTTGCCAGGAATCACCCTAGACAGCGTTCAAGAAAAACTTTGAGATGGGGAGATCACAATCTCGAATAGCATGGGATCAAATTTATATACGCGCGCTCTAAGGGGTGCCCCCCTCTTGGTACCAACTGGAAACACCCATGCCCCCTGACCGGATGATAGGCTTTAATCCAGGGCCATGGAACCCTCATCCCGGCCTCTCGATTTGGTGTGTACCAGAAAATGGTTTGCAACTTACTAAGCCGTATCCCTTGCGGAAAACATGTGGTAGTATGAAAGGGGAGACGGACGGGAATTGGACTGATTTATGTTGACACTGGGTCAACGGTCTGGCATAAGACTGGCATGCTACAACACTGCCATCTTACCCGTTCTCATGCCAACTCATGGCCATGCAACATGTTTCCAACAACTCATGGATTCCCGAAACTCACTTGCCTCAACTCTTACGAGATAAACTTTCATCGAGATGCTCATGAACATGCCATGATACTAAATTAATGCAAACATGCCCAAACAATCATCATATCAAAAGTTCAAACATGCTTGCCTGGTTCGGAGTAGTCGGGGCCTAGCTCGGTGAAGTTCGCGGTTCCGTCACCTCCTTCGGTATCTACGGTATACAAATATATACGCACTAATGTAAATACCAAGGGGTGCTCAAAAAATATTCCAAATATTTTTCAAATAAATATAATAAAAAACTAGACAAAATTTTGAAGAGGACAGAAAAAGAATCACTCAAAAATCCTTTTCTGTTTAAAAGTTATAAGTGTTTTGGTCCAAGGAACTTTCGTAATGAAACGAGAAAATACTCGAGGCGAACGAAAAGTTCGAAAACGATTCAGTTTGGAAAGCGATGTGTCGTAATACGCTTTGAAAACGTTCAAAAAAAAAAGAACAGAGAGGTCGACGGGCGGAACCCACCCGTCAGTTTGAAAATTCAAACGAGGGACGGAGCTCGTGGGCGCCGAGAGCTGCGGTGGTCGCCGGCGGCGATCCACGGCGAGGCAGGAGGATCGGGTGGTACCTCCGTGCTCGAGGCGCCATTCCCGTCGGTGGGTGGTGGTGGTGGTCGCCGGGCGAGCACTACGCCGACGGCGGCCGCTGTTGCTCCGTGGCGGCGGTTCGGGAGGGTTGGATCTCGCCGGGAGTGCTGCGAAGAGCAAATTGAAGAGGGGTTAGACTCTTGGGTGCTCGAGAGGGTTGCCGACGAGGTTAGGGCGCCGGGGACGGCCTCACCGGAGTGAATCGAGGTGGAGGCCGAGGCGGAACGGGGCGGCCGGAGTTGGGGGAGGAGACCTCCTCGAGGTCCTCCTAGTGGCCTGGCGGAGTGTTGGTGAGGTGTAGGGATGGTGCGTCTTCGAGGGCGAGCTCGGGGCCCCTTTTTATAGGCGGTCCGAGGCGGTGGCCGTGAGCGGAGTTCTCCGGCGAAGGTTACGGCGGCGCAGTGCTTGGTCGGGGAGGTTTAGGGGGCTGAGCGTCATCGTGGAGGCCCACTGGTTCCATTCCGACGCTAAACGGACTTGGATTAGGAGCTTTGAGTGGATTTCGACGGAACGGGGTGGCGCGGGCCCGTCGGCGGCAGAGGGCGCGCCCTGTGCTTGCCGGCCCCGGCGACGGTGCTGCGGGGTGTGTTGGCGTGCATGAGGCCACTCGGAAGCGGGGAGCGTTAGGCGGCGCTGGATGGCGCGGCAAGCTGGCTCAGCCTCGGCTGGCCGCCACGGTGGCTCGGCCACCACGAAACCGCCAACGCCGGCGAGGCTTGCCGCCATCGGCGCCGTGATCCGTCCAAGGAGGCGTCTTGGCGCTCTGCCAGGAGGAGAGGTTGTGTGTAACGCGCCAGGCGCCAGTTGACAGTGACTGATCTCTGACGAAGAAACGACACTGAATCTCTGAATTTCTGAATTTTACTGAAAGTGCAAAGTGACAGTGCATGCTAGGTGTTCGACAGAAAGCTTTTGGCATGTGGGGATTTTTCCTTGAGCTAATTTTTGGTGGAATGGGTTCTCATTGCAACTGGAGGTTGCCTGAATTTTGGTGGAATTTTTGGAGAAGAGGAGATATGAATTTCACCAAATTTGACAAATCTGGTCCAAACTTGCAGAAGCTGAAACTTGAAAATTTTGAAAAGAAGAAGAGTGGATCTTGATGGTTCTAGGTTGTGGGTGCTAGGGACTATCCAGAGAAGTTAGTTTGAGAGCAAAGTTCAAAGGCCATTAGGTACTTGCTTTGCAAATCACTTAGGCTCAAAATAATGGGCAGAATTGTTTTGGGGAAAGAATTAAATGAAATAAAATCCAAAAATGAGTTCTACTTGTTGGGACAGAATATTTGGATTGTCCCAAAGGGGAAGGAGGGGTTTGGGGAAGATTTACCACATGAGGCATGGTAAAACCATGGGTGGCTTCAAAATAAGAGAAGACCCAAAACTCCAAGGGTTTCTTCTAAAAGAAAATAAATCCTAAAAATAGAATTTGAGAAGGGGGAAATCAGAAGAAAGGTTTTTAATAACCAACACCAGAGTTGAAGAAGGTGCCAAAGTAAAATCTTTTGTCAAAGGGAAAATTCTTGAGAGAAAGAGATTTTTGTAAGGGTTTAAATGACCTCCTTCAAAACCAACAAAGTTTTTGCTGAAAACCAAAAAAAAAATTGGAGTGTCACAACATTTTAATACATTAACTAGGTTTTCTAGGCTTTTTATGTGCATAATTCAAATTTGAACTACATGCACATGCTCTAGTGCATATACATTGGTTGAAAAATCAAATATGTGTCCTTCGGTGCATGCTTAGGTCCCATGCAAGATATGGGAATGAATTTCAAACACCCTGCCGTTGTCACTCGGCCGCAAACATTGAGATACTTGATTTTTAAATTCTAGTAAATCCAAAACTCGTCTAAAATTCATGGAACTTGGCATGCTATCATGGAGCAGCATCAACATGCCGTGGTAAAAAAAATTGTCCCATTTGGGGCAGGTTTGGGTATAAGCTTCTCACAAACCAGAGCTCCTCACAACGAGCATGATGGTTTCGGAGGGAACATGCCACCTTTGGGGACGAAACGATATATGCTGCCTCTTATTGCTTTCAAAAAATTTCTAGTGTCAACATAGAACAAACAGGAGTGTTGTTTTTAATTTTCGAATTTTTCGCGGTTTGTTTGGACATTTTAATACATCAGCTTGGTTTTCTAGGCATTTTATGTGCATAATTCAAATTTGAACTACATGCACATGCTCTAGTGCATATAAATTGGTTGAAAAATGAAATATGTGTCCCTCGGTGCATGCTTAGGTCCCATGTAAGAAATGGAAATGAATTTCCAACTCCCTGCTACCGTCACTCGGCCGCAGACATTGAGATACTTGGTTTTTAAATTCTAGTAAATCCAAAACTCGCCTGAAATTCATGAAACTTAGCATGCTATCATGGAGCGGCATCGACATGTCGTGGCAAAAAAAATTCCCATTTGGGGCAGGTTTGGGTATAAGCTTCTCACAAACTAGAGCTTCTCATAACAAGCGTGATTGTTTCGGTAGGGAACGTGCCACCTTTGGGGACGAAACGATATCAGTTGCCTCTTATTGCTTTCAAAACTTTGCTAGTGTCAACATAGAAGAAACAAGAATGTTGTGTTTAATTTTGGAATTTTTCGGGGTTCGTTCGGACATTTTAATACATTAACTGGGTTTTCTAGGCATTTTATGTGCATAATTCAAATTTGAACTACATGCACATGCTCTAGTGCATATAAATTGGTTGAAAACTCAAATATGTGTCCTTCGGTGCATGCTTAGGTCCCATGCAAGAAATGGGAATGAATTTCAAACACCCTACCATTGTCACTCGGCCGCAAACATTGAGATACTTGGTTTTTAAATTCTAGTAAATCCAAAACTCGTCTGAAATTCATGAAACTTGGCATGCTATCATGGAGCGGCGTCAACATGCCGTGGTAAAAATTTTGTCCCATTTTGGGGCAGGTTTGGGTATAAGCTTCTCACAACAAGCGTGAAGGTTTCGGTAGGGAACGTGCCACCTTTGGGGACGAAACAATATCCGTTGCCTCTTTTTGCTTTCAAAAAAAATTCTATTGTCAACAAAGAACAACAGGAGTGTTGTGTTTAATTTTGGAATTTTTCGGGGTTCGTTTGGAAATTTTTATACATTAACTGGGTTTTCTAGGCATTTTACGTGCATAATTCAAATTTGAACTACATGCACATGCTCCAGTGCATATAAATTGGTTGCAAAATCAAATATGTGTCCTTCGGTGCATGCTTAGGTCCCACGCAAGAAATGGGAATGAATTTCAAGCACCAGGGCACTGTTGATTGCCGGCAAAACATTGGGATACTTTGTTTTTAAATTATAGTAAATCCAAAACTCGTCTGAAATTCATGAAACTTGGCATGATATAATGGAATGGCACCGATATACTGTTGTATTTTTCGTGTCCATTTTGAGATAAGGCGCACTCGAATAACAGCCAACATAGGCATTTTGAAACAACTTGCTGCCACTATAACATCTCAAACGTTTTGTATAATTTAAATTGTGTGTGTTCTGTTGACCATTCACGTGACACCACGCCTCAATCTTTTAATGGCTAGGAGGTGCTGTGCGGACAGGTGCTTGAGTGCTTGACTAAAAGGGAGGCGTGCGGGATGTACTCCAATGTGGAGGCTCACTCGGGAGTCTGCGAGCTGTACGCCGCGCAGGCTCACCGGGAAGTGAGCCCTTTGACTTCCGGCCGCCCACCTTGCTCGCATCCTCTCCATAAATGGCGCCCAAGCGGCAGTTTAATACGGTTTTTAAATATAGAACACTCATCGCAAATGTTTTAGTTAGAACAGTCGGATGCAAAACCGACAACTTCCCCACGAAGGGAAAATGTGCCTAGCAGGATTTGTGCACCTCTTGATCGCAAACGTTTTAGTTAGAACACCCATATGCAAACCGACAACTTCCCCAGGAAGCCAAGGGAAAATGTGCCGAGCAGGATTTCTGCAGCTCTTGATCGCAAACGTTTTAGATAGAACACCCATATGCAAAGTGAACTATGGTCTTCCCCCTTAAGCCGATGGAAAATTTGCAGCGCAGGATTTGTGCATCCCTTCAACGCAAACAGTTGTTTTGGATGACCCGTTTGCAACCACGTACAAACAATTTGGTAAGATTTGCATCTGTCATATTGGCTATGTTGCCATTTATCAAACTGGAAAGATTGACATTTGTTGATCTAGTAACATTGCCATTTTTCAATCCTTGTAACACTGCGAGTTGTCAAAATATGCAGCTAAAAATCACTAGCACTATCTAAATTTTGCAACTAAAATTCAGTAATTAAGCATAGATTTCATTCATAGATTAAGCAGTTGTTCTTAATTTATACAAACAGTTCAACTCGACAGCTGAACCGACCAAATTTTTCCCCAATTGTTGCCAACCACGTACTGAAATAGCTAGTTCCACTATATATACTATCTAATTTTAAGTACGTTGTACAGTTCCACCACATCTATAGTCAGATGAATTGAACAAAATAGCCCCTAAATACTACTACTATGGAGGGGCTTTGTGCTACTTCCGGCAGCCTCTCCTCTACCGAGCGCGTTCAGTAAGAGGCAGAAGAGGAGGAGCCTACCGACGAGCTGGACAAATGCAATACGGTGCCTGCCGCTGCTGCACGTTCAGCGATGGTCGCCAGCTCAAATGCGCACTACCGCTCCAGACGATCCCTCTCGAAACGACCGGACTGCTCGTAGATCTCCTGATTCCTCGCCTCTGCGTCTGCGTGTGCTGCCGCCACGACTGCGGTAAGGCTCTTTGCGTGCTCGACGAGGCGCTCCCCCTCCTCCAGTAGGAACTCGATGTAGCACGCAAGGTCGCTGACGCACGTGCGAGCCTCCACCTCCGCCTCCCTCCTTCAGGCGGCGGTGGCGGAGCGGGTGATGATCCCGGCAGTCGATGGTGGGCTGACGGCCACGGAGGCCGATGATGGGGTGGCGGCCACGACGACCACCTCCCGCCTTCGGGTCGCGGTGGCGGAGCGGGTGATGGCTGACAGTGGGGTGGCGGCCATGAAGGCCACCTCCCACCTTTGGGCCGTGGTGGCGGAGCGGGTGATGGCCGATGGTGGGGTGGCGACCATGATGGCCACCTCCTGCCTTCGGGCCGCGGCGGTGGAGCGGGCGATGTCCCTGGCTTTCAACGGTTGTGTGGCGGCAATGGCGGCTGGCAACAGCTGCCGACGGGCACCGGCGGCTGTGCATGTGGTGGGTCTTCCGCGCAAACCCAACAGGGACGCCATGCGCACAACACTACGCTGGGGACTGTGCCGCCGCCGCGGTGTAGCCTCCCAGCTGGAGCTGTCCTCTGAAGACGGCAGAGTGGTTGAGCGACAACGACGAACCAGTGCCATTGGTGATTGTGGGAGAAGCAGACGAGATAAGCTTCAAGGAGGGAGGGGAAAATGCGACGCAGAACTCACCGGTCGTGAGGGTTTATATAGCAGGCCGGTAAGCATTGGGATTTTGGGGGATTTCACCGAGTCGGGTGGGAAGCTTGCGCGGGAACCTGCGAGGTTGCGCAGGAACGGGCTCAACAACGGTTCATTGGAGCCACTTCGAGCCACCGTTGGCCAAAAGAACACCCCCGCGCGCTGCGCAAGCTTGCACTGTAAGCGGTCTGTGGCAGCGGGGTGACAAGACGTGCGAGAGGAGGACGAAAGGACACGTACACATACGGTTAATACAAAAGAAACGTTTGCGATTTAATTACCTACTATACCCCCGTCCTGGTTTATAAGTAGGATTTAACTAATAAAATACGAATGCATATCGCCAAAGATTATATCATTGGATTCGTATTTGAACAAAGTTTCCAGTTATACAATTTTTGTAACACGCATTAACACATTTTTGGTTAAATTTAAGGCTATATACCAGCAAGCGTTTGCCCGCAATACACACGACTTATTCCATCACAAACTGCTCGGATGGATCAACTATATGCCACGTATCGCACACGCAACTCTAATCTGAATCGTGCTTGATGTCTCCGACATCGATCGCACATTTCGTCTTATTTGCCACGTATCATTGTGCCGGCCTCTCCTCGTGTCCTTAGGCAAGCACTGCTCGCCGTTAGGCGCCGCAGCGCGCTGTGCTCGCAGTTAGGCGCCGCGGTGCGCTTTGCTCGCGTCCATTAGCGTGCTCGGCTTGTGGACAGCTTTTCCTTGCGTGTTCAACAGCTATATGCATATATATATGGTTGCTCTCCATTGAGGCGACCGCGGAGCGCTCTACTCGCGTCCCTCCGTGCCGCGCTTTGCCAGCTGTTGGGCGTGCGCACGATCACGTCGGGGGCCCCATATGCATGTTGTTGCACCGCGCGTGTTGCCACACGATGCAGTTACGTGCGGCACGATGGAGTTACGCGCTGGAAATTAGAACTGCCATCAGGGCCTGTCGATATTCCTGGCCGTCGGGCTTCCCCTTTAATTCCTGCGGCCATTATAACCATAGTCTCTTCAACCTTTCGATCGCACTCCACAACACAACAAGCACACCCACGACGACACATAGAGAGGGGATGTCTAGCGGCGCTCCAATGGAGTTCGGCGAGGATAGGGTGGAGACCCACGCTAGGGAGATGAATATCTCGGTGGTGTACACCATCGACCCGGCTGTGGTGGACGACTACATCAACAACGTTGAGCAGTTGCTTGCTCGAGACAAGTACAAGGTGGTCGGCATCGACCTCCAGTACACCGCCGGTCATCCCGGCATAGATCAGAAGGTTGTCAACGCCCAGCTGTGCGTGCGCCATCATTTCCTCATCTGCCACTACTGCACGGCCACAAAGCCTTGCGACCGTTTCAACAGGTCTGTCAACAGCACCGACTACAAGGTCGTCACGGTGGAAACCACCGATGATGTAAAAGCGCTCAGGGTTACGGGCTTGGCCTTCAAGAACCTTGTCGAAATTCGTGAGCACTACAAGGTCCGGGGCAGCATGAAGAAGGACTCCCTGGTTGAACTCGCCTCGGCCATCATCAACCCCTACTACGAAAAGATGAAGCAGGAAGCCCAGAGAACAAGTCATGTATCCTGGTACAGGGCCTGGATGCGGCAACTGGATGAACCTCACCTCAAGTTCGCGGCCAAGAGCATGTACACATGCTACGAGATGCATAGGTGGATCGTTGACATGAGAAAGTGCCTCGTTACCCAAATCAACGAGCCCGGATTAAGCCACAAGCAGAGCAAGCGTCACAAGAAGTGGATGATGATCAGATGATCGTTTATGCTAGTTAATCATGCATGTAATATATAGTTTACTTTATTGGAGTGTGGAAATGTCATATGTGTAGGAGCCACCTATGTAATTATGCATGTAACAGTTTACTTTGGTGTGTGCAAATGCCATGGTTGTAGTAGGCACCTATGTAAGTGGCACCTACATGACTCACTAACCCACGCCCCTCTCACTGTAACCATCGCCGCCGCTTCCTTCCCCCACGTCGGCGGCCTCTCTCCACAGCGCACCGCCCTCCTCCTTCCCCGACGCCGGCTGCCTCCCTCCGCCACGCGCCGCCGTCCTCCTTCCCCGACACCGGCCGCCGCCCTCCACCCTGCGCCGCCCTCCTCCTTCCCCGGCGCCGGCCGCCTCCCTCCACTACGCGGCGCTCCTCCTTCCCTGTCGTCGGACGCCTCCCTCCACCACGCGCCGCCCTCCTCCTTCCCCGGCGCCGCCCGCCTGCCTCCACCACGAGCCGCCCTCCTCCTTCCCTTGCGCCGGCCACCTACTTCCATCGCGCAAATACCGCCGTAGCCCCAAAACCTAAACGGCGCCGCAGCTGTCGTCCCGCACTGGATCGACCCGCCGCTATCGTGGTTCAACACCTCAGCCCCAGGCCATTCAATGCCTCGCTGGCCTACGGCTCCTCCATGGACGCCTAGCTCCTCTACTAGAGCCATCGCGGCCCACGGCAGCCCATGGTGGTGGAGTTCGTTGCGTCCATCAGTCAAACCCCATGGCTTCAGGGTGGCTGAGTTTTGTCGCGGCCGTCAGTTCAAACACCTGTGTCACTGCGTGTGTTGCTACCACGACCATTTGCTTCACTGTGTGCTCCGTCACCGGCCTCATGCGCACCGTGACCCCTGGCGCACTCCTACCTCTCCCTGACGCTGCTCATGCCCTCCCAGGCTTGATCTCCTGCTGCAGCAATGAGCTCCTGTACATTGCTGAAGTTCCATACCTGACGGCACCAGCATGAGGATGCAGCAGCAAGGATGGACCCCAGTTCGTGCCTCCCTCCCTCTCCCTTAGCTACATCATCACTGTTACAGTCCTGCTGATTGATTTTGGAGAGAAGCTCTACTGATGGAGAGAAGTTTGGGAAACTGCACAAATATTGGTATTCTGGAGTTATGAATTTGGTGCTCCGTAGGTGCCTGCTGGTATATGCAAGTGAGGGCCAGCATTTTTTTCTTCAGATTCTTGTGTTTGTACAAAGGCCAAAAGTATTTAGTTGTACAAATTGAAATTCCACATAATCCTCTGACTGCAAGTTTTACTTGTGAGTTTGATGCTTCGTAGGTGCTTAAAAGTATTTAGGTGGGTGGTCCGACACCGCTGCGTCCAGCAGTCCAACACCGCCACCAGAGGGCGTTCACTATCGCAATGCCTACTTTCGCCCGCGCCTCCTTCCTAGTCATCGTGAGGTACACCCTGCTCGAAATCTCTCTTCTCCATCTCCCGACAGTGAAGATCTCCGTGCCTCCTGTTTGAACTGACATTTTATTACTGCTTTGATTCAGACCTGACGGAAGAAGGCAGAACCTCTCACTCATACGCGGTAATATTGCTCTCTCGTCTCGTAGGCAGTAATATTGCTCTCTCATCTATCATCTTGTAGGCAGTAATATTTTGATGAATGTGTTACAAAACAAATGTTTTATTGACATTCAGTAACTTAGAGAGAGTAGCACAGAGAAACGTTGTTGTGTTGTGGATGACAAAGAACACATGTGACAGCAAGTCCAGGTATTACTACATGGGGAGTACAAAATTACTTTTACTGAGAGATCACTTGAATCCTTGATAGCTACTAGCCATAGGAACTTAACCCAAAAAATGTGCGGAAAAGAAACATTTTGTACTACCATTAGTCATCGATGGCGTGTAATGTTATATTTTTCTTACTTCCCTAGCGTTAAATTAGAACATCATTTTTAGGAGCTGCATTAGCTCATTACTTATCTCTTGTATTGTTAATTTTATTTTCAAAACCAAACTTGTACTGGGTACATGAGTTCCGATAGTAGCTTCTCTTTCACAAATTTTACATAATCAAGCATTCCTGATGTGGTGCCTTTCTTCCAGATATATAGATTCAGTTTTGAATATCATTCTCAAATCAGACAATCATAATTCTATTGCCAGTTCTGAAACAAAGAAATGTTTGCGTAACAATCCCATAAACAACACCAAAATGAATCCCCATCCTTGGCAACTTGCTGGCTTTGATCTTCCAGGGCAGCATGAATGATCAGTACTCCCTTTAATCAATGCGCGCTAATCAATCCCCGAATGGATGTGAACAGAGTATACTCCCATGGTTTTGCGAGAAATCGTACAATAAGAGTACCGTTCACTATGTATTTTATCATTAGTTAAAAAATAATCACAGAAAATACTCTATTCAGTTCATTGCACATTGTAAATGATACTTAGTCAATGCACATTGTATGTAACGGCACACTTATTCGTTCATTTTTTTCCACATCGTATTGCCTACTGACCAATGAAGAAAAAAAGTGTTAATTGGGCTGACATGAGTTATTTTCTTACTGGTCCGTGCCCATGTTGGAACTATAATTTTGTTAGTTTAGCCAATTTAATGACTTTGTATGCATCATCTTCTAAAGACACATCATGTAATATGTATTCATTATGATCACAATAATGTTGTGGGTGGAATCCTGAACCAGAAATAACAGCTAAGTATCCTGGTGGTGGATTAGAGGGGAGCATGAATTGCATTGGACTTTGTATGAAACACTGATATTTGGGCCATTTCTTTCAGTATTAGCTCAGAGTCGACAGTAGTACGACTTAAAGCTACCTCTTCCCCACTGAATAGTGCTCCAGTCACCTGTTATGCTACCTGAGTTCTGAACTACTGTTAATACTTGAGAGATGTAATTTATGCTTTCAAGCTATTAGAAGAAAACATTAAATTACCGCCTTATAAACAATTTAAATATGCATGACTTGTTGGCTGTTGGCAGTTGTTCTGAACATCAGACAGGTAGAGCATTCAGCGCGCTCTAAGCTGAAGAGTGAAGACAGATAGTAAGGTCCTGTAAAATTGGCATCTAGTGTCTTCTTGCCTGAAACTCTTCAGTTGAAAGTGATGCAGTGGTACAACATAGATGGGGATTTAGTCTAGTGGTATGATATTTGCTTAGGGAGCAAAAGGTCCCGAGTTCAATTCTTGGAATCCCCATGTTGAAAACCCTTTTGCAGTGCCATTTTGAGCTTTTGGTGCTCTGAGGATAAGGTTTTGGACCATAGGGTTGATGAGGTTCAGAGCCTCACTATGCATGGCCATTCCTGTTCTGTATCTTGTGGCTGTGCTTCAACTGGAGAAGTTTTCGGCTATATATGCATGCTGCTGCAAGTTAGCGCTGCTGTAGTGCTGGAGAAACAGTATAGTAAACATAACATTTATATAGCCTACTTATTAGTCACTAGTATAACTCAAAAGTTGATCAAAGTGCTTTTGGTCTAGTGGCATGATTCTTGCTCAGTCTGACTGCCGTTAACACATGCAAACGGTACTGTAAACATATTTATAGAGAATACTTAGTCAATGGCATGCGATGTGAATGGTACCGTAAATGGTACTGTAAACACATGCAAATGGTACTGTAAACATTGTAAATGAGCCATATAGACAGGACCTTAATGCGATGTGATGATACTTGGTGAATGCACATTGTATGTAATGGCACACCTATTCGTTCATTTTTTCCACATCGTATTGCCTACTGACCAATGAAGAAAAAAAGTGTTAACTGGGCTGACATGAGTTATTTTCTTACTGGTCTGTTCCCATGTAGGGACTATAATTTTGTTAGTTTAGCAAATTTAAGGCCTTTGTATGCATCATCTTCTAAAGACACATCCTTCAATATGTATTCATTATGATCACATAGGGATGTTGCAATAGTTCGACTCTCAGAGCTAGTAAGTTCGATGAAAAAACAGCACAAGGCATGTCAGCTCGTGTAGAGCATATCAGTCTTTCAGTTCGAGAGCTTGTCAGTTCACCGATGGGATCCGTAGGTCAGCCCCTCTTATTTGATGGCAAAGTCGATGCTATTTTTCATCCATTTTATGAAGAAAACTGAACTTGGTCAGAGTAAGAACACAACTTCAGTTGATGATTGCGGGTTCATCATTCGCTACGAGGATGGATCAGCCTCCCTGCTGGTACGTACTTACTCTAACCTATATCTTTATTCTGATTGTCGTGTATACTGTACTCCCACCATCCCCAGCTAGAGAACTGCGTGTTACACTTGCACCCTTCAGATACAGATATTAGTACATACAGTATGTGAGGAGCCTGCAGTTTCTTAATCTAATAATGCACTCCATTGAGTTATTCGCCTTATGCTATGTTCGTGATAATGTGAGAAAGATGACAGGCAAGTTACTGTGTTGTACGAGTGTACACACATTTGTTTGTTCATGAATTAATTACATGTGTTTCCTGAAAGATTTGTTGGCAGTACTTGCTTATATGTTGAAGATTTCTGCTGGAAACGAGTTCATTATTTTGCCCCTGGACTTGTAGACGGAGTGTTGGCGAAGACAGCTGTGGAGAGGAAACTGTCGATGGTGAAGAATTGGGAGCCGGCAGATCAAAGCCGACAGCAGGTGGCCCAAACTCTAGCTCAACTAAACTTCGCATAAATAAATCCTCCTCTATCTATAGGTGTTTGGCCAATCTTTTGGTTCAGGGCCTTAACTGAACTTAATTGGAAAGAAGTCGTGTAGTAGGGCCGAGCAGAAGATGTCGCCAATGCTGTTGGGTCATGGGAGAACACCTAGCAGAAGGCGGTCCTTGACGTGAAGCTCTGAATGCCAGAGGTCTCGACTCTGAATCTGGACCTTGTGTAGTCACCTTTTTTGTGTTAGCTAGATCGGTACTAGTGCTCAATAGTACGACAAGTAGCAGTACTGATCAGTACGACTTACACAATACTAGTAGTGATCAGTACTATTTTTAATGTTAAAAGTAACATCCATACAATATTGATGAGTCATACTGACATGGATGCCGTCTACAAATCTGAACTTATTATTGACTCGTACTAGTACTGATGAAATGGGAAGCAAGTGTCACATGAATCCTCAACTGAATGGGAAGGAAGGTTGCAATGAGACCCTGGGAAATCACTATTTATTCTATCCTTGGTTCTTAGAAAATGGGAAGCAAGTGTCACATGAATCCTCAACTGAATGGGAAGGAAGGTTGCAATGAGACCCTGGGAAATCACTATTTATTCTATCCTTGGTTCTTAGAAAAACATGGAAAGAATTCTCTACGTGTTAGAATATCAGTCCATGTGGATAAGAACATGTTTCCTATATGAAAAATTAATACATTATTATCAGTTCAATGTGTATTTCGTCATTAGTTCATACAGAATAACCGTAAAAATATATTTTTATGTGTGTTGGAGAGAGTTCATCTTTATATTATACTAGATGACTCGTTGCGCCAATGGCGCAAAGGCCGAGTGTAAGCCAAGTATTGGAAGAGTGTGCATTAGATATTGCTGTTCGAAAAGCATAGCTCATGATACTATATGCAGCAAGCAAGCGATAGTCATATGCACAGGATTGTCATGGTTTGTTTTACATAAGATCGAAAATGATGCACTAAGTCTTGTAGGAATCATGCAGAGGCCTTCGGATGTGTACTTGAAGACGAAAGCATATATTTATTTTATCATGATTGTTTCAAAAGCATACCACACAACACTAAGCATCAAATAACCAATAGCTAAATGCACATGATGGTTTTAGGGGATTACATAAGATCCATAAGGATGATAAAAACAAAAGTCTTGGTATGCATTTATACTAATATTAAGTTATATAACAAGGGGCTTTTGCAACTTGCTTATATTAAGTAGACGATCAGGCATAGTCCCTTGGAAGTGCATTTGAAGGCGAAAGCATATACTTGCCCTTTGTTCATGTGTGCCTGACGAAAGAAGTCGCTTCAGCCTTTAGTGATGGTGGCCCTTTTGTTAACACCCTTGATAAAGCGGGTTCTGACAGCGGTAGTTCGATCTCTAGTAGTGATTGAGTTCACCAAGGTCAGCATCCATGTGTGGGAAAAGGGAACCCGTAGAAAAGGGAACGCTAGCTAAAGTACTGAAAATAACAATAAAGTTTAGTTACTATATCATTTTATACCATGATATTGTATGAAATAGGACAGAGCAATTGCAAAGGATTACCATTCTTTTGCCACCTGCTGCAAATGTTTCTCTCATGTGGCACACATAGTAGCCCAAGCATGGTGGTGCTGCTGATGATCTTTTGCAGTCCACGAACATTATGGTTGTAGAGCTTAACTGTGTTGCCCCACACAATGTGGCGACTAAACTCATCTAAGTAGTGGATGCAAGGCTCACCTATGTTAAATTGTATAAAGTTATATCATGAGAGTTGTTGGAATGAGAAGAGTAAGGTAGCCCTTACCACGGAGAATGTACTTTCCAGGCTTTAGATGGATTTTTCTTGCCTTTGAATTTTCGGATTGAGCTTGCTTTTGCGTGAGCGATGAGTATATTTGTATGGCTTACTGTGCTTGCAAGACAGTGGTTCATCTGTGATAAATAGATAAGGAGATCATGGTAAGAGTTTGCAACAACAAATAGAGGACAACATAAACAAACAGAATACCTATTGAATCTTTTTTTGTGAATGAAGACCTATTGAATCTGAAAACACAGCTCATTTAATTGGATGGCTAATTAGCTTGTGTGTATTAGTGAAAAGCAGAAAAGGCTATTTATCGCGTATGATCAGTGAGAAGCAGGAAGCGTTGCTTGTACATGTAACATCAAATAAACCAGAGAATTAATGAATAGCAAACAGAACACCTACTGGACCTTGAAAGAATTTTTTTTATTAGATAGTTGATCAACTTGCACGCATAAGTGATAAAAAGGACTGATCAAACAGGATGCATTAGTGAAGATGAAGAAACATTCTCTCCGATGTGCAAACAATCGTAAGTATGTTTTGAGCATTACCATGGGTAGTTTGGCTACCGCTGATATCACTGGATGTGTCTGCTTCCTCTTGTTTAATTGCTGTCATCTGAAAAGAAGTAGTAGAATAATTAAGCTGATTTATCCGGTTGTGGTTTCAGTTGGGATGTTTAACAGTGATGCATGTGTCTTAATATAGTGAGACTGATTATTATTGGACATAACTTCACAGGCTATTAGTATGAAATTGCAAGTGTATCAAGACTGGACATAAGATGGTTGTGTATTTACCCCTACCTTGGTAGGTCCAATGACTACAAGGTATCCTTCTCACAAAAAAAATATGACATGGTACAGGATATTGTGCAGACACGACACCTAATCACAAGTTCATGATGGATGATTATAATGCATTAACACTGCAGCGGTTAAGTTTCTATAAGTGAAAGAATGAAAAGGCTGGGTTCATAAATAGATTTGATGCTTTATTTGTGTAGAAGTGTCTACGAGATCTATATTTTCAATCCACCCTAGCTACACTCTGAACGAAACCCTAGCCGCATTCCAATCCACTCCACTCCTGCACCCCCTCCAGTCCCCTCCACGCCAAGATCCCTTCCTACATCTCCGGCATGGCTGGCGGTGGATCCGAGTTCCACACTGTAAGGGCATATTTATCCCGTAAGTGTTTTGGTGATTGATGACGATACTTTTGCGGACTAATCGTATGCCTTGAGTTTCTCAGATGTTTCATCACTAGGCACGAGACGATTCGGTGCCCCTCGGAGACTATTGAAGACAGCGTCATTCTACGTTTCCTTTTGGTGGATTTGAGTCGTAGGAGAGCCATACTATTAAGAGGGGGTCCGCGTCGGAAAGGTTTGGGTGGAATCAACACGTGCACTTGTCCTTCCTTTCCTTGCACTTTGGAGCATCTTCCCGTTGTCATAGTTGTGCTTAAAACCGGCGGTTATCGCTGTTCTTGCGGTAGTATCGCTCTAGGGAGCGGTAGTATCATAAGCACCAGCAATGTAGTACCACTGGGGTCACGGTAGTACCGCTCCCCTGGAGTCGTAGTACCGCGACTCCCAGGCCTTGTGCTGCTCCGGTACGGTAGTAGGCGCGGATGTAATTTTTTACATCCGCGCCCACACGGTAGTACCGCGCATCTTGCGCTGTAGTACCGCGAGTGGACACGGTAGTACCGCTCTCTTGGAGCCGTAGTACTGCGGGCCCTCATGCCCCGCACCGTTGCGCCACATGGTTGTAGGAGCGGATGTAATTCTACATCCGCGCCTCCACGATAGTACCAGCGCCTCGGCGCGATAGTACCGCGTCGGTTTTCGTGACCGGTTCTTTTTAGCGAAGTAGGCAATCGATGTAATTTATTTCATCCGCGCTCTTGGTAGGTCAGCTTGCTCGCTTTGCGGTAGTACCGCAAGGGTCTTGTGATAGTACCGCTACTAACGGTAATCTCGCCTTCGGTCGAGCCGCCCCAGTTTCTGCTTCCATGTAGTACCGTGGCCCTCTGTCATGCCCAATATGCGACCCTATCCAAAAGGAACTCGAAGGTCCCACCAAGGATAGACCCGCATATTGAAACGCTTTTGCAAGGTGGATATCATTACATAATGCATAGGGATACATACATAAGGCACAAATACCACAAGAATACATCAACATCATATACAAGATCAACATCCGACTACGGATGAAACATAAACAAGCTCAAACGACATCCACCACGCTAGCCCAGGCTGCCGACCGAACCTATCCCCGATCAAGAAGAAGCGTAAGAAGAACTCCAATACAAGCAAACATCGCCTCACGCCATGATCATCGCAAACCTGCACTGCAATCGATGGTGTAGTAATCAGGAGCCACGAGGACTCAAAGAATCCCATTACCATGGGTATCAAGACTAGCAAAGCTTAATGGGAAAGGAAGGGGTAAAGTGGTGAGGTTGCAGCAGCGACTAAGCATATATGGTGGCTAACTTACGCAAAAGAGAGCGAGAAGAGAAACAAAGGAACGATCGTCAACTAGTAATGATCAAGAAGTGATCCTGAACTCCTACTTACGCTAAAAACCCGAAACCGTGTTCTCCTCTCGATCAACCCCAAAAGAGATACTCACGTTACGCATTACGGTTGGTGTATTTTAGAAGAGTTTGCTTCAAGTTTACTACAACCGGATATTAACAAATTCCCATCGCCACATAACCATGGGCACGGCTCTCGAAAGTTTATACCTGCAGGGTGTCCCAACTTAGCCCATGATAAGCTCTCGCGATCAACGAAGGATATTCCTTCTCCCGGAAGACCCGATCGCCTCGAATCCGGCTACAAGACATTTCGACAAAGAATAAAACAAGACCAAAGAAGCCGCCGGATGTGCCGACAAATCGATAGGAGCTGCACATATCTCGGTCTCGTGGCACACCGGATGAGCAAGACGACGGGTTGGCATAAACCTGTTGCCAGGGGCGCGGACATCTCGGTTTGGACCAAGACTCAGAGGAGAACCGCCCGGGGCTAAAATAAAGATGACCCTCGGGCTCCTAAACCCAAGGGAAAAAGGGCATAGGTGAGGCAAATGGTAAAACCAATGTTGGGCCTTGCGGAGGAGTCTTATTCAAAGCGAACTGTCAAGGGGTCCCATAAATCACCCGACCGCGTTAGGGACGCAAAATCCGGGAACATAACACCGATATGACGGAAACTAGGGCGGCAAGAGTGGAACAAAACACCAGGCATAAGGCCGAGCCTTCCACCCTTTACCAAGTATATAGATGCATTAATTAAATAAGATATATTGTGATATCCCAACAAGAAAACATGTTCCAACAGGGAACAACATCTCCATGTTCCAACAAGGAACAAACTTCATCTTCACCTGCAACTAACAACTCTATAAGAGGGGCTGAGCAAAGCGGTAACATAGCCAAACAATGGTTTGCATAGGAAAGGTGTCAAAGGTTAGAGGTTCATGGCAATTTGGGATGGCTTGATAAACATGTAATAGGTAGCGCAGCATAGCAATGATAGTAGTGAGATCCAGGGTAGCGGTCATCTTGCCTGAAATCCCGCAAGGAAGAAGAACGAATCCATGAAGAAGACGAACGGATGAAGCCGAACCAAGCGTAGACGAACGAATCCTCACGATCGCAACGAAACAGGAACTAACAAGAAGAAGCACACAACATAGTAAACACACCACACATGAACAAGGCATGATGCACAACAAGCATGATGCATGACAACGCTAGATGAGGCTACTCATGGCAAAAGATGATGCAAACAAGACCAACACATCAAAGCAAGTTTAAATGAGGCCGGAAACAACATAGAACAATTCCGGTAAGTCCTCATATGCATATTTAGAAATTGGTCCAGATCTGAATAAACCTTATGTTCAAGTTGTTAAACAGCAAGTTAAAATGCACCACGTCTACACGAAATTCTAGTCAAGCTACATATAAAGTTCATTTAATTCGGAGCTACGGCCTAGAAGATATGAGCAAAACAAGTTAAACATGGCATTGATGCAAAATGCACCCAAACATCAAGCAAACACATCAAAACATGGATGCAACATGATAATATGAAGCTACATGCAAAATCAAGCAAGTTTCATATAGAGCACACCCAAAACGGAGCAACGGTTCAACACATACACACAATACAAGTTATAGGAACAATCTGTCCAAAACAGCAACTAGGCATATTGCAAGCACCAAAAAAACATGCTACAGCATCTCAACATAATAACAAAAGGCATGGGCATGATGTGCAGGTAAAGCATTACAAAACATGAAAACTGAGCTATCTCCAGAAATCACTAGAACATGCTCAAACACACATGGCAAGATTGCAAATAATAACAGGTTCAGACTTTAGTAGAAATAACATCAGGTTGCAATGTTTAGAGCTATCAAACAACATGTTACAGGAACTTATCATGGCAAACAAAGGCATGGCATGAATCTACTAATTACATAGAACAAAATTCCCTTATGACCATGAGCCAAAAGGATCAAGATATGATGGCACCCATGTAAACATGGCAAGTTATATTACAGATTCATACATGGCAGAACAACAATAAGTAGGCATGTTGGTGAGCTTGAACCACTCACCACAGAGCAATACATGGCATGGCAAGGCAACAAACAGTAAGAAGACATGGCATAGAAGCTATACATGGCAAGAACAACATCATAGCATACACGGATCAACTACAACAACCTTGGCAAAATTGAATAACATGTAAACAATCTGCCAGAAACATTTTATAGCAAAAGTAGAGCTCGATTGACTCAAGCTATGGCACTCCATAATTGCAAACAAGGGCATGGATGGATAGATAACAACCATATGTTCAAAACATCCTTATCAAGTATCTCAAAATAAGCATGGATCTCTCGGTAGCATCAAGTTAACATGGCATAAAAATATCAGCAGAGCAGGCTGAAATCAGCAACATCATGAAGCCTAGTTTGCATGCTTGTGCTAGTCACCACAGAGATCACAAAAATACATGGCATACACCCCTGTAAAGATGGCATGGCATATTACAAAACACATGTAGGACTCAAATTCATAGGGTGCACACATCAATCATGGCAAAATGACAAACGTGCATGTTACGATAAGAAATGAAACAAACATCACATAGCCCTCTTCTAACAGCATTTCGGGCATCAATATGAGCTCAAATGAAAATGATGCAATGAGATGCAATGATGTACTCATCGAGACGAACATTTTGACATATTACACGCACGAAACGAAGCAATATGCACAGAGTTATGGCATGATGAATATGGCATGTTATGTGCAAATTTCGGGGACTTGGTGAAAAAACAACCTCCGAGAATAGTCAACGCGGGATGGCGGGATCCGGGACGGGGCGGGCGTTGTTGGATCCCGGACGGTGGATTCATCCACCGCCCGGATCTCGCCGGAGCGAAACGCTGGCGGCGGCGGCGAGGTCCGGCGGGCGAGGGGACGCCGGCGAGGGGCGAGGGCCGGGCAAGCGGCCGGGCGGCGCGGCGCGCACACACCGGCCGGGCGGCGAGGAGGCGCGGGCGGCGGATGGAGCTGGCAGCGAGGGCTCGGCGGGCGCGGCGGGCGAGCCCGACCGGCGGCGGCGAACGGGCGCGGAGGCGCAAGCGGCGCAAGACGGAGGCGGCGGGCGCGGCAGCCGGGGCGGCGTGGATGGGCGGGAGGTCCCGCCGCTGGCCGATCGGCCGCTGCTGCGGCGGGTCTGGGCGCCACGTGGCGCGACGCTGGCTGCGGGGCGGCGGCGGACGTGTCCGGCGAGCGCGGGGACGATTTTTAGGGTTTCGGGAGGAAGAAGACCCGGGATTTCGAAGGGGGAGGCTTATTTATAGGTAGAGGGAGCTAGGAGAGTCCAAATGAGGTGCGGTTTTCAGCCACGCGATCGTGATCGAACGACCGAGAGCATGGAAGGGAGTTTGCTGGGTTTTGGGCCACTTTGGAAGGGGTGTTGGGCTGCAACAAAAGAGGGCTTTACGGTTACCCGGTTAACCGTTGGAGTACCAAACGACCTCCAAATGGCACGAAACTTGACAGCGGTTCACGGTGCTATACCAAGGCCGCTTGCAAACCTCGGGTCATTCCGAGAAAGTTTAACACCCGCACAAGAAAAGAGGTAAAAGGGGGCGCCGGGAGACATAGGAGTGCCGGATTGCAAAACGGACAACGGGGAAAATGCTCGGATGCATGAGACGAACACGTATGCAAAATGAGATGCACATGATGACATGATATGAAATGCAGATGATGACATGGCAAAATGCAACACGCAAGCAAATGACATGGCAACGACGGCGAATAACTAGCAGACGCCTGGCGCATCGAATCCGGGGCGTTACACCCTCCACGGTAGTACCGCGTTTTCGGAGCGGTAGTACCGCGTGTCGCGGGCTGAACAAGAGGATAACGGTTGGATCTTTTCTCCGAGTATAAAAGGCGTGTCTCCTACCTCTTGTTGACCACCTCTTCTATCTCTAAGCTCCATTGTTGCTCCAAATTCCATTTTGGCCCGATCTCTCTCCCTAGCCAATCAAACTTGTTGATTTGCTTGGGATTGGGTGACAAGGGCCCGATCTACACTTCCACCAAGAGACTTTTGATTCCCCCCACTTATCCCTTGCGGATCTTGTTACTCTTGGGTGTTTGAGCACCCTAGACGGTTGAGGTCACCGTGGATCCATATTCCATTGTGGTAAAGCTTCGTGGTGTTGTTGGGAGCCTCCAATTAAGTTGTGGAGATTGCCCCAACCTTGTTTGTAAAGGTTCGGTCGCCGCCTTCAAGGGCACCAATAGTGGAATCACGGCATCTTGCATTGTGCAAGGGCGTGAGGAGATTACGGTGGCCCTAGTGGCTTTTTGGGGAGCATTGTGCCTCCACACCGCTCCAAACGGAGATTAGCATCCGCAAGGGTGTGAACTTAGGGATACATCGTCGTCTCCGCGTGCCTCGATTATCTCTTACCTGAGCCCCTTTACTTATGCACTTTACTTTGTGATAGCCATATTGTTCTTTGTCTTATATCTTGCTATCACATAGTTGCTTATCTTGCTTAGCATAAGTTGTTGGTGCACATAGGTGAGCCTAGTTGTTGTAGGTTTTGTGCTTGACAAATTAACCGCTAGGTTTATTCCGCATTTGTTCAAGCCTAAACCGTAATTATTTTAAAGCGCCTATTCACCCCCCCCCCCTCTAGGCGACATCCTCGATCTTTCAGAAAGGATTGTTGAAGAGATAGGTGATGCACCGGAACAATTGAAATATTTGACTGAGGTGACAACCTCGAAATAATTGGAACACATACGAATCTCCTGAGATGTGTTGAACACTCCGGAAGGATAAACTAGCGAGAGGCGAACGAGCAGGGAAAACACTTGATCCAAGAAAAAGAATATGATCAACCGAAAAAAACTTGAATTGAGTCCACCGGAAAAGAGATGAAGAATGTCCACCGAGACGAGAATTCACCGGTTGAAATGATTGACGAAGGACTGAAGAGGCTCCACACTTATGAAATTGATGGTCAAATGACTCAGTTCGGGAAGAAAAAATGGTGGGAGGGCGGGAAAACAAAATCAACTGGAAGGGGGACGCTACGAATATCTTGAAGAGAAAAACACCGGTTGAAATCAATGAGGAGAGAGAGCAAAAACTTCGCACGAGTAGGATGGATACTCGATTACGGACTCCGGTTCCGAGAAGAAGAAGGGAGGGCGGGTGGGAAAAACAAGGACAACTTCGGACAAGGAAAAACAACGACGTCGGAGGAAGAACTGAGGATTGAACTTGCAAAGATGAAGATGCTCGAGTCAACTTGACGAGAAATGCACCGGATGAAAAGAGATGAGAACCAACGATCGAAAAAAACCAACTGCGTGATCCTAAAGAAAAAATTTGAAGGGGAAGAGGAGTAATTCAAAACACCTACGCCAAGATTCCTCACCGAGCGATTTAAGGGCTGAGGAGTAAAAGAATTCCTACTCTCGATATAACTAGACTCTGAAAACAGTTTTCTTCTAGACTCAACAACGCCAAACTACACGATCAATCAAGGGGCTCCTAGGGTCG
The DNA here is from genome assembly GCA_021605205.1 of Aegilops longissima. Classification (NCBI taxonomy): domain Eukaryota; kingdom Viridiplantae; phylum Streptophyta; class Magnoliopsida; order Poales; family Poaceae; genus Aegilops; species Aegilops longissima. The sequence continues at coordinate 296,787,842 of CM038678.1, forward strand.
GTCGAGGCTCGATACCAACTTGAACACGCCCAATATGCGACCCTATCCAAAAGGAACTCAAGGTCCCACCAAGGATAGACCCGATATTGAAACACTTTTGCAAGGTGGATATCATTACATCAACATTACATAATGCATAGGGATACATACATAAGGCACAAATGCCACAAGAATACATCAACATCATATACAAGATCAACATCCGACTACGGATGAAACATAAACAAAGCTCAAACGACATCCACCACTGCTAGCCCAGGCTGCCGACCGAACCTATCCCCGATCGAAGAAGAAGCGTAAGAAGAACTCCAATACAAGCAAACATCACTCTCACGCCATGATCATCGCAAACCTGCACCTGCAATCGATGGTGTAGTAATCAGAGCCACGAGGACTCAAAGAATCCCATTACCATGGGTATCAAGACTAGCAAAGCTTAATGGGAAAGGAAGGGGTAAAGTGGTGAGGTTGCAGCGACTAAGCATATATGGTGGCTAACTTACGCAAAAGAGAGCGAGAAGAGAAAGAAAGGAACGATCGTCAACTAGTAATGATCAAGAAGTGATCCTGAACTCCTACTTACGCCGACATAACCCGAAACCGTGTTCTCCTCTCGATCAACCCCAAAAGAGACACTCACGATACGCATTACGCTTGGTGTATTTTAGAAGAGTTTGCTTCAAGTTTACTACAACCGGATATTAACAAATTCCCATCTCGCCACATAACCGCGGGCACGGCTCTCGAAAGTTTATACCTGCAGGGTGTCCCAACTTAGCCCATGATAAGCTCTCGCGATCAACGAAGGATATTCCTTCTCCCGGAAGACCCGACCAGTCTCGGAATCCGGCTACAAGACATTTCGACAAAGAATAAAACAAGACCAGCAAAGCCGCCGGATGTGCCGACAAATCTGATAGGAGCTGCACATATCTCGGTCTCGTGGCACACCGGATGAGCAAGACGACGCTGTTGGCATAAACCCTGGTTGCCCGAGGCGCCGGACATCGCCGGGTTTGGACCAGCACTCGAGGAGAACCGCCCGGGGCTAAATAAAGATGACCCTCGGGCTCCGAAACCCAAGGGAAAAAGGGCATAGGTGAGGCAAATGGTAAAACCAATGTTGGGCCTTGCCGGAGGAGTCTTATTCAAAGCGAATCTGTCAAGGGGTCCCATAAATCACCCGACCGCGTTAGGGATGCAAAATCCGGGAACAGAACACCGATATGACGGAAACTAGGGCGGCAAGAGTGGAACAAAACACCGCATAAGGCCGAGCCTTCCACCCTTTACCAAGTATATAGATGCATTAATTAAATAAGATATATTGTGATATCCCAACAGAAAACATGTTCCAACAGGAACAACATCTCCATGTTCCAACAAGGAACAAACTTCATCTTCACCGCAACTAACAACGCTATAAGAGGGCTGAGCAAAGCGGTAACATAGCCAAACAACGGTTTGCATAGGAAAGGTGTCAAAGGTTAGAGGTTCATGGCAATTTGGGATGGCTTGATAAATGTAATAGGTAGCGCAGATAGCGATAGAACGAAGCAACTAGCATAGCAATGATAGTAGTGAGATCCAGGTAGCTGTCATCTTGCCTGAAATCCCGCAAGGAAGAAGAACGAATCCATGAAGAAGACGAACGGATGAAGCCGAACCAAGCGTGAGCGAACGAATCCTCACGATCGCAACGAAAACAGAACTAACAAGAAGAAGCACACAACATAGTAAACACACCACACATGAACAAGGCATGATGCACAACAAGCATGATGCATGACAACGCTAGATGAGGCTACTCATGGCAAAAGATGATGCAAACAAGACCAACACATCAAAGCAAGTTTAAATGAGGCCGGAAACAACATAGAACAATTCCGGTAAGTCCTCATATGCATATTTAGAAATTGGTCCAGATCTGAATAAACCTTATGTTCAAGTTGTTAAACAGCAAGTTAAAATGCACCACGATGATCTACACGAAATTCTAGTCAAGTTACATATAAAGTTCATTTAATTCGGAGCTACGGCCTAGAAGATATGAGCAAAACAAGTTAAACATGGCATTGATGCAAAATGCACCCAAACATCAAGCAAACACCTCAAAACATGGATGCAACATGATAATATGAAGCTACATGCAAAATCAAGCAAGTTTCATATAGAGCACACCCAAAACGGAGCAACGGTTCAACACATACACACAATACAAGTTATAGGAACAATCTGTCCAAAACAGCAACTAGGCATATTGCAAGCACCAAAAAAACATGCTACAGCATCTCAACATAATAACAAAAGGCATGGGCATGATGTACAGGTAAAGCATTACAAAACATGAAAACTGAGCTATCTCCAGAAATCACTAGAACATGCTCAAACACACATGACAAGATTGCAAATAATAACAGGTTCAGACTTTAGTAGAAATAACATCAGGTTGCAATGTTTAGAGCTATCAAACAACATGTTACAGGAACTTATCATGGCAAACAAAGGCATGGCATGAATCTACTAATTACATAGAACAAAATTCCTTTACTGACCATGAGCCAAAAGGATCAGAAGATATGATGGCACCCATGTAAACATGGCAAGTTATATTACAGATTCATACATGGCAGGAACAACAATAAGTAGGCATGTTGGTGAGCTTGAACCACTCACCACAGAGCAATACATGGCATGGCAAGGCAACAAACAGTAAGAAGACATGGCATAGAAGCTATACATGGCAAGAACAACATCATAGCATACACGGATCAACTACAACAACCTTGGCAAAATTGAATAACATGTAAACAATCTGCCAGGAAACATTTTATAGCAAAAGTAGAGCTCGATTGACTCAAGCTATGGCACTCCATAATTGCAAACAAGGGCATGGATGGATAGATAACAACCATATGTTCAAAACATCCTTACTGAAGTATCTCAAAATAAGCATGGATCTCTCGGTAGCATCAAGTTAACATGGCATAAAAATATCAGTGAGCAGGGCTAAAATCAGCAACATCATGAAGCCTAGTTTGCATGCTTGTGCTAGTCACCACAGAGATCACAAAAATACATGGCATACACCCCTGTAAAGATGGCATGGCATATTACAAAACACATGTAGGACTCAAATTCATAGGGTGCACACATCAATCATGGCAAAAATGACAAACGTGCATGTTCTGATAAGAAACTGAAACAAACATCACATAGCCCTCTTCTAACAGCATTTCGGGCATCAATATGAGCTCAAATGAAAATGATGCAATGAGATGCAATGATGTACTCATCGAGACGAACATTTTGACATATTACACGCACGAAACGAAGCAATATGCAGAGAGTTATGGCATGATGAATATGGCATGTTATGTGCAAATTTCGGGGACTTGGTGAAAAAACAACCTCCGAGAATAGTCAACGCGGATGGCGGGATCCGGACGGGGGGGCGCGTTTGGATCCCGGGACGGGTGGATCTCATCCACCGCCGGATCTCGCCGAGCGAACGGGCGGCGGCGGGCGAGGTCCGGCGGCGAGGGACGCCGGCGAGGGGCGAGGCCGGCAGCGGTCGAAGGCGCTGGCGGCACACGCCGGGCGGCGAGGAGGCGCGCGGGCGGCGGATGGAGCTGGCAGCGAGGGCTCCGCGCTGGCGCGGCGGGCGAGCCCGCCGGCGGCGGCGAACGGGCGCGGAGGCGGGCGGCGCGCGCACGGGGAGGGCGGCGCGGCAGCAGCGGCGGCGGCGCGAATGGGCAGGAGGTCCAGCGCCGGCCGATCGAGAAGGGCGGCGGCGGGTCTTGGGGCGCCACGTGGCGCGACGCCAGATGGCTGCGGGCGGCGGCGGCGCGTCCGTGGCGGCGGACGGTCCGGCGAAGCGGGGACGATTTTTAGGGTTTCGGGAGGAAGAAGACCCGGGATTTCGAAGGGGGAGGCTTATTTATAGGTAGAGGGAGCTAGGAGAGTCCAAATGAGGTGCGGTTTTCGGCCACGCGATCGTGATCGAACGACCGAGAGCATGGAAGGGAGTTTGCTGGGTTTTGGGCCACTTTGGAAGGGGTGTTGGGCTGCAACAAAAGAGGGCTTTACTTGTTACCTTTAACCGTTGAGTACCAAACGACCTCCAAATGGCACGAAACTTGACAGCGGTCTACGGTGCTATACCAAGGCCGCTTGGCAAACCTCGGGCCATTCCGAGAAAGTTTAACACCCGCACAAGAAAAGAGGTAAAAGGGGGCGCCGGGAGACATAGGAGTGCCGGATTGCAAAACGGACAACGGGGAAAATGCTCGGATGCATGAGACGAACATGTATGCAAAATGAGATGCACATGATGACATGATATGAAATGCAGATGATGACATGGCAAAATGCAACACGCAAGCAAATGACATGGCAACGACGGCGAATAACTAGCGACGCTGGCGCGATCGAATCCGGGCGTTACACCTCCACGGTAGTACCGCGTTTTCGAGCGGTAGTACTGCGTGTCGCGGGCTGAACAAGAGGATAACGGTTGGATCTTTTCTCCGAGTATAAAAGGCGTGTCTCCTACCTCTTGTTGACCACCTCTTCTATCTCTAAGCTCCATTGTTGCTCCAAATTCCATTTTGGCCCGATCTCTCTCCTAGCCAATCAAACTTGTTGATTTGCTTGGGATTGGGTGACAAGGGCCCGATCTACACTTCCACCAAGAGACTTTTGATTCCCCACTTATCCCTTGCGGATCTTGTTACTCTTGGGTGTTTGAGCACCCTAGACGGTTGAGGTCACCGTGGATCCATATTCCATTGTGGTAAAGCTTCGTGGTGTTGTTGGGAGCCTCCAATTAAGTTGTGGAGATTGCCCCAACCTTGTTTGTAAAGGTTCGGTCGCCGCCTTCAAGGGCACCAATAGTGGAATCACGGCTCTTGCATTGTGCGAGGGCGTGAGGAGATTACTGGTGGCCCTAGTGGCTTCTTGGGAGCATTGTGCCTCCACACCGCTCTAACGGAGACGTATTTCCCTCAAAAGGAAGGAACTTGGTAACACATCCTCGTCTCCACCGGCTCCACTCTTGGTTATCTTATCCCTTTACTTGTGCAAGCTTATTTGTGTTTCTATCCTTGCTTGCTCTTGTGCTTGTGTTGATTGCATCATATAGGTTGTCCACCTAGTTGCACATCTAGACAACCTTTATTATTGCAAAGTTTAAATTGGTAAAGAAAAGCTTAAAATTGTTAGTTGCCTATTCAATCCCCCCTCTAGTCAACTATATCGATCCTTTCAATTGGTATCGAGCCTCGTCTCTTTTAAGGACTTTACCGTCCAAGAGTATGGTTGACATCGTAGATGATGTGGGGAGCACTCGGTGTGAACTGATATCATCTACGGAGATGGGGTACCTCGATCTCTCGTGAGGAATTCAATGTGGCGTTGGACACACTGAAAACCTCCATGACGACCGAGGTCAAGGAAATGTTTAAGGAATTCCTAGAAGGGCTTAAACTTTCCACCGCACCCGTGAAAGTGGGTGATCCCGCCAACACGGGAGCGGATGCTAACTCCAATAAGGGGGAAGCTACTAGTGAGAAAGCCCCCTCGTCTAGTCGTAAGAATGGCACCGGCATCTTTGCCCATGTGCAACCTCCTCCCGTTTATGGTGGACCGATTCCTTCCACTCATTTGAATCATGCCGGTCCACCACCTAAGATTGATAAAAAGGAGGATTTTGATTCTTGGGTTTATCGTTTTAAGCGTCATTTAAATCATGTGAACACTAACCTTTGGAGAATCATTGAAGAAGGTTTATATCCGCATGATCCGAGCAACTTTTCTCCAAGAGAAGTCGTGGACCATCAATTCAATGAGAATGCTCTCTTCATCATCCAAGAAGCAATCCTTCCCGAAGACCTCCCTCATCTCCGGCCCTACTCCCTTGCCAAAGATGCTTGGCTCAAGGTGGTTTCCCTTTATCGAGGAAGCGCAAGCATTCAACGTTCCAATTATGAAGTGGTCCAAGATGAAGCCAATGAGTTTGCAATGAAAGAATAAGAAGAACCTCGTGAGCTCTATCGGAGAGTAACCAAGCTTGCAGTCTCCCTTCGGGATCATGGAAGTAAGGACACGGATGACAACTGGATCAAGCGCAAATTCCTCAAGGCAATGATGCCCTACCACAAAGCCATGTCCTCCGTCATCCGTCAACAGCCGGACTTTCACACCCTGTCCTCAAGTGATGTGTTGGATGAGTTTGTGGCTATGAGCATATTGGACAAGACCGTCGACAATGCGGTGCTTCGCTCCCAAAGAGCAAAGAAGCCCAACCTCTCTTTGAAGGCCAAGATTTGTGTCGAAGAAGATGGAGAGGAGGAAGAAGAAGAGAGCAACCTCGAAGATACAAAGTATGACTATCATGAACACATGGCCCTTGCTTCAAGGCAATTTTGGAGCAAGAAGAACTCAAGGCCCAACTACAACAAGAGCAACTCAAGTGGCACTAAGGGCAAGCAACGAGTGAGGACTTGTTTCAATTGTGGCAATGTGAGTCACTTTGTTGCGGAGTGCCCATATGAGAAGAGGGAAGACAATGGTGGCAAGCTCATCCGTAAGGACAAGGCCAAGTCTTTCCCCAACAAGAGAAACTTCACCAAGAAGGCTCCTCACAAAGCTTTGGTGGTTCAAGAAGAGTACAATGAGGATGATGATGATGATGAAGATGGTGAGTCGGTTGCCATGGCCTCCATTGCCATTGCAACGACTCCTCGGGTGTCTCTCTTCGATTCACCCAATGAAAGCATCACCGCCAAGTGCCTCATGGCTAAAGCCACCAACAAGGTAACCCCCAACATCAAAACTACCATCATCAATCATTCTTCTTTGACGGATTGCATTGATGAACATGAGGGGACTAATGTGGAGGAGAATGAGTTTGAGATCTTTATGGGTAAACTCAAGGGCAAATCCAAGAAGCACTTCGTTGCTCTCTTGGAACAACTTGGTGAAGCCAATGTCATGATCGAGGCTCATGAAGAAACCATATCTAAGATGGAAGGGCATAGTCGTGACTATGCCGATGAGATTTTGGATCTTTCCAATGCTCTTGAGGAAGAGTGTGGTCTTCGTTTGGCTCTTGAGGAGTCATACAACGATGATCATGCTAAATTAAAGAAAGACCTTGATCGTGCTCTTATTGTGTCTAGTGTGCTTAGCTCCGAGAAGGCAAAGCTTGGAGTTGATCTTGCTAGACTCAACAAGGACTTTGACATTCTCGACAAGGCTCACAAAGTCTTGAAGGGTGCTCATGCTAGTCTCAAAGAGTCTCATGATCAACTCCAAGTGAAGCTAACCAAGGAGAAAGCCACCTTTCCTCATATGATATTGATTGATAATGCAAATGCTACTAACCCTTGTTGTGAGCATGTGCATCTTGTTGAGGAGAATGCTAAGTTGAAGGAGCAACTTGAAAAGGGCCTTGTCACATGCATACAAGGTGAGAAGAACCTTAACGACCTTTTGAGTAATCAAAAGGAAGTTGTGGCCAAGGAGGGGATTGGGTTCGCCCAAGCCCAAGAGCAAGAAGAAGAATGACAAGACCAAGCAACCTCCTCCTCTCAAGCAAACTTTTGTGAGGGAGGAGAGGGTGCTTCCAAGAAGAAGAAGAACTGCAAAGGGTGGCAATGCCAAGAAGGACAACGTCATCCCTTGAACATAGCCGGCGATTTTAACCCCTCATATGTGTTGTGTCGTGCTAGTGATGGGCATGTTTATGCTAAATTCGTTGGTTCTTCTTATGAGTACATTGAATGGTCTATTTGGGTTCCTAAGACCCTCGTTACTAACATCAAAGGACCCATTACCAAATGGGTACCTAAAACCAAGCATTGATCTCTTGTAGGGGTTTGCTTCCGGTGGGGGATCATGGTTGCTCGATAGTGGAGCAACAAATCATATGACCAGGAACAAGGACATGGTGGTGGACGTGCAAAGGATCCCATCTATGCCCACCAATGTCGAGTGGGGTGATGCCTCACATTCTAAGGTATTGGGTCTTGGCAAGGTTGTCGTTTCTCATGATCTAACGATCGAGAAAGTCATGCTTGTTGAGTCCCTTGCATACAATTTGCTTTCCGTTCGTCAACTTGCACTCATGGGCTTTGCCACCTTCTTTGACATTGATACCGTGGCCCTCTTGTGGAGCAAGACTCTTAAAGTAGCCTTTGTTGGGCATGTCGAGAACGTCTCTATGTGATAGACTTTTCGGAGCGACCCACTAAGACCGCGACATGCCTAATGGCTAAAGTTGACGTGGGATTGCTTTGGCATCGCCGTTTAGCCCACGTCAATATGAGATCTTTGCAAAGTCTTCTCAAGGGGACCATGTCTGTGGACTAACAAATGTTAGCTTTGCCAAAGATCGTGCTTGCGATGCTTGTATCGAAGAAAGCTTCATGAACGGCTCACCCTCCCACGACTATCATCTACTCGAAGAGACCCTTGGAGCTCCTGCACATGGACCTCTTTGGACCTCCATCCTTTGATAGTCTTGGGGTAGAAAGTATTGCTTGGTGATTGTGGATGATTATTCAAGATACACTTGGGTATACTTCTTCAAGAGGAAGAGTGAGACTCAACAAACTGTTATCGACTTTGCAAATGAAGCTCAACGTCAACATAATGCAAAGATCTTGACAATAAGAAGTGACAACGGCACCAAGTTCAAGAACTACACATTGGATGAGTTTCTTAGTGAAGAGGGATCAAGCATCAATATTCGCACCATATACCCCTCAACAAAATGGTGTTGCGAGAGGAAGAACCGGACGTTGATGGATGCGGCAAGGACCATGATGGCGGAGTTCAAGTCTCCATACAACTTTTGGGCGAAGCCATCAACACCGCATGTCATGCACCCAATCGGCTCTATCTCCATAAAGGCTTGAACAAGACTCCTTATGAGATACTCACCGCAACAAGCCCAATCTCAAGTATTTCCGTGTTCGGGTGTAAGTGTTTCATTCTCAAGAAAGGTGTTCGCTTGTCTAAATTTGAAGCTAGAGCCTATGAGGGCATATTTGTTGATTATGCTACAAACTCTCATGTTATCGTGTCCTCAATAAATCCACGGACTTATTGAGGAGACATGTAACATGGAGTTTGATAAGAATAACGGCTCCCAAGTGGAGCAAAGTGGCACTTGTGATGTAGGTGATGAAATTCCTCCTCAAGCCATAAGAAGAATGGGTGTTGGTTTTATCCTACCCATTGAGGAACCCCTTGTGGCCGAAGGAGAAGGACAATGCTCCACTCAAGTGGAGCTATCACCAACTCAAGGCCCACACGCTTCCGAAGAACAAAGTGAAGGCCCTCAACCTCATGAACAAGACCAAGGGCAAGATCGTGCTCAAGACGATGGTGATACACCAAATGATGCCCAAGGTCAAGTTATCTTCCCCGAGCATGCTCAAGATCAAGAACATGTTCAAGACGGCGCTCAAGATGATCAAGTGACTCCTCCTCATCTCACCTCCGAGGAAGAATTAGAGCGTCGTGCCGCCAAGATTGCATCCAAACTTACTACCAAAGGCCATCTCATGGAGAATGTGGTTGGAAGCCTAATGAAAGGGGTAAGAACTCGTAGACAATTGGCAAACTATTGTGAACATCACGCGTTTGTCTCTTGTGTTGAACCCCAAAAGGTCTATGGGGCGCTCAAAGACTCGGATTGGCTCAATGCCATGCATGAAGAGCTCAACAATTTCGAGTACAACAAGGTGTGGAGATTGGTGCCAAGGCCATCGGGGAACCACAACGTCATTGGAACCAAGTGGATCTTCAAGAACAAGCAAGATGCTCATGGGAACATCATTCGCAACAAGGCAAGATTGGTAGCACAAGGCTACTCCCAAGTCGAGGGTATCGACTACGGTGAAACCTTTGCTCCCGTTGCTCGCCTTGAATCCATTCGTTTGTTGATTGCTTATGCTGCCCATCACAACTTTAAGTTGCAACAAATGGATGTGAAAAGTGCTTTTCTTAATGGTCCTATTAATGAGTTGGTCTATGTCAAGCAACCCCCCGGGTTCGAGGACCCCTACTTCCCGGATCATGTGTATCAACTCGATAAGGCACTCTATGGCCTTAAACAAGCCCCACGCGTGGTATGACCACCTTACCGAGTTGTTACAAGATCGTGGTTTTGAAGTAGGGCAAATCGACCCCACTCTTTTTACTAAGAAGGTCAATGGGGAGTTGTTTGTATGCCAACTATATGTTGATGATATTATCTTTGGTTCCCCTAACAAAGCTTTCAATGAGGAATTTGCCGCTCTCATGACCTCCAAGTTCAAGATGTCTTCTATGGGAGAGTTGAAGTTCTTCCTTGGTTTCGATATCAAACAAAGAAGAGAAGGAACCTTCATCAACCAAGCAAAATACACTCAAGACATGCTCAAAAGATTCAAGCTAAGTGATGTCAAGCCGGCTACTACACCAATGCCTACCAAGTGCCAACTTGACATTGATCCCAATGGTAAAGCGGTGGATCAAAAGGTATATCGCTCCATGATTGGCTCCTTGCTTTACCTTTGTGCATCTAGACCGGATATCATGTCGAGTGTGGGAATGTGTGCACGGTTTCAAGCAAGATCAAGGAAAGCCACTATGTGGCGGTCAAGCGAATCTTTCGATATTTGGCTCATACCCCAAACTTTGGCTTATGGTACCCAAGAGGAGCAAACTTCAAGCTTGAAGGATTTACGGATTCCGATTGGGCGGGAGACAAAGTGGATAGGAAGTCCACTTCCGGAGGGTGCCAATTTCTTGGTTGCTCTTTGGTAAGTTGGTCTTCCAAGAAGCAAAGTTGTGTGTCTCTCTTGTCCACCGAAGCGGAATCTGTGGCGGCCGGTAGTTGTTGTGCTCAACTCCTATGGATGAGGCAAACTTTAAAGGAGTACGGTGTCATTTGTGACAAAGTGCCTCTTTGGTGTGATAATGAAAGTGCCATCAAGATTTCTCTCGACCCGGTGCAACACTTCAAGACGAAGCACATTGAGATTCGGTATCACTTCATCCGGGATCACATTAGGTGAGGGGAGATCGAGCTCAAGTATGTCAACACTCATGATAACCTTGCAGATATTTTCACGAAGCCCTTGGATGAAGCAAGATTTCGCAAGTTAAGGCATGAGCTAAATATCATTGATTTGAGCAATGTGACTTGAACCCGTGCACCCCCCACCACACTCAAATTCTTGTCTAGTTTAGGTGTAGGCATGGACAAAGGGGGAGTGTTGTTCTCTCAATGAACTCTCCCTCCCCCCTTCATGCATAAATAGATCAACTCTTTCACATTAGCCATTTTTTATGGTACTTGTGCTTCAAAGACGAGTTTTGGTCATGGGCCCAAGGATAATTCTTCATGTGCCATACCATCTAACTCAAACATAGGTGGCTTCGGCCACCGCCCTCTCCTTTTGAGAGGTTGTGTCGCTTGGTGTTCTCTTGTTGTCTTTCTGTCTTTGGGTTGTGCGTGTGCTTGTGGCTTCCTTTGTGTGAAAAGTTTCCGTGCAAAGACCTTATCTTTTGTGTTGAAACCGGGGATGTCTTGAGCTCGCGGTACTACCGCGGCCGGCTACGGTACTACCGTGGCCAGCCACGATACTACCGCATGTGGGAGCACGGTACTACTGCCCCCACGTGGCAGTAATTTTTTACTGCCGCCTGAGTGAGCGGTACTACCGCTCCGGTGCGGTACTTCCGCCCGAGCGGTACTACCGCGATGACCAGCGATACTACCGCGCCGTCATGGGCGCGTGGGGATAAGGACGGGCAGGGGGAGTTCTAACTCCCCCATACCCATTCGCAGTTCCTCCACGTCGTCTCATCTCTCTCTCCGCTCAAGATAGGAACCGGCGTTCGTCGCCGGATCTCCTCCTCCAGCTGCCCTCCCGTGATTCCGTCTGGTGGGATCCTTCCCCACCTCGTGCTCTTGCTATGGACCCAGGTTTTGCGTTCTTTGTCTTTAGGTTGTTGGGGAAGACTTGGATGTTCTAGAGATTCGTAGGCCTTCTCTCTGCAAGAATAGGATGATGGAGAGTAGCCTTGCATAGGAATCATACTTGTTTTGTTGTCTTGCGCGAGATCTGATCACCGTAGCACTGCCATTGTTTCGCGGGTCTTTTCAGATTCGAACTGCCGTTCGGATCTAACACGGCGCGGTACTACCGCCCGTCGGGCGCGGTACTACCGCCCCTCTGGCGCTGGGTACTACACGACACCGCGGCACTAAAACCTTACTATCGCTCCAACCACGGATCGCTGCGGCTCAGCACGGTACTACCGCGACTTGGAGCACTACTAATTTTTTAGTACCGCAGACACTGGCAGTCCTATCGTGGCTCACATCTAACGCTGGCCAACCTTCACGTATTTTTCCTATGTGTTTCTTGTGCTCTGTTGTGGTCTTTGCATTGATCCTCTTCGCGTTCGTTGGTGTTTTGCGTGTGTGTCTCAGGTGGTGGCTCTCGCCGTTCCAATCCCAGTGGTGACACTGGCTCCAAGCGTCTGCGCAACCCAGGTGACGCACCAGAGGGCTCCTCTGCCCCCAAGCGCAATGTCAAGACTACTGCTAGCAAGTTCAAGGAGCCCGCCAAGGGCATGGATGAGATGCCCCAATCTGACTACGTCCGTCTCAGGCAAATTCACCCGTACGTGACCCCTCGTTCCTCTGTCAGGGGTTGTGAGCTGTTTTGGAACAAGCATCAAACCAACATCTATCTGGATGTCATCAAGAACAAGAAGAATACCTATGTGGATGTGAAATGGATTGACATGCATCACTTGAGGAAGGACAGGTTACGTGCCTACTTTGGAGAGGCTCTGGACTTGGTGGAGCAGTTTGGCATTGAGCATGTGATATCCTTTCACCTTGACTATGATCCTGAGCTTATCTGTCAGTTCTTTGCTTTAGTTTACTTTCACCCTGATGAGGAGAGGAGGATGACCTGGATGACCAATGGCCGTAAGCTGACTGCTACCTAGAAGGAGTTCATGGATTTGCTCCAAGTACCTGATGACGGGCTTGACACTCCCGTGGGTGTTCGCCCCCATGCCAATTCTGATTCTGCCAACAAGGACAGGCTTGCACCGTACTATGTTGAGAAGACGCTTCCAAGTGGCAAGATAGGTTTGGTGCTCAACTCTTTTCGGATATCATGTAACGCATCTTCCGCAACTCTTTGTTCCTCGCATTGGTGACAAGGACAAGGTCCATGCCTATATGGTGGATATGATGCTCATCTGCGAGGAGGCTCGTTTGTCTCGACTCATCCACTTGATGTCTCACACATCATGTGGTGTGAGCTTCGGTTTGCGGTGTTCAACCGCAAAGTGCCTATCACGGGCCCCATCTGCTTCTGCGATCTCGAGGACACGGGAGAAGATGTTCCTGGTGAGGAGTTCCTTGCCCTCGATCGGATTCGCCATGATCCCATCTGTCTGCGTGTCAAACCCAACTGGGCCAACACTACTACTCATGCCGAGGCGTCTGCTGCACGGGCTGCTGTTGGTGAGGAGGATGCTGGCGCCGAGAATCTTGTTGAGGGTCATGCTGTTGGGCCTTCCCAGAGCTCCTCTATGCCTTCATGGGCCAAGAAGCTGAAGGACAAGATGAAGTCTCTTTTCTGCATGCAAGCCAAGGGCGTCAGACTCACGTGGCATCCAAGGAGAGTCATCGCCGGGACAGAAGATCTTGCAGCTCTATGGTGAGGATGTGTCTGGCGGGTCTCGAGGAGCGATCACCCAGAGGCCGAGTGGATGGAGAAGCAAGGCTGGTGGACTGATTACGAGGAGGACGCCGAGGAGTCCATCCTGCTGCCGAGGAGTCTGACGGAGAGGGTTGGGATGAGTTCCTGCTGCTTGAGCCACCGCCAGGTAGGTGTCCTCTCCGCCTTTTTGGCGCCTCGATGCCAAAGGGGGAGAGAGTGTAGGGATTTGCGAGTCTTGTGTCTTGTTCGTGTTTGGTGTGTTTATTGCGTTCTCGGTTGAACCTCGTTTGTACCTCGTTTTAGTTGCTTTTCCTTCATATGGTGTAAGACATATGCACTCTATCTATCTTAGCGAGCCTGTGTTATATTGTGCTATATGTTGCTTAGATTTTATTCTTCGGGCCTTTGTCTCTAAAATATAGGAGGAGTGGTGATCCTAGTATGTGTGCTATGCAGTCCAAAGCATTCATCCCGAGTGCACACATCTAGGGGGAGCCCGTCTATATTTTGGAGAGGAGGGGTTTGCCCGTGCTCAATATTATCGTATCTTTGTGCAAATCCCGTATTGTCATCAATCCACCAAAAAGGGGGAGATTGTAAGGGCATATTTATCCCGTAAGTTTTTTGGTGATTGATGACGATACTTTTGCGGACTAATCGTATGCCTTGAGTTTCTTAGATGTTTCATCACTAGGCACGAGACGATTCGGTGCCCCTCGGAGACTATTAAAGACGGCGTCGTTCTACGTTTCTTTTTGGTGGATTGAGTCGTAGGAGAGCCGTACTATTAAGAGGGGGTCCGCGTCGGAAAGGTTTGGGTGGAATCAACACGTACACTTGTCCTTCCTTTCCTTGCACTTTGGAGCATCTTCCGTTGTCATAGTTGTGCTTAAAACCGGCTCTTATCGCTGTTCTTGCGGTAGTATCTTGCTCTAGGGAGCGGTAGTACCGCAAGCACCAATGTAGTACTGGGGTCACGGTAGTACCGCTCCCCGAGCCGTAGTACCGCGACTCCTGTGCCTTGTGCTGCTCCGATGCAGATGAGAGGCGCGGATGTAATTTTTACATCCGCGCCACACCAATAATACCGACATCTTGCGCGTAGTACCGCGAGTGGACACGGTAGTAACTCTCTTGGAGCCGTAGTACCGCGGACCCTCATGCCCCGCACCGTTCTGGCGCACGGTTGTAGGAGCGGATGTAATTCTACATCCGCGCCTCCACGGTAGTAATCTGCCGAGCGCCCTAGTAGTACCGCGTCGGGTTTTCGACCGGTTCTTTTTCAATGAGTAGGCACGGATGTAATTTATTTCATCCGCGCTCTTGGTAGGTCGGGCTTGCTCGCTTTGCGGTAGTACCGCAAGGGTGCGCGTGATAGTACCGCGTACTGCGGTAGTATTCGCTTCACCCGAGCCGCCCCAGCTCTCTGCTTTGCCGCAGTAGTACTGCGTGGCCCTCCACGGTAGTACCGCGTGACCGCGCGGTAGTACCGCGTTTTCGGAGCGGTAGTACCGCGTGTCGCGGGCTGAACAAATATGGCATGGCGTACCCACAATGTGAGGAAGCGGGCACCAGAGACCACGACAGGCGCCGGCGAGGCAGACTCACATTCTCCGGTGCCATAATGGGTGTCCGGCAACGCCTGGTGCCACAATCGCGTCATGGTGGATGTGTCCGCCTCCAACCACGATGGATCCATCATTGATCTCACGTCCACCGGCTACAATGCAGGCTTCGGGCTCCAGCAAGGAAGAGTAAGGCATGGGAGACATCAGTGCCGCGAGCCCCGCATGTCCCATGCCCTACTCTACCGATTATACTTCCACTACGAGGGGCGTAGCTAGCCGCTAGACATGGACATGACCGAAACAATAAGGACTGTTGCCGACAAAAAATTAAAGTAATTTAGCTGCACATAATTGTATGGATTTGATGATTTGTTAATAAGGTATCTGGTCATGAAAACAATTTTTTGGGTGCTCTGTCCGCGGACGCACGGGAGCGTCCGCAGGCGATTGGGGCCATATTTTGATACTTGCGTCAGTCGATGCTCTTATATTCTAAGAATAGTGGAAATTAATCAGACAAAACAACACAAATCATAACAATGCTACAAATTAGCACCAAGATAAAATCACAACTGTGCCACTGTGACAAAAACCACACACACTCTGCACACCTATACACAAGCGTGGCGCATATAACACAGAGATCGCCACGTGGCTGACTGCTGGTCTTGGTTCCATCGACCAATTCATTGGATTCGTTCCCCTTTCCCCACTGTACTCGTATTGGAGAGAAAGCACGGCTCCATCTTCGCGGTGGCTCAGGCTGCAGCTTGGCGGTGGAGCGGCTCTCGCTGTAGCTCAGAGGCGCTACGGCTCTCGCTGTAGCTCGGAGGCACTGCGGCTCCATCTGCATCTTGGTGTCCCGACAGCTTGGAGGCACAGCGGCTCGCCGGCTCCATCCACATCTCGGCGGACCGGCAGCTCCTGCTACAGCTCGGAGCTACAGATGGGGGTATGGCGACGCGGTTGCTTGTATTGGCGAGCCAAATCCTTGCATTTGCTGCTATCACTCCCCACCGAAGGTGGCGTCTGTTCTGGCTATGCCGGCACTCCCTGAAGCTGGTGACTTTCCACTGCAAGCGAGGCTCCAGCAAGACCATGGCGGTCGCCGTTGCCGCTCAGGTAAAAACTAACCTCCTTCGTGATTTGATAAATCTGTAGAATTTTTTGTGATTCAATTCCACTGTAGCATGAGGGCACCATAATATACTCTTTTGCTGAGATTAGTGGCACGACGAAGTACATCTTCATTTTCTGAAAATAGAACAAGATGCAGGGAGTGAGCACTCATAGAAGTAAACTCCAAAAGGATAAACTTATAACTTCACTAAATAACTATACCAGGAGAAAAATTACTGATTACATCCTCATGATCTCGTCATTTACAATAGGCCCAGTTGGAAAATGGCCTGTCAGTTCGTCGGCGTTGCTGACGTGGTGCATCGGCCCACATTATTGGTGCACCATTGTCGGAGTTGAACTTGTTGATGGACAGTAACATAATGCATCCCTAAGGCCTGAACGAAGTGAGCATTTTCCTGTTTGTTTATCTAGCCTCTCATTCTTAACTTAGACATACAAATGAAAAAAAGGTACCGGAGAAAGAAGGCGGAGACTAAACAAAGAGAAACCAAGATACCAAATGAGCAGAGAGTGATAATGAAAATAGAAAGCGATGAGTGAATAAAGAGAAACCAAAGACTCAAGAAAATAGAGAGTAAGAACGAATTCCAAGGACCTAGCACTACTATGCTAATAGCCAAGTCTCGAGGGAGTGTTGATACTCTGAGTGATTTAGCACTCAAGTACTAATTAGTGGCTGGGAGTGCTCCAATCATCGAGCTAGGTATATTGTATAACATAAGTGATCGCCTTTAGATGTTTCAAATGCTGAAGAGTATTTTCCAATTAAATCACAGATCATTTTGAGTTCATCCCTTCCTGAATCTCCTCTAGTCACATGCTCAAGCGTGTATATATATATATATATATATATATATATATATATATATATATATATATATATATATATATATATATCATGATATGCATCCTGACACATGCACTTCCTTAGAATTGTTGATATGTATATATCATTGCTAGCAGTCGTCGTTGGCCTAGTTGGAGAACAAATAAGCATTTTAACATAAGGTCATCACACAATTAGTTACAAAATATGAAAAAAAAACTATGCTAGATCTGCAGTTTTTTTCATGCATCATCTGAGTTAGCTGTACTTTCTGTGCAGCAGTAACCTGAAGCCAAAAGAACACAAAACTGTACAAACGAAAGTAAAAACATGCCCACATCCTAATAACTTTGAAAAACTGAGTCCTAATAGAACAATTCATATAGTCAGTAGTCGGAAGAGGCTAATTAAGACACTGGTATAAGGTACTTAACTGGGCAGACATAATATCTAGGATGCAAGAGTTTGGATAATATGCCAAGGATTCTTCAGTCTATAAATGACACTCACCTGAATACTAAAGCCATGGTTGTCATTGCATACCTCTAGACCAAATAATAAGGGCATAACCAAAAGATTTATGCATTAGTGCATGAACGAAGATAAAACAAAATAAGCCTATAATGTCCCATGCTATATGCACACCAAATCAGGGCAACAGAAGATTACCCATATGAAAAACGGAACTATGCAGGTATAAATTTTCAATAAAATGGTAGAATGGTGAGATTCATTGTGTAATAAGGATTATAAGCTTGGTTATGTACATTTGAACAAATAGAAGATTAAGAAAGGGGAACATGCAACAAAAACGCTTTCGATAAATAGTAATAATTTTACCTCTAAGAAAGGAAGTACAAAAATGTATTGGTTGGCATTTCCTCCGGGTGACAAATTTCCTGGAAAAAAGAGCGATAGGTATAATGATGATATAACTTTCTTGCACAAGCACCAAAACTTCACCAAAAAAGTATAATATTGGGAGCAATGAACCTTTATTTTCCCTATAATCCTTGCCCTTGCTTCTAGACTGTATGACGCGGTGGTGCAAGCTAGCCAGTATCTTCAGATTAGTCCATCCAGAAAGCACACCAAAGGTAATAGTTATTGATCGTATCATCCCTGAAATGCCGTTATCCGAGATTCAGTTGGTGATTAATAGTAAATAAAAGTGCAGGACTTGCTTATCACTCTTACTTAGGAATCATAGGCCTTATCTAATCCCTCTCCAAAGCAAACCACCTAACTATGAGAAATAGGCAAGAGGTAGGAAAAATGCTACCAAAGAGTATATGTCAATCTAAACTGAAGCACTGCTCACAGGAAACCTAGTATGATAACATGTCGTTGCTCGCTCTAATAATAAATAAGTTGTTGGAAAGGAGGGGGGGTCTATTTTATTTATACAGATTAGTTTAGTGATTCAGTACAAATAAGGACATGTCCAAACCTGACAGGCACGGCAATCTCAAATCCACAGGGTCAGTTTGGTTAGATCAGGATGAGAAGAAATGAAACGCACCATATACATTTTCCATGCATCAACATATATCCATGAAAAAAACAGAGAACTGTTTCTACGCATCCACATATACTCACTAAAGAAATAGAGGATAACAATTGCTCCTCAACTATTTGTATGCATTCACATACACTCATTAGAAAAACAGAGTAATGTGTGCATGTTATATAAGTTAGTCCGCTACCAATCGTACTCTTTTAGAGCATCAATGTGGAATATCTTATGTACGTAAAAGATAGAATTGTGTTCCAGAGGCTGACATGCATGTGTGCATAGCACAAATGAATAATTAAAGGTACATCATTGATCATTCTGATAAGTAGCAATTTACAAACAGAAAAGTTTTTATTTGGGGCAGGAATTTTCTTGAATTACTATATGTTTGATTTTAATATAAAAGACAGAAAATCGGGTCATTTTCTACATGAACTTTCTTGCAAAAATACATGACTGTTGTCATATAGGATTCAGTCGCGGGGGTGGGGGGGCATATTTACAAAAAAATGAGGTACAAAAGCTACAATAGCCACTATGTTATTCAGAAGTATGCAATGCAAAAGAAAAGTCACTAGGCTTTTGCACTAAGTGGAGATCTCTAACAGACTCGCAACATTTGTACAGGGAAAGAGGCTGCTAAGATGTAGTAAACTGCAGAAGATTGCACGACATAGTTCTATTGTTCGGTCAATAAATTTTAGGAATCCAAAGAAACACAACAGATCAGCCTTTGGCCTGACTCTTTAATATGTAGGCTTTTTCCCCTTTTCAAGCAAAGATCACGACAAAACTGTAGTAATAAGTGTCCCTTGAAGGCCACAATTGTTTTTGCCAATTATTATGGTGAGGTTAAACTACAATATTTGTTAGATTTGGACATAGTTTAACGAGGCTTATAGGTGCATTGGCACATAGGTACGTGCAATTAAAACTTCTGCCCAGCATGAAGAAAGGGGGGATATGACCATGGATGCTGCAGAACATACAAACTGCAAGAGCTAAGACCTCCCAGCCTGAACAAAGGGAGGACTTCACCACTGCAGAACATACAAACTGCAATAGTTAAGACCTCTGGCTAGCCTAAAGAAAGGGAGGACTTGACCATGGAGGCTGCAGAACATACAAATTGCAGCAAATAATTCATTAGAAAGAACAGTACGCCATAGAATAACAATGCAATTCATGTAGTTAAATCTGTCAATATTGGCACATTCATAGAAACATTTTTCTCTACTGCCCTGCAATAATTTTTCAACGCACCTTTTGTTAGCATGAGCAGACAACATCAGCTAAAAGGAGTACGAATATAGGTACGATAGTAAATCCAAAGAGTGAACGAATCAGCACTACAACCTATTTCTTGGTTGATTATTCACTATGGAATTAACCAGTTAGCCTACATAGATCCATAGTATTTGAAGTTGTACGGCAACACTATAATGTAAACATCAGACCCCTGATTAATTTCGTAGAAACTATCAAAGATTCCTTATGATGCATATATAAGCCTGAAGTGTAATTCATGAGCAATCTTGGTGCACTCGTTAAGCAAGCGCATGTTCTTGTAGAGGAACACGACAACACTATAAATTAACCACAAAAGGAATAAGATTCCACAAAAATCAGTAATTTGTATGTATTGTATAAGAAAACCGTAGCATCAGGAGGTTTGTTAGGAAATTAACATGCAACTGAATGAGCTGAAGCACACACAAAAATAATTGTGGTGAGTACAGTACCTGCTACCAGATAGATCATTAAAATTCTCAGATATATCACTACGATAATCAATCCCCGTGAACAATACATCAGGTAGATTTACATCCTCGAATCTGCATCAAATCCAGAAACATAAAGAATGTAAGATTCTAACTATGGCTACTCTCTTGCACACAAAATAGCATAGCCTCCTGCAGAACAATTGAACATGAGTGCGTTGAGCGAGCGAGAGAGAGAGAGAGAGAGAGAGAGATCACCTTGTTCTTCACCATACTCTTCCTCAAGATTCATCCCTTCTCTTTTTCTCTCTATCTGCCTAGAGGTGTTTAGCAAAAACATAGGTCAAGGAGTAATAACTGGGAGGAAGATGATACCGCAGCCGCACATGTGCAACCTGAGATCTCGCCGCTCCTTCCGTCACAACCATCCTCCACATCCTCCCCTGCTCCGCGCCCAACACGAAGACCACGCCGACCCTGCCCTCCTATGGTGGTGACCTGCGCCGGATCCTCATCCTCCCCTGATCCAGACTCACATGAAGACCACGACGCCCCGGCTCTCCTATGGCGGCGACCTCCGCCTGATCCAGAAGAACAGCGAGCGGCAGCAGCAGATCAAGAAACATGTAGAGAGATGGACGGCGATGCAGCTGGATGGGAGGCAGTGGTGGCCACATGCTGGCAAAGGAGGAAGAAATCGAAGTGGAGGAGGTGCACGTAGGAGCACGGCGGCGCTGGAGTGCGTTTGGGTAGGAGAGAGGCGAATGGGAAGGGGAGGGGGACGCGGGGCTCGAGGAGACAAGGGGATTGGTGGTTAGGGTTTTCACCGCACGCCTCGCACGTCCTTTGCAGTCCACCCCTTTTTTCACCGAAGACTCACGCAAGGTACACTGCAAAGCTGGGCCCGCGAGCGAAGGAGGCCCGCCCGTCATTCATTGAAGCAGGAAGCACAACGTGCAGTTGAATGGACGAAGGGATTTTTGCCAGCACTGTAAAAACGTACAACCGTTGGAGATCGAGCGAGCGAAAATTACTGCGGGATGCAAGTGCCCTCGGTAGGCGGGTAACCTATCAGACCTCTCCCAATGCAAAGGTGCTTTTATGAGGTGCTAAGTGCAATAAATACCTTAGCAACTCAAGTCTCCAATGCATAGGTGCTTAACTTGTTGTTGCTAAGCACACTTTATTTAATGAGTTAGCACCTAAAGTCTTGCATGCATTGGCCAAATTGTTTCATTTAAGTGGTTTGCCTAGGTTCTTGCGCTTGGCATTGGTTCTTCCCAGGTCACCAAAGTACTCTCTCCTCCTTAAATATTGTGCCATGTCACTTTTTTGCTTATGTGGCATGCTTAGCACCTGTCCACGGTGGAGCACTGGGAAGGGCCTCAAGGTTTATATGTTTAACTAGACCATGATGGCGCGCGTTGCCGCGCCCGTCAAATTTTTCAGTCAAATGATATAAATTTTCAATAAACATATGAAACATGGGATAACATAATATAGGGGATGAAAAAATATGCGTTCAGACTTTAGACCCAACTATTCATAACGAAATAAAAGGCACCGTAATACCACACAAAAAGCTTATATAAGATTAAAAGGCAAATTGGGTCGTAGGCTAATTTGATAACAAAACCTCTTAACTATGATTTGTTGGGAATTTCAACATTTAGTATTCACATATAGTAATACCTTACTTACCTGTCTAACATGGCCAGGGTCACTATGACAAAAGCAACAACCACCGCCTTGTAAGTGACCTGCAAAGAGTAGTAGAACCCCATTAGTATATATGGCATCAACTGTAGTTACTATTAACTTGGTAAAAAGGACACCTTATATAGAAAACTGCTTATAATCACCTAAATAAGATCATTGGTTCGTGTTTGTGTGGTACCTCTGACTCCATAGACATTTATCAACAACCCAAGGAGCCAACACTTCAATCAAGTACAACTTTATCATGCGATCCTAACCTACAGATTTATATAGTACATTGTAAATAACTAATATGCATGTAGCGGCTTCAGTCATATACATGGAACCCAGAATTTACCTTCTATGTCATGTCAACTGGTTGAAACGGGGGAAACAAATTTAGGGAAGAAAGACTAATGAAAACGTGGCTAACTCCTGTTAACTAAAGAAAAATCGTGATGTTGATAATTGCCGGAAATGATATATGTGCAACAACCAGAACCACCTTATAATTTAACAAAAACAAACATGATGTGATCAACAATAAGCCTGCCAGTCCCCACATCGACTTATGAACACGCACAAACGTTTCTGTCAGACCCCAAACCTAGCACAATCAAAATAGTAGTGTATTGTGGGGATGGTAATGGTTCGGAGGGTGTCCAAGGAGATGTGGATGAGGTCAAGAACTCAAATACACTGTGGAGGTGCTAGCGGCGATCCATGGCGACAGGCTCGCAGCTGTCTGGACGGCTGGGAGTTAGCTAGCTTGGTCGTTCCTCTCTGTAAGGAATATAGGAACAAAATTAATGTAAAAGTGCACAAGTTCAAGACGCAAAAAACCACTTTATCTCTCTCAGTTCTTCTCTGAAACTCATTAGAGTTCTTGCTCCAGTAGCGATTCCGGCAACTGCACAACTCACGAGGAGTCCATGAAAGTTGGCAAATATGAATCGGTGAAGGAGGTGGTGTCGTGGACGGCGGGGAGAGGCCACTTGCTAGAAGAGGCAGCACAACGGCGATGCGTATGTTCACAGACAAAGTAGGTATCGCCCTCGATCGACACCTCGGCGGTGAGAATACGTAGCTAGCGAGGTGATGACTCAAATGGGCTGGGAGAGAGTATGGATGATGAGGAGGAGATCACCGCGAGGGGAGCGCATGGTCGTGGTCGGGGAGAGGAGGCGCCACCGTGAGAGGAGATGAGGCGTCCTCGATCGATGGATGAAAAATTGAAGGAGCAATGAGGTCGGGTTCGCGACTTCGACTGGACCTGGGCCTTTACGGCCCGAAGTTGGAGGTCATTCAGCGGAGCAGCGGCCCGTGAAACGTTGTGTGGGGCAAGTGAACGACGTGGGATGCCGTAGTTAATCTAGAACGTATGTTAGAGCCATCCGTTGGCTGAGACGCTCAAAATCATCGTGGAGGCTCGTAATTAGCTGTGTTATACTGTTTTTCAATAATTGTTAGCTCACTCCCTCCGTGGCAAATAATGATTTTTCGTCAATGCAATCCACAATCCAGTACATGATGTACCTTTTTTACTAAGAGTACAAGGCCGAGTTTGTAATCTTTTGATGATTTGGTATCTGTTTAGAGAAAATCAATGGTGAATTTTTTGGTTGCAGGAATGGAAGGCTGCCCACCCACCGAGCCAAATACATGCTGCTGGAGAAGGACCACTCATAAGGAATATGTATGGGAAAAGTTCACTTAATCTGCTACTCAAGGTCATACGCAAAAAGTTGGAGGGCTGTCGTAGAGCAAGTTCTAGTTCAAAGGGTGTAATTTCTGTTTCAATTATTGCCAGTATTGGATTTTGTACTATGGACAAATGTAGACAACTGTGTTTCTTGTATGTGTTGCCATTCCATTTTTGATATATCTGCTACTCAAGTTATTTCCTAAAAGCAACTGTATATACTTTCGATCGTGTATGGAAAGTTCATGTATTACTAGCATATAAGTTCCAAAAATTAAACGTGGTTAGTTCGTCTATGAAATTAAAGGAAGTTCTAAGAAAATAAAACACAAAACACTTTTTGGGAAATAAATTTAGCATAGTCAACTATATAACGCATGCAAATTCGATGATGATGACACGTCTAAACACATTCTAGATTAAAACCAAAAAGTTTCACTTCTATAAGTTCAAGTGCTGGACTCCTAAATATGTGTACTCTGAAAAATATCTTAGTACAAACAAACAAATAGATCAGTACGTTTAAGTGCTCAACCCCTAATCATTTCAGACCATGAAAAATATCTCACTAAAACCAAATTCGGTAATTTAGTAGCAGTTTGACGGAAATTTTTTGCATCAATTTTGACTCGAAGCGCAATAAATTTGCAAACAAATTTGATAGCAATAAAAGTTCGAAGGAAAGAAAAGCAACTTAATAAATGGGAAAAAGTACAAGTTCACAAATAAAAAAATTGTAAGTTCAAACATGACGTCCCAGATAAGTTTGGGAAAAAGCTCAAACAAAAAAAACACGAAATTTCAAATGGTAAAAGTTCAAGTCGCGAACATAATTGCAAAAAAAATTGAACTCTTTAAAAAACACGCTCAGTACAAAACAATATAGACATCCGTTCAAGTACTCTTTTCTCGGAACCATTCAAAACTACTGTGAAAAATACCTCAGTTCAAACAAACAAATAGATCAGTACGAGTACTCTGTGTTTCAACCGAAAAAATAACACGATGGGTCTCATTGTATTCAAAATTACTCTTCAACGGTTGCGAATTTGAGAAAATATTCAACATGACAAACTTTTGTATTTTTAATATCTTTCCATCGGTATATTATTTACCCCATTTTGACAAACTTAAAAAAATCGCGTTCCAAATCAAATTTGACCGTATTCAAATTCGAGTTTAAACTGTAAGGAATTAGAAAAAAAATTCTAAACGAAAATGTTGCGCATTTTCCATAGCTTTCCAATGCCATATTATTTGTACCAATCCGACAAACCATTTGCAAAAAAAATGCAAAAATATGTTTCGCCAAGAATTTTACCGTTTTTCAAATTACTTTTAAATTGTATAGAATTTGAAAAAATAATAGATATATCGAAGAAGAGGATTTTCACCAGCTTTCCAATGCCATCTTATTTGCTCAATTCCGACAAACCGTTTGAAAATTAAGTCAAAAATACGATTCGCATTTTTAGTTTTGAAAAAAAAAGAGTTTTTTTTAAAACCGCTCTTAAGCCATGATGATTTTGCAAAAAAATTCCTATATATTTGTAATGTAGATGTCAAGAGCTTTCCAATGATATACTACGCGCCTCATTCCAACGAAAAGACGATCAGTTCGACGAGATGAAAATCATCTGTACAACCGCCTGAAACCATCAGTTCAAGTAGTATTCTACGCGGAACAGAATAGCCCAGATGTGTTATGAATCGAGAAAGGACACTTTTTTTAGGTAAGAGATTCGTTGCGAGATCACGAATCATATAACCGGTCTATTCTGCTAATATTAGCAGAATAACTATTCTGATAACACTTCTGTACTGCACGCTCAACGCAAGTGCACATCATTGTTTAAACTAACTGTGCTGCAGTACTCACACGAGTGAACTTCGTGTCGGAAAAAACTGCACACAATGTTTTTCCGGTACTGTTTTCACTCTAATTTTTTTTAACCATTTATCGGTACAAGGCGTATAATATACCGTTGGAAAGCTATTGATTAGGCGCAACTTCGCCATGTTGAACACTTTCCGAGATTCCTCTCGGTTTAAGAGCAGTTTCAAAAATGGTGCGGCGGATGAAGAGTGGCAGCGAGCGTTTTTTCGTGGTTTTTTCTAAACCGCTCATCGGAATAAAGGAAATGATACGCCTTGGAAAGATATCGCCGATGCGCATCTTTTTCATATTTATTATTTTCTCTAATTCGTTACGGTTTAAGAGCAGTTTCAAATTTACTAAATCACGGAATACTGTTTTTTGAAATTTTTGCAATTTTCGGTACTGTTTTCGCTCTAGTTTTTGAACCATTTGTCTAACGAGGAATGTAATACGCCGTTGGAAAGCTATGGACAAGGCGCAACTTTCATATGCAGAAATGGATTTGAGATTCCTTACAGTTTTAAGTTAATTTTGAAAATCGTGCGGCGGACGATGAGTGGCAGCGGCCGTTTTTCACAAAAAATTTAAAAACCGGTTGTCGAAATGATTCAAATGATATGCTGTTGGAAAGATATCGACGAGATGCAAGTTTTTCATGTAGAACACTCTCTCTAATTCCTTACGGTTTAAGAGCAGTTTTAAATTACCGAAAAGCAGACACTCTGTTTTTCGTGAGACCAAAATCATCGTGTGTACTTCATCGGACAGAAGAACGCACTGCTTCAAACAGAAAACCGCACTGCAGAAGGCAGTCAAGTGAACTTCATGGTTTCTTTTTTTCGGACATAAACTTTCTCGCAAAAGTTTTTGTTGTCTTTTTTTTAACTTTTGTTTGAACGAGAGTGGACCGCAACACTCCCGAAAATGAACCGCAACACTATCAAAAGTGAACCTCATGAGTTTTTGTTGTATTTTTTCATACTAATTAATTTTTTACGCTTGTTGACCAAGCGAGTGGACCTTTCATCGGACAGAAGAACGCACTGCTTCAAATGGAAAACCGCACTGCAGCAGACAGTCAAGTGAACTTCATGATTTCTTTTTGTCGGACATAAACTTTCTCGCAAAAGTTTTTGTTGTCTTTTTCAAAAAAATTTGACCAAGAGTGGACCACAACACTCCTTAAAATGAACCCCAACACTATCAAAAGTGAACCTCATGAGTTTTTGTTGTATTTTTTCATACTTATTAATTTTTTACGCGCGTTGACCAAGCGAGTGGAACTTTCATCGGACAGAAGAACGCACTGCTTCAAACGGAAACCGCACTGCAGCAGGCAGTCAAGTGAACTTCATGATTTCTTTTTGTCGGACATAAACTTTCTCGCAAAAGTTTTTGTTGTCTTTTTTCCAACTTTTTTTATGAACGAGAGCGGACCGCAGAGATGAGGCAAGTGAACCGTGACATATATCAAAGTGAACCACATTACTATCTTGTTGTTTCGCTAAATTTTTCACACTTCTCATGTTGGGCGCAAGTGAATAGCATCACTCTCAAAAGTGAACCGCATCCGGGGACCAAATGCACTGCAAGTGCTGTTAATGAGTCACGAGGCGAAGTTAACTACATGTTTTCTACACTTTCTTTACCTATTTTATGTTTCTCAGTCCATAAGAAAACCACATGTGAAAAAGAAGTGAACCTCTCCGTGGATTTTTTTTCCCTCTTACTTGCCTACAAAATGAGCTACTTCAGGATTTACAACGAACTGCATTAGGGTAACTATTTTACAAACAAGCTTATGCAGTTTACGTAACAAGCCTCAGACAAATTTGTCAAAAATGAATTGGACCTCTGGATTGTTTACAAACACCACCTCCTCATGGTGTGTGGTCGTCCTCCCCACGCGACCGTCTGGCGTCTGTGTTGTGAGATAGCAACATACTGCAAATCGCCGGTGAACCGAGCTGCTCACACAGTATGTGCTCGAGACTCATTTTTCTCTCTTTTTTGCCCCCCATCTCCAATAAAAACTAGTAAACTGAATCACGAGAACAACAGATAGAAAACTTCAGTGCAGCGAAGATTCCCATCCAAAAAAAAGAATAAAGTGATACGAATGAGAGTAGTGAATTGTAGCAGAAAACACTAAAACCACACGCTGATAGAGTAAAGTGATACATGCTCATCGTCGCCTACTGCATCGGCCCGTGGGCAGAGCTGCACGCTTTTTGTGGGCTAAACCCACGTTGTGGACTGTGGAGGGGAGTCCCGGCGTGCTGCGTGCACCCACCTAGTGGACTGCACGGGCGCGATTCGATCCACCTTGCCAGCGACGTGCTGCGGACGCCCACCGTGTGAACTGCAACGACACACAGAGGGACAACTACCTCCTAGATGGCTAGGGGAGGGTTCATTGACGCTGTTATCCGTCCTGCAGGGTCGGGGATGCTGGGATTCGGCGATGGCAGAGCCCCCGATGCAGGCGGTGACGGGGATAGGGGAGGGGCAGAAGAAAGAAATATTAATGGAGCTGGCCACCGGAGAGCCACGCCATGCCACCACCTTGGGAGAGGACGATGAGGAGGACCAGGGAGGCGGCCCTGAGCGCCATCCCTCTCCCGCTCAGGCTCTCAGAAAAGGTTAGGCGGGGGATGGGGGAGGCCGATGTATCCAGGGCATCTTCGGCAGATCTTGGGGCGGATGGATGCCCGATGCACCTCTGGTGACGGTCGGCGGCGGTAGAGCCGGCCTGATCCAGCATGGTCACCCCCAGACCTCCCCATGGATGGATCTGGTGGCGGGCTCGTAGGAGAAGGCTGGAGTGGATCCTGGCGGCGATGATGCGGAGGAAGGAGGCGTCGTGGCGGCGCGGGGGAAGGAGGCGGGGCGGAGGCGCGGGTAGGAGGCGGGCGGAGGTGCGAGGGTAGGAGGCGGGGCAGAGGCGCGGGAGTAGGAGGCGAGGCGGCGGCGCGAGGGTAGGACGCGCGGCGACGCTGGGGAAGGAGGCGGGGCGGCGGCGGCGCGGGGGTTGGAGGCGGGGCGGTGGTGCGAGGGTAGGAGGCAACGCGGTGGCGATGGAGAGTGGGGGGCGAGCTGAAGCGGGGGTTTGTGGGGACATGAAGGTCGTGGGAGAGGATTATTTGGTGGATAAAAAGATAAGGTGGGATAGTTTTTTTATGCAGGCGCAGTTCGGTTCGATTGTGTTGCGGACTTGCGATGTAGTTTGTAGCTACGGGGCAGTTCGATAGTGTTAGCAGAAGAAGCGTGGTTGATGTGCAGAATATATATCAGGATCTTTCCAACACAATGTTCTTGCCAAAGGATAAAATGTAAAAAGGAAAGGTGAAGATCACCATGACTCTTGTATAAGGTATAAGACAAGAATAAAACATAGGCCCTTCGAAGAGGGAAGTAGAGGTAGTCATGTGCTTTTATGGTTTGATGCACAAAATCTTAATGCGAAAGAACGTCACTTTATATTGCCACTTGTTATATGGACCTTTATTATGCTGTCCGTCGCTTTTATTTCTTCCACATCACAAGATCATATAAAGCTTATTTTCTCCACACTAATAAATCATACATATTTAGAGAGCAATTTTATTGCATGCAACAATGACAAATTACTTAATGATGAGTTAGAACCAGTAAAATTTAATGATGAGTTATTGCCAGAAAGTTATACTGGTAAGGTTGATCCGTTCTTGTGAGTTGCATGTTTTGCATATCGATTAGTGCATACTCATGGCATCGTATGACTTGGCATAGTAGTTTTTATTTTCAAGTTAAACCTGATAATAATGCAACTTGAAGATAACGTTGATCAAGTCATGGTGCCACCGAATCGGGTTTTTTCCTTAGTGGGACCACATTTACCTTTATGGGGGGTCTTGATTCGGTCCCTTGTCGTGCCTCTCGCCGGTGCCTCCAACGAGGGAAGGTTATGGGCGGGCGGTACCCTAGCCCGGTAAGCAGACATAACCTTGTGTGCATGTTTGTTTTAATGGTACCTTGTCCCCGTTTGGGACCGTTTTTGCCACGACGGTGGCCGTTGATGCCTTTGGTAGGCACGGGGCCACCCAGGACATAGCCCTGAGAGGGAGTTGGTCGGGGTGGTCACACCAAGGATCACCATTTATAATTAATCATGCACACCAAATATTTATTGTTGGCACTGGTTTTGTGATGATTTGTGAGATCATGAGCTGATCATGAGTGATTGGCTTCAGTTGTGATCCTGGTATGATCACCGTTTGGTTACGAGGTAACCTGTCCGGTAAGCGAGTCCGAGGGACTCGATGCACATGTTGGTTTCATCGTATTAGTAGCATTACTTGCATTGCATTAACCTGAATAATTGTCATGATATTGTTTGTCATCGTGCTTATGTTTGTTGTGAGCTTGAAAGTACATTCAATGTACTGAGCTGGCGTGTCATGCCAGATTTCAGGCAAGTCGTACCGCATCAGAGAGCTTCCCGTGTGTAGGCCGTGTCCACATCGGTGTCCCTGTGCTATGGAGTTCCACTTCGTCGTCATTCTGCTGCCGCATAGTTTATGTGCTCGAGGCCCCTTCATGTTCATGAAATAATGTACATACTGTTCAGCAACACCGTGTGTGCCGCTTGGCCTCTTATCTCGATGTAATATCAGACTTATGTACCCGCTAGCATCAATAAAGCGGTTGTTTCTGTACCATGTTGTTGTGTGTTGCCAGAAGACTTGATCTCTAGGCTAGCAATGCAAGGTAAACCGGTTGCTCTGAGCCGGGGTGCTACAAATATGCACCATAATCCGAGACGGTTCACAGAGAGGAAACGCGTGCAAGCATGCACACATTTGCCTTTTGCAAAGCGTGTGCGATGTCAGACAATATCACAAACGGTGCGGGCAACCTAAACGTTTGTGTTAGTTGCCTTATGGTACACGATTTGCAACCATGAACTGTTTCTGATGAAGTATGCATTGTAAATGTTGCACCACAGAATAGCGTGTGCGATAGTTGTCGTGTACGATGATGTTACGACGGTCCGATGTTTCATTATCCTATCCGACACTCGTACGACGATTAGCTAATCTTCTTAACAGTGAACCGTTTGTGATGGGCCGCGCATCATACACGTTCTACAATGTGAACCGTTTGTGATGGGCTGCGCATCATAAACATAGCACCACAGAATACCGACTGCGATGGCAATGCGAGCAGAAACGGGTAGGAGTACTGTAGGGGCCCTATCCCCAACGATTTCTGGGTCGTGTGGGAAGTACCCCCCTATCGCCCACACTCACTTGGCGACAGTTCCAAATGCCGTCGCGGAAAGGGGTTAAAACCGTTTGTTTAGGACTGAGGCGCACCAGTGGCCATTCTCTGTAGCCTATTCAGCCGGACCTATTGCCATCTGCTGGCCGACGGCAAAGGCCTTTGCCATCCGCCAGGCATGCCTTTGCCGTCAGCTATGGCAGACGGGAAAGTGCCCGATTCCTGTAGTGGTAAGAAGTAACGAAAGTGAGCAAAAACGGTATTGCAATGCTTGGAAATAAGGCCTAGGGTTCATACTTTCACTAGTGCAAGTTCTCTCAACTATGATAACATAATTAGATCATACAACAATCCCTCAACATGCAACAAAGAGTCGCTCCAAAGTCACTAATAGCGGAGAACAAACAAAGTTATTCTTTCTGATCGATCTATTGGGCTATTCCTATAAGTGTCACAAACAGCCCTAGAGTTCATACTAAGATAACACCTTAAGACACACATCAACCAAAACCATAATGTCACCTAGATACTCCAATGTCACCACAAGTATCCGCGGGTTTGATTGTACGATATGCATCACACAATTTCAGATTCATCTATTCAAACCAACACAAAGAACTTCAAAGAGTGCCCCAAAGTTTCTACCGGAGAGTCAAGACGAAAACATGTGCCAACCCCTATGCATAAGTTCACAAGGTCATAGAACCCGCAAGTTGATCACCAAAACATACATCAAGTGGATCAGGTGAATATCCCATTGTCACCACAGATAAACACATGCAAGAGATACATCAAGTGTTCTCAAATCCTTAAAGACTCAATCCGATAAGATAACTTCAAAGGGAAAACTCAATTCGTTACAAGAAGGTAGAGGGGGAGAAACATCATAAGATCCAACTATAATAGCAAAGCTCGCGATACATCAAGATCGTGCCAAATCAAGAACACAAGAGAGAGAGAGAGAGAGATCAAAAACATAGCTACTGGTACATACCCTCAGCCCCGAGGGTGAACTACTCCCTCCTCATCATGGAGAGCGCCGGGATGATGAAGATGGCCACCGGTGATGATTTCCCCCTCCGGCAAGGTGCCGGAATAAGGTCCCGATTGGTTTTTGGTGGCTATAGAGGCTTGTGGCGGCGGAACTCCTGATCTAAGTTTATTTTTGGGGGTCTCCCTATTTATAAGAATTTTTGGCATCAGTTTCAAGTCGGGGGGTCCTCGAGGAGCCCACAAGGTCGGAGGGCGCGCCCGGCGTGGAGGGGGGTAGGCCGCGCCCTCCACCCTTTGTGGAGGCCTCATGGCTCTTCTGGCCCATCACTTTTGCTTGGGGGCTTCTTCTGGTCCATAAAAAATCACGGTAAATTTTTAGGTCAATTGGACTCCGTTTGATATTCCTTTTCTGCAAAACTCAAAACAAGGAAAAAAAAAGAAACTGGCACTGGGATCTAGGTTAATAGGTTAGTCCCAAAAATCATATAAAATAGCATATAAATGCATATAAAACATCCAAGATGGATAATATAATAGCATGGAATAATCAAAAATTATAGATACGTTGGAGACGTATCAAACCCGCACCAGGAACTATTCATCCAACCCCAACCACATACGTCTCGACTCGTTCAACCAACCCCCACATTCACTGTTCATCAAGAGGCAGCAGGTTTGATTGGTTTCAGTAAGCAGCAGTAGCGAAGGAATCCCTCGATCGGGTTCAGTTAACAGCCAGGGATCGATCGATCGCTCGGGTTCAGTAACGTAGCTAGTGCAATCGCTCGGGTTCAGTTAGAGCCCAACGCCTCGCACACATGCACGTACGTGTATGAGAGAAACGCGCAATCCCTCTGTGCATCGCTCGGCCCCGACCACCCACTGTAATAGGAAACTCCCCGAAATTTTCCTCGCCCTCGCTTCTACCATGATTTTTTCCATCATGGAAAGCTGAAAGAATGTCATGCATGTGTGTCTCCGGCCCGCCCAGGATGAAAAGCACATTTTCTATCATGATATTTTGTCATAGAAGTAGGAGCCCACCACATCTATGATGATACCGTGTTTTGTCACAATTATCGTCATAGAAGTGTTATAAGCATGACAGGAAGAAATTCGTTCGGCCCAAAATGTCACAGATGTGTCCTTTTTTTATAGTGATAATCTTGATCATGTAATCTAATCGTGGCATGAATATTATGACACAAGTGATTCAAAGAAATAGTCTATCATTTGACATTAAGACAATAATACTTCAAGCATACTAATAAAGCAATCATGTCTTCCCAAAATATCATGGCTAAAGAAAATTATCCCTACAAAATCATAGTCTGGCTATGCTCCATCTTCATCACACAAAGTATTTCATCATGCACAACCCCGATGACAAGCCAAGCAATTGTTTCAGACTTTCAATGTTCTCAAGCCTTTTCAACTTTCACGCAATACATGAGCGTGAGACATGGATATAACACTATAGGTGGAATAGAATATGATGGTGGAGGTTGTGTGGAGAAGAAAAAAGGAAGAAAGTCTCACATCGACGTCGCTAATCAACGAGCTATGGAGATGCCCATCAATTGATGTCAATGCAAGGAGTAGGGATTGCTATGCAACGGATGCACTAAGAGCTATAAGTGTATGAAAGCTCAAACTGAAAACTAAGTGGGTGTGCATCCAACTTGCTTGCTCATGAAGAACTCGGGCATTTGAGGAAGACCATCATCGGAATATACATACCAAGTTATATAATGAAAATTCCCACTAGTATATGAAAGTGATAACTCAAGAAACTCTCTATATGAAGAACATGGTTCTACTCTGAAGCACAAGTGTGGTAAAAGGATAGTAGCATTGCCCCTTCCCTCTTTTTCTCTCAATTTTTTGGGCTCTCTATTTTTTGCCTCTTTTTTATATATCTTTTTCGTCGGGAGTATCATCTCAACTTGTGGGGGAAATCATAGTCTCCATCATCCTTTCCTCACTAGGATAATGCTCTAATAATGATGATCATCACACTTTTCTTAACTTACTACTCAATATTACAACTCGATATATAGAACAAAGTTTGTCTCTATATTAATGCATCTGATAGTGTACGAGGATGTGTAATGATCTAGCAGAGCAAAGATATCAAAAAACGGACAAGCCATGAAAATATCATGCTAACTATCTTACGATCATGTAAAGCAATATGACAATGAATGCTCAAGTCATGTATATGATGATGATGGAAGTTGCATAACAATATATCTCGGAATGGCTATGGAAATGCCATGATAGGTAAGGATGGTGGCTGTTTTGAGGAAGATATAAGGAGACTTATGTATGATAGAGCGTATCATATCATGGGGTTTGGATGCACCAGCGAAGCTTGCACCGACTCTCGAGGTGAGAAAGGGCAATGCATGGTACCGAAGAGGCTAGCAATGATGGAAGGGTGAGAGTGCGTATAATCCATGGACTCAACATTAGTCATAAAGAACTCACGTACTTATTGCAAAAGTTTATTAGCCATCAAAACAAAGTACTAGTACGCGTGCTCCTAGGGGGATGGATTGTTAGGAGAAGACCATCACTCGTCCCCGACCGCCACTCATAAGGAAGACAACATCAGAAAATAAATCATGCTCCGACTTCATCACATAGCGGTTCACCATACGTGCATGCTTCGGGAATCACAAACCTTAACACAAGTATTTCTACCAATTCACAGTTACTCACTAGCATGACTCTAATATCACCATCTTTATATCGTAAAACTATTGCAAGGAATCAAACATATCATATTCAGTGATCTCCAAGTTTTATGTAGGATTTAATGACTAACGATGTGAATGACCAATTCCCGTTGACTCTCTAAATAGATATAAGTGAGGCAATAGTGTTTAATTCTTTCTACAAAAGATAAGCCCATGCTCTAATAAATATAAGTGGAGCAAAAGAGCATTCTATAAATGTCGGTTATCTATGTGCAGAGAAACAGGCAATCCAAACTTCAAATGATATAAGTGAAGCACATGAAGCATTCTATAAAGCCATGCTCAAAAGATATAAGTGAAGTGCAAAGAGCATTCTATAAATCAACAAAGAACTATCTCATACAAGCATGGTGTATTACTAAAAAAAAGTAAAAAGCACACGATGCTCCAAAATTTACACATATCATGTGACAAATAAAAATATAGCTCCAAGTAAAATTATAGATTATCGTTAGAAGAAAGAGGGGATGCCTCCCGGGGCATCCCCAAGCTTAGTTGCTTGGGAGTCCTTGAATATTACCTTGGGGTGCCTCGGGCATCCCCAAGCTTAGGCTCTAGTCACTCTTATTCCTTCATCCATCGTGATCTCACCCAAAACACGAAAACTTCAATCACACAAAACTTAACAAAACCCTCGTGAGATCCATTAGTATAATAAAGAAAATTAACACTTTAAGTATTGTTGCAAATCCATTCGCATTTTATTTCTGCATTGTAGCTACTGTATTATAACTTCTCTATGGCTTATACCACCAATACAATCGGTAGTTTCATCAAAACAAGCAAAACAATGCATCAAAACTAGAATCTGTCTTAAACAGGACAGTCAGTAGTAATCTGACCATTTACCATACTTCTGTAACTCTAAAACTTCTGACAAATTAGGAAAAAATAGAAAATTTTATAACAATACTGTGCAAAAAGTTTCAGAAGCTTTCGACCTTCCAGTAAAAAATGTAAATTCACGCACTACAGAGTTTCTGTTTTTGCACTGCACATACCAAACAAGCAATCTAATCATCCTAAAGGCAAATCTTGGCACAATTTTTATATACAATGGATTTGTACAAGGGGATAACTATTTTTGTTGAAAAGTTTCTGTAATCAAGGTTCACAAAGTTTCCATGAGCATGAACAAAGTTCAAGCCTAGCTCCCACTTCAACAATGCTCGTCTTTCTCACTTTCGCTTTTCTTTTCGAAAAGTTTTAGGTTCCCCGATAGTGGCGTTTTGGCACATGGGAGCACACGCTTCTGGTTTTTAAAATGTGTTTTAAACATATTTTGAAATGTTAAAAAATTCCAAACAAAAACTTGACGCGTAAATCTCGATATTGTACATGCTCAATAGTCATTTCGCGAAAAAACCGATAACTAATGTGTCGCGTGTGAAAAAGACAAAATCTGGTGTTAAAAATGCTTTTTACATGACATCCTTTTGTATTTTTTACGCCAGCCACAAAAAATGTCGGTTTTCTCCGAAACTTGACGTGCACACATATAATGTCGAGATGTATTCGTCAAATTTTTTTTGGAATTTTTTCACAGTTTGAAATATTTTTTTCGCTTGCAGGAGCGCGTGCTCCCGGGAGCACTAACGAATTTCCGTAGGTTTCCCTTTATTTTATTTTTTGTTTTGAAACTTTTTAAAAGCACACAACAGAATAAAATGACTCTCTAAAACTTCCGAGTTCTTTAAAGCCATTAAGCTAGGCATAAAGTGCTTAAGTAATTGATCCACCCAGATCCCATGGTAAATCAAAGCCAATTTTAATTAACAATGATTTGTAATTTATTACTGAGCACAAAATAATATATATCATGCAACGACGAAGTCTAACTCTCTTCCTATGCATCGGCATGTCATAAAAGAACAATTCATGCACACATAGTAAAGGCTGATACATAGCATAAACAGTTTCTTGCAATTTTATTGTATTGGAAACATAGAGAGGCAGAGATGTAGTTCCTCTCTCATAATAATTGCAAGTAGGACCAACAAGAACATGCATATTATATTTATCAAAATCATCATGTGCAATAGTAGAATGCAACCCATTAATATAGTCTTTAATAAGCACAAACTTCTCCGATATAGTGTAGTTGGGAGAATTCAAAAAGATAATAGGACTATCATGAGTGGGTGCAACAGCAACAATTTCATTCCTAACATCAGGAACTATGGCAAGTTCATCTTGATAAGCATAATTCATATTGGCATCATGGCCACAAGCATAGCAAGCATCAAGTTCATCAAAAAGGGATATTCCAAACGAATCCAAGGGATCATAGCAATCATTCATCCTCCGGTAAGCACGAAGGAAATTAAACAATGTGTGAGTTGAAGAGTTAATCTCATTAGAAGGTGGGCACGAGTGATCAATCCTCTCTTCCTCCTTTTGTTCTTCGCTCTCCTCCTCATCTTTTTCATCCAATGAGCTCACAGTGTCATCAATTTCTTCTTCCATAGATTCCTGGAAAAATATTAATCTCTTCCTCCTTTTGTTCTTCGCTCTCCTCCTCATCTTTTTCATCCAATGAGCTAAGAGTGTGGAGCCTTCATCCTAGAGCAACAAGTATAATCATATCTCAAGCATAAATTTCGAGCATACCATTGCAACATACAAATTTTATCCCATAAGAGTTTCCCTTTTTGAGTCAAGCGATAATCCCTAAAGTATTCACGTTGATCTGCTGTGTCTCCCATTATCAAGTTGCATGGGGTTTTCTCTGGATTATCAAAGCAGTGTTTAATATTTTCCACGTAATGAGCATCGAGGGTTTTCGGAGGTTCCCCATCTCCATGAGTAGTAAGTACACCTAATTTTTTTGGTATTTCATGTTCCATATCCATAACTGAAGACATAAAACAACTAACAACATCAAATAAAATCTACTTAGTGATAAAGCAAACAAGCACACACGAGAATATTCACCCCGTGCTATTGCTCCCTGGCAACGGCGCCAGAAAAAGGTCCTTATTGTCGGATTCCGGGCTCCGTAGACCCAAGAAAGGTTCGAACTCTAGGGCGTGTGCGAAGGACTCAACCTCTCCAGCCAACCAGTTCGTCATCCCCACGGCCTAGCTCGATGAACAAGAATAGAAAGGGACACTGCAGTTTACCCAGGTTCGGGCCACCTTGGCATGTAAGACACTACTCCTGCTTTGGGGTGGATTAGCCTCGCGAGGGGCTGAGGATGAACCAGTACAAGGGAAGAACAACCTCAGGAGGTCTGTTCTTGTGTGGGTGTGAGCTAGCAAGATCCCCTCCTATGGTGGTGGCTAAGCTATAAGTGGCCTTGGTCCTCTTCCTCCAAATGAAGGCGGGAAGGGATCCCACATCTGCCAATTTTGAAGAGGGACAAGAAGTACACCCTATCCTAACGAAAGGTGGTCTTCGCATGCAAAGCTTCTGGTTGTGACACCATGGTGGGCTCGGTGATGACATTCGTCCTGCCGTCCTGGCGGTTTTGGTCTCGTTGCACGGGAATGGAAACCTTTGGTTGATTCCTCGGGACCCCGCGCCTGCGCTTGCCTCCTTAGCACCAAAGAGGAAACCTACCACTCTACGCCCGCTGGCGCCCGCCTGGCCTTGGTCGTCATGGCTGGCATTACCTCAACCTCATGAGATGGGCACCTGCATAGGAATATCCGCTATTCGGGAACCAGCCTAGGGAGGCCACTCCCTTCGGAGGTCTTGGCGCCGGCCGCCTCATGAGGCTAGCCCCCCGCGAGGGTCTTGTCTTGCTGGTGCCGAAGATGGGCCGTACCAGGCCGTTGATGGAGCCACGCCGTGGACCGCAGGTAGGCAAGTCTGGGTACCCTGGTTCCCAAAATGCCGACTATAGCCTCCGAGCCCAAGGCCCGCTTGGACTTTGGCTTCGAGGCAAAGCAAAGGGCAAGGGCGAAGCGCCGCGGGCCCCAATCGCCTGCGGACCGAGCCGATGCGTGGTGCTTGACGTGACGTGGGCGTCTCCACTTCCCCACACTGCCTCGGCAAGTGCCCGACTTGACAACTACCTGATGCATGCAGAAAAACCACCATTGCTTGGAACCGCTAGAGGCCGGCGATTGGCCTCCCTTGGCTATAAATGTGAGAGGGGCCAGAGCCCCTGTAACACCCCGGATACAACTTTCCATATTCGTAACTACGACTCTTGCCCTTTCCGGAGATGTGATTTATTATTTCCTTCGTGGTTGGGTTTTGTCTGTTGTTTTGCATTTTGTTCTTGTTATGCATTTCATCTCATGGCATCATCTGCATTTCATCCGCATGTTTTTCAAAACTTGCATCCGTTCGTGTTCCGTCAGTTCTCTCCGTTGTCCGTTCCGAGTCCGGATACACTTGCACGCTACCGCTGCACCTCCAAAATATTATTTTATAAGTGGCATAAAATGTTCTCGGAATGGGTTGCAACTTGTCATGCGGTCTTATTATAGTGTAGACAGGCCGCCTGCCAAGTTTAAATCGCATTCGAGTCCATTTGATAGCCCAACCGTTATATATGTAACCGGATATAGCGGTATTATTCGTCGGACGTTTTGGTCTCCGGAGACATGATCTGGGCCCTCCTCTCTCTTCTCCCACTCGCAGTCTCACCACAGCCCACCTAGTCCATCCTCCTTCCCCTCTTCGCTTCCGGGGTTGTCCGATACGACCGCACGGTCCGAAACCCTCTCTGCACAGTGCATCAGACCCTCGCGCGCGTCCGAAACCTCCCCCGAACCCGACCCGGGCACTCGTTACCGTTGTGTCCGGATCATCTCCTAACATCTACAAAACATCTCCGTTTTGTTATTTGGGCTCCCTAACTATTTTATTCGCGACCGTCCGATTACGATCGGAGGGACCCAGACGACCCCTACCCTAATCCCCTGCCTATATAAGTCTAACCCTAGACCTAGCCGTCCCATCCATCAAATCCTCCCCGCCGCCGCCGCCACTCTCTCCCTTGGTTTCAGCGCCGACCAACCACATCATCGCCTCGATCCTCTCTGTCCCATCCATCTCAGATCCATCCCCCTCCAACCGCAGCCTCGCACCACCTCCGTGATTCCCTTTGCGCAGCCAACCCCGAGCGCCGCCCTCACCTCGAGCTCCACCGGAATCGTGCCTGGATCCTCTGCTTGACCATCTCCATGGAGCCGAAGTTCCCCGCACCTCCTCTTGTTCTTCCCGGGCCAGCAGAGCCCACGCGTCTCCTCCGCCTCGTCCACGCCACCGGCAGCAGGAGCAGCTCACGCATCCCCGAACCCCAAGCACATACACCGTCGTCGTCTAAGATGAGCGCCGCCCTGGTTCCCTTTCTCCCTTTCCTCCGGTTCGCTCTTCTCATCTCTCTCTCAGTTCGTTGCAGCAGCAGCCCGCGCAATGGAGCTCCAAGTCCGTCGGCCTGCCTCCGTTTCGATCTGGCACAGAACGGCACCCCGGCGACCTCCCGTGTCCGGATCCGGCCTCCCATCCCCTGCGCCCGAGCTCCCTTTACTAAAGCCGTCGCCCCGCGCCAAGTTCCTCGTCGCGCCGCCTCGCCAAGTGCCGCTGCTGCTCTGCTTCGGGCCCCTCACCTCCGCCCGGTTCCTTCACCGCCAAGTCCTGCGCCACGCCATCTTTTTCAAAGACCGAGCCGCCACCAGTTCACCCACGACGCTGGAACCGCTCCGCCATGACCGGATCTGCGCGTCGCCGTCGCCTCCTTCTCCAGCGCGCCTCCTCGCCCGCTCCAGCGTTGATCGCGATCGTCCTCGCCCTGCTGACCTCGCCGAACCCCGCTCCACCGTCCCGGCCTCGTCAAACACCGCCTCCTCCTTTGCTTCGGCGGGGAGGGCGAGACGCGCCGATCCGCCTCGTTTGCTCGTCAGCGCCCGCACCCCTCGCCTCGCGTTGACGCGCCAAGTTCCACGGCCGCAGCGCGCTGGGCGGCCTCGCCTCGACCCACTGGCTCTGCCCCCTTTCCTCTCCACTGGCCAAGGCCCATGGTGAGCCTCCAAATACTGCTCCCGTGCCTAGCAGATTTCGGCCCGATCTGTTTTTTTCAGATCTGTGATTTTGCCAATTATCCGAGATTTACCGTTTACTAAAAGACCTCCATGCTCATGCATCCATAATTAATTAACCGTGCATCGGATTAAAATGTTTTATATATGTAATATGCTCAGAAATTGTGTATATTAATATTTTGCCACTTTCATCTATGTTAAAAATGTTTAAATTGATGTTTGCATTAATTTGCTATTATGCCATGTTAAAATGATTTAATTCATAACTAAATAACCGTAACTCGGAATTAAATGTTCTTTATATGTAAATGGGGTGGAGAAATGCCTAGTTCAACATGGTGTACTTGCTTTGCATGTTTAACAACTCTAAAATATGCTTTAGGTCAGATCTGTTCCAAATCCATAATTTGCATATGGGGATTTTCCGGAATTGTTGTTCGTTGTTTCCGGCCTCATTTAAACTTGCCTAGATAGGTAGTTTCATTATGCTTCACCTCTTGCCATGTTTAATAACATTTAATATTGTTGAGTACCTAATCGGGAGAGAACTAAATAAGTGTTGTGGTGTTCCGTCAATATGCAACTCGTTGCATATTGAGCTCCACTTAATTTGTAGGATCGTTTGTGCATATTGCCATGCCATGCTGTTTAAACCGGACATGCATCATACTTGATTGTGCATCATGCCATGTTTATGTGTTGGTTGTTTACTATGTTGTTTGCTTCTTTCCGGTTTGCTTCTCTCGTTAGCTTCGGTTTTCGTTCCGGAGTTGTGAGGATTCGTTCGACTACGCCCGTTTGTCTTCTTCATGGATTCGTTCTTCTTCCTTGCGGGATTTCAGGCAAGATGACCATACCCTCGAAATCACTACTATCTTTGCTTGCTAGATGCTCGCTCTTTTGCTATGCCTATGCTACGATGCCTATCACTTGCTATATCAAGCCATCCCAAATTGCCATGAACCTCTAACCTTTTGCACCCTTCCTAGCAAACCGTTGTTTGGCTATGTTACCGCTTTGCTCAGCCCCTCTTATAGCGTTGTTAGTTGCGGTGAAGATGAAGTTTGTTCCTTGTTGGAACATGGAGATGTTGTTCCTTGTTGGAACATGTTTACTTGTTGGGGTATCACAATATATCATATTTAATTAATGCATCTATATACTTGGTAAAGGGTGGAAGGCTCGGCCTTATGCCAGTGTTTTGTTCCACTCTTGCCGCCTAGTTTCCGTCAAACCGGTGTTATGTTCCCGGATTTTGCGTCCCTAACGCTGTCGGGTGATTTATGGGACCCCTTGACAGTTCGCTTTGAATAAGACTTTTCCAAAAAGGCCCAACATTGGTTTTACCTTTTGCCTCACCACCACCTATCTTTTCCCCGGAGTCGCTCTCTCGAGGTCATCTTTATTTAGCCCCCGGACCAGTGCTTTTCTAAGTGCTGGCCCGAACCGAGTAGATCTGCGGGGCCCCTCGTGGCAACTCGAGGTTTGGTTTTACTCGTAGGATGTCTCATCCGGTGTTGCCACGAGCGAGATATGTGCAGCTCCTATCGGGATTGTCGGCAGCATCGGGCGGTCTTCTTGGACTTGTTTTATTGCTGTGAAATGTCTTGTAGCCGGATTCCGAGACTGATCGGGCTTCCCGGGAGAAGGTCTATTCCTTCGTTGATCGCGAGAGCTTATCATGGGCTAAGTTGGGACACCCTGCGAGGTTTGAACTTTCGAAAGCCGTGCCAGCGGTTATGTGGCAGATGGGAATTTGTTAATGTCGGTTGTAGAAAACCGAAGTTGATCTTAATTAAAATACACCAACCGTATGCGTAACTCGTGAGTGTCTCTTTTGGGGTTGATCGAGAGGAGAACACGGTTTCGGGTTATGTCGGACGTAAGTAGGAGTTCAGGATCACTTCTTGATCATAGTTGTTCGACCGTGCTTTTGCCTTCTCTTCTCGCTCTCTTTTGCGTATGTTAGCCACCATATATGCTAGTCGCTTGCTGCAGCTCCACCTCACTACCCTGTCCTACCTTTAAGCTTAAATAGTCTTGATCTCGCGGGTGTGAGATTGCTGAGTCCCCGTGACTCACAGATACTTCCCAAACCAGTTTGCAGGTGCCGATGAGAACGTGCAGGTGATGGACCCGAGCTCAAGGAGGAGCTCGATGAGGATCTTGTTCTTTGTGATGTTTCGTTTCAGTTGATCAGTAGTGGAGCCCAGTTGGGACGATCGGGGATCTGTGTTAGCATTTGGGGTAGTCTTCTTTTATTTTGGTTCCGTAGTCGGACCTTGATTGTATCTGTATGATGTAATGTTTTACCCATGTATTGTGTGAAGTGGCGATTGTAAGCCAACTATGTATCTCTTTTCCCTTATGTATTACATGGGTTGTGTGAAGATTACCTCACTTGCGACATTGCTTTCAATGCGGTTATGCCTCTAAGTCGTGCTTCGACACGTGGGAGATATAGCCGCATCGAGGGCGTGACAAGTTGGTAATCAGAGCCTTCCCCGACTTAGGAGCCCCTACTTGATTGTTTGTTTGGCGTTGTTGAGTCTAGAATGGAAAATGTTTTGAGTCTTAGGGTTATATATATCGGAGAGTAGGATTCTTTTACTCCTCGGTCCCTTACGTCGCTCTGGTGAGGTATCCCGACGTAGAGTTTTGACTCTTCTCTTCTCAAATTTCACTAAATTTTTTTAGGATCACGTGGGTATCTTGGAATCGTTCGATGGTTTTGTGACGAGAACATTGTTCTTGGTGCCTCGACATTTAGGGGTTGTGGCGGTGTCCCGGGAGTTGAGCTCCGAGGTGTTGTCGTCACAATTTTATCGTTGCGATTCTCGAATACCCGAGTTTTGCCGACATCGAAATCTCTTTTGTGCAGTTGTTGGTGAGATAACCTGATAGCCCGATCTTGTGGCGAGTCTTGAGTATTGCCATGACTTGTATAACGGATGTTTTTCAAGGTCGAGGTACACGATTTCGAGGATTTCTTGGTTATGTGTTGACGGATGGATACAATTGGATCTAGGTATTGTTAGTTTGGGTGATATATTTTGTGTCCCTTGTATCCCCAACACAGATTGCATAACCGAAAGTTTCGGGAGTTTATAGGTGGGAATTCTAGTAGCTTACGGGATATTCTTTCCGATGGATGTATGATTTGAGATTGGGGTTCAAAGTTTAGTGGTCCGCCCATTCACGGTCGATTCTGATGGTCGCGAGACGTCTTAAAGAATCCTTGGCTATGCTGATTCGGGGACGTCTTGTTTGTCATTCGTGACGTCCGCTATACGTCGTGTCCGTGTGGGCCCCACCACGAACACTTTGGGCGAAATCTCTATCATGTGTTTGTTCCGGCTCATTCTTGAAGACAATCCTTTGTTTTGTTTTGTTTTTGTGGTATTCGAGTTGCTTCGAAGTCAAGTGTTGATTCCATACCTTTCCTAAATGGTGTTCTCATATTTCTATGTGAATACTAATCCTTTTTGATCACTGAGCTTGTCATGTTAATTCTTTTCCAACGGCGTGCTTCTCTTAAAGTGAATCGATCATTCCAACATTGCAAGATCAATTCTAAGTTTTTTTCTCAACGGTGTTCGTTTCATCCGACCCAAGTTGTTTTGATTTCCGCCCTCCACCCTTTTTCTTCAAGGACTCAGATTTCTTAATCAAGTATCCATTTTTATTGGGTGAAGTTTCTTCATTCTTTCCCTTTAATGTTTTATCCGGTGATTTCTCATGAAGACGCTAAGGAAGCTTTTACCTTATCATTGTTCCATTCTAATTTTCTTCTCCGGTGGATGTAAGTCAAGTTTTCAGTGTTGATCGTATTCTTTTCATCATTTCAAATGCTTTCTCATGTCGGTGCATCTCTTAATCATTCACCTCTCGTTATTCAATTGTTCCGGAATGTTGAAGATATCTCAGAAGATTCTAGTTTCCATTCTCAATTCACTCAAGTTCTTTTGAGGAT
The DNA here is from genome assembly GCA_021605205.1 of Aegilops longissima. Classification (NCBI taxonomy): domain Eukaryota; kingdom Viridiplantae; phylum Streptophyta; class Magnoliopsida; order Poales; family Poaceae; genus Aegilops; species Aegilops longissima. The sequence goes on from CM038678.1 coordinate 296,832,626, forward strand.
GCTATCTCATTCAAGCCATTTAATTCAACCGGTGCAATCCCTCTTTTCAAGCAATTGTTCAACGGTGGTTCTTTTGAGTGGGCCCTAACCCACAGGTCTTTTCCCAGGATCTTACCTGACTCTTTTATTTTTCCGGAGTTATTCTCAAATTCTTTGCAAAGCTTGACGTAAGAATGAGTTATCATCAGTCAAATGTCTTTCTCCAAGATCTTCCAAATTATTTTTCATTGTTGGTTCAACCTTTTCTAATTTTCATTCCGGAGTGCTTCAATAATTCATGGTGATGTTCTCGTCGTCATTCTCGAATTTTGAAGACCGAAGAAGAGTTTCTCTTAAATCTCGCTCCTTTCTCTTCAAGATTCATGGTTCTAGCTTCGTGCCATCCTCATAATTGTTTTGATTGTGAGAATTCTTTTAACCCACCCGGAGCAATTCAGGAGTCTTTTCAGTTTGATTCTTCTGAGCCCATCATCTCAGAATTATTCATTCAAGCGTTCAACTCTTGTTTTCCAAATCTCACCGGTGCATCGTCGAAATATCCTCTAATCAGTTCATGATCTCTTCGTTCTAATGTATCTAAATTCTGTCAAATATCTTTATTCGTTTTCCAATTCTTCCCGGTGAATTGTGCCTTTGCTACGTTCATTCTCAATTATTATGGTGGTTTGTTCAAGAGTTCTCTTCCTTCGCTATCATATAGACTCATTCGTTCTTTCCAATCCTACCGGTGGTTCGTTGAAGACCTTCCCAAGTTTGCGCCATATCTATCTTAATCCTTTCTACGAGAATAAGTAGTATGCCTAATCCATTGCTGGCCATCAATTTAATTGGTGAAGGATCAGCATAATGTAATTCTTATTCTTGCTCCATCGAGTAAATTCAATTCCTTATTCCGGAGGATCATCAAAATTCTTGATTTCATTTGTTCATCTTTTCTTTCCGGAGTTCCAACTTTTCTCGGTTATATCATTGCAAAGCTTCATCTTATCATTGCAAGGCTTCACCTTGTGTTTTCAACTTCTCTTTCTTTTATCATCCTTTTCTTACCGGAGTTCTTCATGGAGTTTCTTCATGGTGGTTCGTCAAGGATTCTTTTCATTCTTCAATTGTCCTTCAAGATTTCTCTCGGAGTTATGATCCGCCAAGCTATACTCTAAAAATAAACATGGTGCTCAACACATGTTTTGTTTTGAGGAGTTCAAGTATTCTGCTTCTTGCATTCCGAAGTGCAATTCTTTCTACCTTACCTCTTGAGATGGTGTTATGTCACTCTTCGCAATTTCACTTCGTGTTTCATGATTCACATGTTGTCAAGAATGAGGTATTTTTAAATCCATCAATCTCTTCATTGGACTTATCTTGGGCTATATTTCACCTAAAGCCTTTCCCTAAGGATTGTTGCTAATTATGGTGCTTATAAAGGACCCAAGTTCTTTATTTGTCCTCCCGGTGATATAAGTTTCTCGTCTCCTTGTTGATATCAATCCAATCGTTTGTTTCCGTGGGTGGCAGAAACTCACCTCATAATTTTGAGATGTTTTCCATAAGCCCACTACAAGCTTATCCATACCATTGTTGTTTTTCAAACAACCCCGTTCAATCCTACTTCGTAAGGATGCTCTTTCAAATTCATTTATGGTAGGAGATGTTGGTTCCATCCTTCGTTCTATTCATTCCGACTATCTAACTATCATGCATTGTTTTTGGAGGCATTGTGATGTTGCTCTTTTCACCCATCACCTCCTTTTGTAAAGATTATGTTCTTTTTCTTGCTTATCCATTTAACCGGAGTGTTGTGTCTATCATTCCTCTTTTAACCGGAGTCTCATCCAAGTGCTTTCATTTTGCCAAGTTCAAATTCTATTCCTCCATTTCCAACCAGAGTGTTGTATCATCTCTTCAATATCGTCTCATCTTATCAAGTTTTCCTTCTATTTTCTATCGGAGTGCTGCCAAAATTATATCGTTCTTGTTCATTCGTGTCTCGTTTCAACCGGAGTGGTTTCGAATTCTATCTTGTCCATTAAACTCTTGATTCATGCCTTTTCAACCTTCTAGTTGTCGTAATACTCCTTGTTCCTCTTTTTCGACCGGATTGTTTGCAATCTCGTTTATCTCTGTTCTACTCTTTCTTTTAAATTGTTTAACCTCTCAAGGTTCATGGTTTCACTCGTTTGTCAAAGAAGCAACTTAGCTTTACCTCTCATCTTCCTCGTCCTTTTTCCCTCCGGTGCCATCCTAGATCTCGGGACGAGATCCTCTCGTAGTGGTGGAGTGTTGTAACACCCCGGATACAACTTTCCATATTCGTAACTACGACTCTTGACCTTTCCGGAGATGTGATTTATTATTTCCTTCGTGGTTGGGTTTTGTCTGTTGTTTTGCATTTTGTTCTTGTTATGCATTTCATCTCATGGCATCATCTGCATTTCATCCGCATGTTTTTCAAAACTTGCATCCGTTAAATGTTCCGCAGTTCTCTCCGTTGTCCGTTCCGAGTCCGGATACACTTGCACGCGCCCGCGGCACCTCCGAAATATTATTTTATAAGTGGCATAAAAATGTTCTCGGAATGGGTTGCAACTTGTCATGCGGTCTTATTATAGTGTAGACAGGCCGCCTGCCAAGTTTCGTCGCATTCGGAGTCCATTTGATAGCCCAACCGTTATATATGTAACCGGGATATAGCCGGTATTATTCGTCGGACGTTTTCGGTCTCCGGAGACAGATACCGGGCCCTCCCTCTCTCTTCTCCCACTCGCAGTCTCACCACAGCCCACCTAGTCCATCCTCCTTCCCCTCTTCGCTTCCGGGGTTGTCCGATACGACCGCACGGTCCGAAACCCTCTCTGCACAGTGCATCAGACCCTCGCGCGCGTCCGAAACCTCCCCCGAACCCGACCCGGGCACTCGTTACCGTTGTGTCCGGATCATCTCCTAACATCTACAAAACATCTCCGTTTTGTTATTTGGGCTCCCTAACTATTTTATTCGCGACCGTCCGATTACGATCGGAGGGACCCAGACGACCCCTACCCTAATCCCCTGCCTATATAAGTCTAACCCTAGACCTAGCCGTCCCATCCATCAAATCCTCCCCCCGCCGCCGCCACTCTCTCCCTTGGTTTCAGCGCCGACCAACCACATCATCGCCTCGATCCTCTCTGTCCCATCCATCTCAGATCCATCCCCCCTCCAACCGCAGCCTCGCACCACCTCCCGTGATTCCCTTTGCGCAGCCAACCCCGAGCGCCGCCCTCACCTCGAGCTCCACGAATCGCGCCTGGATCCTCTGCTCGACCATCTCCATGGAGCCGAGTTCCCCGCACCTCCTCTTGTTCTTCCCGAGGCCAGCAGAGCCCACGTCTCCTCCGCCTCGTCCCTGCCACCGGCAGCAGGAGCAGCTCACGCATCCCGAACCCGAGCACATACACCGTCGTGCGTCTAAGATGGCGCCGCCTGTTCCCTTTCTCCCTTTCCTCCGGTTCGCTCTTCTCATCTCTCTCTCGCTTCGTTGCAGCAGCAGCCAAGCAATGGAGCTCCAAGTCCGTCGGCCTGCCTCCGTTTCGATCGCACGAACGGCACCCCGCGACCTCCGTGTCGGATCCGGCCTCCCATCCCTGCGCCCGAGCTCCCTTTACTAAAGCGTCGCCCGCGCCAAGTTCCTCGTCGCGCCGCCTCGCCAAGTGCCGCTGCTGCTCTGCTTCGGGCCCCTCACCTCCGCCCGGTTCCTTCACCGCCAAGTCCTGCGCCACGCCATGTCGTTTCAAGACCAGAGCCGCCACCAGTTCACCCACGACGCGGGAACCGCTCCGCCATGACCGGATCTGCGCGTCTGCGTCGCCTCCTTCTCCAGCGCCTCCCTCGCTTTGCTCCGCGTTCGGTCGCAGTCGTCCTCGCCCTGCTGACCTCGCCGGAGCCCCGCTCCACCGTCCCCGGCCTCGTCAAACACCGCCTCCTCCTTTGCTTCGAGCAGGAGGACGAGACGCGCCCGATCCGCCTCGTTTGCTCGTCAACGCCCGCACCCCTGCCTCGCGTTGACCGCGCCAAGTTCCACGGCCGCACGCGCCTGGGCCGGCCTCGCCTCGACCCAGCTGGCTCTGCCTGCCCCTTTCCTCTCCACCGGGCCAAGGCCCATGGTGAGCCTCCAGCGCCCTGCTCCCGTGCCTAGCAGATTTCGGCCCGATCTGTTTTTTTTCAGATCTGTGATTTTGCCAATTATCCAGAGATTTACCGTTTTACAGAAAAGACCCTCCATGCTCATGCATCCATAATTAATTAACCGTGCATCGGATTAAAATGTTTTATATATGTAATATGCTCAGGAAATTGTGTATATTAATATTTTGCCACTTTCATCTATGTTAAAAATGTTTAAATTGATGTTTGCATTAATTTGCTATTATGCCATGTTAAAATGATTTAATTCATAACTAAATAACCGTAACTCGGAATTAAATGTTCTTTATATGTAAATGGGGTGGAGAAATGCCTAGTTCAACATGGTGTACTTGCTTTGCATGTTTAACAACTCTAAAATATGCTTTAGGTCAGATCTGTTCCAAATCCATAATTTGCATATGGGGATTTTCCTAATTGTTGTTCGTTGTTTCGGCCTCATTTAAACTTGCCTAGATAGGTAGTTTCATTATGCTTCACCTCTTGCCATGTTTAATAACATTTAATATTGTTGAGTACCTAATCGGAGAGAACTAAATAAGTGTTGTGGTGTTCATCAATATGCAACTCGTTGCATATTGAGCTCCACTAATTTGTAGGATTGTTTGTGCATATTGCCATGCCATGCTTTTTAAACGGACATGCATCATACTTGATTGTGCATCATGCCATGTTTATGTGTTGGTTGTTTACTATGTTGTTTGCTTCTTTCCGGTTTGCTTCTCTCGTTAGCTTCGGTTTTCGTTCCGGAGTTGTGAGGATTCGTTCGACTACGCCCGTTTGTCTTCTTCATGGATTCGTTCTTCTTCCTTGCGGGATTTCAGGCAAGATGACCAACCCTCGAAATCACTACTATCTTTGCTTGCTAGATGCTCGCTCTTTTGCTATGCCTATGCTACGATGCCTATCACTTGCTATATCAAGCCATCCCAAATTGCCATGAACCTCTAACCTTTTGCACCCTTCCTAGCAAACCGTTGTTTGGCTATGTTACCGCTTTGCTCAGCCCCTCTTATAGCGTTGTTAGTTGCGGTGAAGATGAAGTTTGTTCCTTGTTGGAACATGGAGATGTTGTTCCTTGTTGGAACATGTTTACTTGTTGGGGTATCACAATATATCATATTTAATTAATGCATCTATATACTTGGTAAAGGGTGGAAGGCTCGGCCTTATGCAGTGTGTTTTGTTCCACTTTGCCGCCTCTAGTTTCCGTCAAACCGGTGTTATGTTCCCGGATTTTGCGTCCCTAACGCGTCGGGTGATTTATGGGACCCCTTGACAGTTCGCTTTGAATAAGACTTTTCCAAAGCAAGGCCCAACATTGGTTTTACCTTTTGCCTCACCACCACCTATCTTTTCCCTTGGGAGTCGCTCTCTCGAGGGTCATCTTTATTTAGCCCCGGACCAGGTGCTTTTCTAAGTGCTGGCCCGAACCGAGTAGACTCATGGGCCCCTCGTGGCAACTCGAGGTTTGGTTTACTCGTAGGATGTCTCATCCGGTGTTGCCTGAGAACGAGATATGTGCAGCTCCTATCGGGATTGCCGGCAGATCGGGCGGTCTTCTTGGACTTGTTTTATTGCTGTGAAATGTCTTGTAGCCGGATTCGAGACTGATCGGGCTTCCGGGAGAAGGTCTATTCGCCGTTGATCGCGAGAGCTTATCATGGGCTAAGTTGGGACACCCTGCGGGGTTTGAACTTTCGAAAGCCGTGCCCGGTTATGTGGCAGATGGGAATTTGTTAATGTCGGTTGTAGAAAACCGAAGTTGATCTTAATTAAAATACACCAACCGTGTGCGTAACCGTGAGTGTCTCTTTTCGGGTTGATCGAGAGGAGAACACGGTTTCGGGTTATGTCGGCGTAAGTAGGAGTTCAGGATCACTTCTTGATCATAGTTGTTCGACCGTGCTTTTGCCTTCTCTTCTCGCTCTCTTTTATGTATGTTAGCCACCATATATGCTAGTCGCTGCTGCAGCTCCACCTCACTACCCTGTCCTACCTTTAAGCTTAAATAGTCTTGATCTCATGGTGTGAGATTGCTGAGTCCCGTGACTCACAGATACTTCCCAAACCAGTTTGCGGTGCCGATGAGAACGTGCGGTGATGGACCCGAGCTCAAGGAGGAGCTCGATGAGGATCTTGTTCTTTGTGATGTTTCGTTTGATTGATCAAGAGTGGAGCCAGTTGGGACGATCGGGGATCTGTGTTAGCATTTGGGGTAGTCTTCTTTTATTTTGGTTCCGTGAGTCGGACCTTGATTGTATCTGTATGATGTAATGTTTTACCCATGTATTGTGTGAAGTGGCGATTGTAAGCCAACTATGTATCTCTTTTCCCTTATGTATTACATGGGTTGTGTGAAGATTACCTCACTTGCGACATTGCTTTCAATGCGGTTATGCCTCTAAGTCGTGCTTCGACACGTAGGAGATATAGCCGCATCGAGGGCGTGACAGCCCCCTACTTATCTTCATCTCGCCGCTCGCTCCTCCTTCCTCCTCTTCGTCCCATCGTCTTGCCAGAGCGTCCATGCTGCCAATGAGGAGGTTCTCCGCCGCACAGAAAGGGAAGGCTCCCAAGGAAGGCCCAGGATCGCCGCCGCACAAGAGAGGCCGCGGGCGCCCCCGGAAGCACGCCACAACATCGGCGGTGGCTCCTCGAGGGCGCGAACGCATCCCTTCGAAGGCTGGCACCGCCTCTGGAAGCCGCGAGGGTGCTTCTTCCCGCGGCGGAAGTTGCCGCGGTAGGGGCAACCCCTGATATGTCGGAAGGCATGTGGCCATCGCTCGGCCGCCGTGTCCACGCTCTCGGAGTTTGTTGTGTGTTTAGAGAGGCCCGCGGGCATCTGGTTCCAGCATCCGTGCTTCTTCGCGGGCACACTGCTGGCCGGGGGGCCCAGCGGCCTCTGGCTGCAGGCCGACGACTGCTGCAGCAAGGCCTCATGGGTGGAGGTCGAGGTCACTGCTGCTGGCAACGTGATCTTGAACCACGGGTGGCAGCTATTCACCCACGTGCAGGGCCAGCATGGGAGGTGCACCCTCCACTTTAGATATGATAGCGACGCGACCCTCTACGTCAGGGTCTTCGGGGAAGATGGCCGGCGCCTGGTGTGCTTCCCTGAGAGCGACAACGACGATGACGACGACTGGAGGGACGACATCATTGTTGGCGGTGAGCTTGCCATGGCGATGGTCGCATCACCTCCAGCGGCGGTGGCTCCTCCTCTGGGGAGAGCACGAGCGACGGTGACTACGACGAGTCGCTGCGTCGTCCGGCCTGCATTGGGGAGGGCGACGAGCGCCTCGGTGAATCAGGAGGACGATTCCGACTGAGCTTGGGCGCTGCTGGAGCCAGGCCTCAGGAGCCCTTGTAGTCGCGCGGCTGCTTTTGTTTCTTTCCTTCCCCTGCATAAAAAAAAGTAGAAGGCCTTGTCGGGGCATGTAATGAATCATGGCGCTTGCGCCGTCATGTTATGTTATCACTTTTGCATTGTGTCATGATATCTGAGCTTGCCGGCATTCTGGGAACCGGGGTACCCAGACTTGCCTGCCTACAGCCCGCGGCGTGGCTCCATCGACGGCCTGGTACGGCCCATCTTCGGCACCAATAACACAAGTCCCTCCCTAGGGGCCAAGCCTCGCGAGGAGGACGACGCCAATACTTCCAGAAGGAGCATCCTCCTCAGGCTGGCTCCTGAGGAGCGGAGATTTCTATGCAAGCCTTCACCTCATGAGGTTCGGATGACGCGAGCCATGATGACCAAGGCAAGGTGGGCGCCAGCGGGCGCAGTACAACAGGTTTCCTCTTTGGTGCTAAAGAGGCTAGCACAGACGCGGAGTCCCGAGGTATCAACCAAAGGTTTCCATTTCCATGCAACAACGCCAAGGCCACCAGAGCGAGAGGATGGAGGTCATCGCCGAGCCCACCATGGTGTCACAGCCAGAAGCTTTGTAGGCGAAGACCACCTTTTGTTAGGATAAGATGTACCAGTTGTCTCCCTTTGAATTTGGCCGTTGTGGGATCCCTTCCCGCCTTCATTTTGGGAAGAGGACCAAGGCCACTATAAATAGGGCCTAGCCACCACCATAGAAGGGGATCCGATCATTCATCACCTCGCCAGCTCACACAACACAAGAACACACTTCCTGAGGTTGTTCTCCCACTATACTAGTTCATCCTTAGCCCACCTCGAGGCCAATCCACCACAAAGTAGGAGTAGGGTTTTACACCGCAAGGTGGTCGAACCTGGGTAAACTGCCTTGTTCCACTTTCTTCCAGTTCATCGAGCTAGGCCGTGGGATCAACGAGTTGGCAGACTGGGGAGGTTGAGTTCTTCGCATGCACCCCAGAGTTTGAATCTATCTAGGGTCTACGGAGGCCCGAATCCGACATTTGGCGCGCCAGATAGGGGTGTGTCGGAGCCTCTCTTCCTCCAGTCGATCTGCCACTACTTTGCCGTCCCAATGGCTGACGCTCGTCGAGTTCATGCTGAGTGCTGGGCCGCCATCGCCGCCCGCGTCGCCCAGACAGCGCCTGCAGGTGATGGTGCCCCGTCGTTACCCATCGCCTGCGGTCAACGCTGTCGCCGGCCTCGCGGCCTACAAGCAGCAGGCTTCGTCGCTTCAGCCTTCTCTGCGGCGCGATGGGAGCACCGCCACTCCGTCGCTTACCCCGGCTGCTACTTTGTCTTCCCATGCTCGTCATGGGCCGGCGAACGCGCAGGCTACGTTGCTCATGGCCCACGAGCTCTTGCGCTATTGCCCGACCGACGACCTCTACGAGGACTGGCTGGACCGAATCGTCGAGCTCATCAGTGCCGTCGGAGAGGCCCCTGCACCGTCTCCTTCACTGCCTCCCCTGCCGCCTCTTGCGGGCGACGTGGCCCACGGTGCGTCTCCTCCACCTCCCAATAAAGACGTCGTCCCCGAGCCAAGTCGTGATGCTCCACGGCGCGACCCATCGTGCAGGGCACCGGCACGCGACGAGGAAAGCTGCCAAGTGGTGCAGCGGCCGCAAGGAGATGCGCGTGCGCTCCCAGCACCGCCATGTCAAGACCGGATGCCACCCGAGGTGGTGGTGCGCGAGCGCAAAGATCAGGCTCCACCTCCAAGGTGGGCTCCGGGGACCACGACGGGATGTTGCGCATTCACTCTAGCCAGGGAAGTTCAAGCCAGACCTGCCTCCACACTATGACGGCATTCCCCGACCATGCCGAGTTCCTGCAGCTCTACGAGTTGAGCATTGAGGCAGCCAACGGTGACGAGAAGGTCATGGCTAAATGGTTCCCCATGGCCCTCGAAGATGGCACGCGCTCGTGGCTCGTAAACCTCCCCGCGGGATTGATCTCGTCCTAGGATGAGATGCGAGGGTGCTTCGTCGCCAACTTCCAGGGCACTCGCGACCGCCCACCGACTGTGGGTGACCTCTGGCGCATCAAGCAGCAGCCAGTAGAAACCTTGCACAAATACATCCAGCGCTTCAACAACGTTTGCCTCAAGATTCCCAAGGTGTCGGACGAGGCTATAATTTCAGCATTCACTAATGGCGTCCGGGACGTCAAGATGAAGGAAGAGCTCGCCATACATGAGTACATGTGCATGGCTCATGAGATGTTCAACATGGCAACCAAATGTGCGAGAGATGAGGATGGTCGCCTCTCCCTCCTGGAGCTTTCGGAGGCTGACCCAAAAGACAAGAAAGCCAAGGACAAGGACGTGAAGCGCAAGGGTCCAGCGATGCTCGCTGCCGAACTAGAGATGAAGCGCGGCCCCAACACCATTGACTGCCAAGAGCTTAGGGCCGTCCGCGATGGGCGCCTCGATCGTCGCCCTGAGCGCAACGACCAAGGCTACTGCCGTGGAGGAGGCCGAGGCGGAGGATGCTGGGACAACCGCAACCCCCGCCGGGACTGGCACGGTCAGCCTCGAGAGGACCGCTGGCAGGGCCAGCCTCATGAGGGTCCCTAGAGGGATCAACCTCGCGAGGACCGTCCTAAGGGCAATGCTGGCCTTCCTCTGCCACCGCCACCGCCGAGAAGGAATGATGACCACCACCAGCTGGGGGCTTCCAAGAGCCTCGCGCCATCGTTTGCATCCTAGGCGGCGCTCAGGCCCCTGCCTCTCACTGCACCTTCAAGCAGTTCACTCACGAGGTGAATGCGACCCTTCCCAAGGTCGAGGTGACGCGTCCGCTCAGTTGGTCCAAGTATGCCATCACCTTCGACTCTTCTGACCAGATCAAGTGCGCGGCCACTGCCGGCGCCCTCCCGATGCTCTACTCGCCTACCATCAGCAATGTCCTCGTCACCAAGACACTCATCGATGGTGGAGCGGGGCTCAATGTTCTCTCCGTAAAGACGTTCGACATGCTCCAAGTGCCATACGACCAGCTTCAGGCTACCAAGATCTTCTCAGGAGTGACCGATGGCTCCACCACCCCGATAGGGCAGATCCGCCTCCCTATCACCTTCGGCAAGCGCAACAACTACTGCACTGAGCTCATCGACTTCGACGCTGCCCACATTCTCCTCCTGTACAACGCCATCCTTGGGTATCCAGCCATGGCCAAGTTCAGGGCTGCGACTCATCATGGCTACAATGTCGTCAAGATGCCAGGAACTTCTAGCATCATCATGGTCGCCCGTGACGAGAAGGACGCCATGTGCTCCCTCGAGCGCGCCTACCAGGCTGCGGCTGTCGAGAATCCAGATGACGAGGGTGTTGTCTACCCTCCTAAGGCCGTCCCCAAGAAGAAGAAGCAGCTGCTCCACCGAGGACCTTAGGAGGATGGGGCGTCCAGTGGCCCTGCCTAAGGACTTGCGCCCACTGAAGGGGCGCCTTCCCCTCTCGCATAGGAAGGCGCGCCCGGCGCCCCTCTCAGGCTAGACTCGGGGGCTCTCCTCTGGAGGGCCTCTAAGCTGGCCAGCGTCACGAGGGAGGCACTCGGGCACCATGTGGAGGCGTGTTTCAATGCGCGGTTCCAGGAAGAGAGCGCAGGGCGCGAGGTGCCAAGAGCTCAGGAGTTCATCACCAAGGCAATCAAGGAGCTACAGGAGGCAAGAGCCATGCGAGGCGAGCGTCGCCCAGCACCACCCGGCGCAGCTCCCTCCCCTGGCGAGGGTAGCAAGCTGCGCGCCTACGTCAACATCCCAGGGCTCAACATGGCCGCGTCTCAGGAGCTCTTCTGGCCGTCCCATGTAGGCCGGTGCGAGGGCCCACCTCACAGCTACATTCGCATGCCTTCTGATTTGTTGAACAGGGCTACCACGCACCAGCGCCACATGCGGGGTGTCTTGGTAGCTCATGAGGCTAGGCACCAGGCGATCCTACCGGAGGTGGCGACGGATACTCGCGATCCCCCGGGCCTCCAGGACCTGGGCGACTCGTCAGGAGCAACATCTGCAGCACACGTCTTCAGCTGCTCCGACACTTCTTCAGCAATGGTGCCAGGTGATACTTTTTGGTTTGTTCAGTTGGGGGCGCCCCTCGTGCTGCATCATCCCCAAGCCGTGTGGGTCCGTCCCTACGGCATGTATCGTTCTTTGCATCTATTAGAACTGGCTTTATCCTCTTCCATGAGTTGCTTTATGATTATCACCTGTCTGTTCGGTGCTCCGTGGCCCTTCGCGGCCTCCGCGCATTGCGAACCCGCCACTTGCTCATCCCGCAACGGGGGCTACACATGTTGGCACGGCGTTTGTTCTCGGGTCTGTCCCTAAAATGCTGATAAATCTGAGAGATTGAGCTCTAGCTCGCGGCCTGCCCCGTGCACGTCACCTCACCAGATCCTCAGTGCCTTCATCTTCTTGCGGAAAGATTAGCGGCAGGACAACAAGCGCGGTTGTATGTTGTGTTCCCCTCTATCGGTGTCAAAACCGGCGGATCTCGGGTAGGGGGTCCCGAACTGTGCGTCTAAGGCGGATGGTAACAGGAGGCGGGAGACACGATGTTTACCCAGGTTCGGGCCCTCTCGATGGAGGTAATACAATACTTTCTGGTAGATTGATCTTGATGGTATGAGTATTACAAGAGTTGATCTACCATGAGATCGTAGAGGCTAAACCATAGAAGCTAGCCTAAGGTATGATTGTTGTTGTCCTACAGACTAAACCCTCCGATTTATATAGACAGCGGAGGGGGCTAGGGTTACACAGAGTCGGTTACAAGGAAGGAGATCTACATATCCGTATTGCCAAGCTTGCCTTCCACGCCAAGGAGAATCCCATCCGGACATGGGACGAAGTCTTCAATCTTGTATCTTCATAGTCCAACAGTCCGGCTGAAGTATATAGTCCGGCTATCCGTGGACACCCTAATCCAGGACTCCCTCAATAGCCCCTGAACCAGGCTTCAATGACGATGAGTCCGGCGCACAGATTGTCTTCGGCATTGCAAGGTGGGTTCCTCCTACGAATATTCTGTAGAAGATTTTGAACACAGGGATAGTGTCCGGCTCTGCAAAACAAATTCCACATACCACCGTAGAGAGAATAATATTTCCACAGATCTAATCTGTTGACACATTCGGCAGCATGACATCTCACCACGGCCCCGTCATTATTCGAACCGTTTTTATCAACCAGCTACTGCACATATTGCAAGGCGGTTTCCTTGGCACGTCTTGTCAAAGCAGAGGCCGTGGCCCCTTATCATGTGATTCTCATCAATACGGGTGTGGGTAACCCAACCGTGCCTGTTGGTATGACTCCTCGATTTTAGGCAAGTTCCAAACGGCTAGGCGGAGGACGCTTGATATTTACCCTCTTTATAAAGGGGCCAAGGCCTATCCTTTTCTTCTCGCGCTCAATCGAATCCTTCCCCCACCCCGACTTCCAACACCCAAGGCTCAGGCTAGGCGTTTCGGACCTTCAATCATGTCCGGATCCAACCTTCAAGGTCGGTGGATGCCCTCCTCGTTCTGAGGAGGACATCAAGAAGCTAAGAGAAGCAGTGTCGACCCGAAATCTCGCCTGGGCTGCTGCTTTCGAGGCAGGTCGTCCCCACTCCCGAGTCCAACAAGAGTGTCGTATTCGTCTCCCACTTCCTCCGAGGGCTAGGCTTTAGTCTAGATCCCTTTGTCAGAGGGCTCATGGCCCCGGATTCCATCCTTCACATCTCGTCGTTCATCGTCGTGTGTGAGGCCTTCCTCCATGTCACCCCACACTTCGGCTTATGGCTCAAGACCTTTAATGTGGAGCCGAAGATGACTAATGGGCGACACGCAGATTGCGGAGGTGCCATAATAAGAAAAGGTGCCGATGTTCCATGGCCAAAGGGTTCCTTCCCGAATGTGTCCAGCTTATGGCAACGGGAGTGGTTTTACATCACGGTTCCCCGAGGTACTAAGTGGGTAGCCGCCCCTGCCTTCCGCTCAGGCCCCCTGCCACAACTAGCGTCATGGGTCAACAAGGGGTTGGACTAGGGGCCAGTAAATGATGTGCCGACATTGCAGAGTCGCATCCGAGATCTCCTCGAGAGAGATGTCAGCCTTGTCAAGGTAATGCAAGTCATGCTACTTCGTCGAGTCACCTTACGCAAGCGTCGACCTCTCCGTATGTGGGAGTTCAACCTAGAAGGACATGAGCTATTCAGCACTTCTTGACATGGCCTTCGAAGAGATGTCAGATTGTTCTTGGATCACAAATAAAGTGTCCGGACACCACCGAGGATGCGGGTCTAAGCTGCAATCGTCCAGATACCCAAGTAAGTAGTTCTTCGGCCGAACATGTTGTCTCTTTATTTATCACAACATCATTCCGAAGGCTCAGCAGATCCAGTGCTGGCCAGAATGCTTGAGCTCGCGCCTTATCAAGCGCCCTCAGGGGAAGATAAAGGGGGGAATAAAGAAGCCAAAAGAGGGCCTCATTCATTACTCATCGGGCCAGGGAATTAGTGCCTCATGAAGGAGGATAACCGGGAGAAGAATCTAAAATTCCCTCTCCCGAGGGAAGGAAGAGGACCGCCTCAAAGACTTGAAACAATGGTTTCCAAGCGAGGAAGAAATCTTCGCGGAGGGTCCTACCCGGAGGGTATCCTTACCGCCTGATTGCCCATAGAGGATCAGCCCCCACCAAGCTGTAAGTAGACAAAAGTACTTTATAGTAAACATATCCTACTTTATTTCCGAGGACAATAACTGAGACGTATGTCCTGTAGTTCGGATCGTATCCCTTCTCAACAGAGTTCGTCCTCGGGGGATCTTCTTCCGGAGATTATGGAGAGTGAAACACCTCCCCATGCCTCCCCGCCTCATGAGGCGGGCGACCCTAAGGTGTCGTCACGAAGGGTTTCTCCTGATCCGTCAAGGACAAAAGGTAACCCTTCGGCCACCTGGAGTCCGGAGTATTCGGCTCCTAAGGGGAGCGACAAAAAGAGTCCGGGATTGTCCGGTGCACGACCAGACTCACTGCGGAATCTTCTGGAGCAAGCGGTTATCTCAGAACCACACCGTATGTTAATGGGTACGGTAGTTGAGAAGATTTCATCCGCCGAAACTGGGTTGCATGAAGCTTTTATGAGCCTGCCGAGAGGCTTTGAGGTACGCAAAGTAATATGTATATTTTTGACGATACCGCACACGCCAGGTGTGCCCTATGTAGAGAGTAGCCCCTGAGACTCTGGTTGCTGTAAAAAACGGCGGCAAACAGAGGATCATAGTCCCAGGTAATAATCATGCCGCCTTCATGTGCAGGTGGCTAAAGGTCTGGTGGCTAGCCGGACTGGTGAGTTTGCCGAACTGAAGCGGCAACTTGATGCGGCAGATGCCGACATCGTGCTTGTAAATAGGCGGCTTGACAAGGCACAGGGTATGTATTCTCCGATGGCCAACATATATTAAGAGGAGCATAATGCTAGTATCTATAATATGTTGTGACTGCAGATGGAGCTGCCGCCGTGGAGACCCTTGGGCGGAACTTGCGAGCCAAGGAACAAGCCGGGAGGAGTGATCCGGCCGCCCTAAAGGCGGTTGAAGAGTTAAAGTCGAGCAGGCTACGCATTGCGAGCAAAGAAAATAGCCAAGATGGCTGTTGAGTTGAAAGATGCGCCGACCGTTATGAGCTTCTTAAAGGAAAAGTCGAGCGAAGACGCGGACCTAGAAAGCCATGGTAGCAGCTAAGAAACCGCTCTAAAATCGAGAGCGGCGAAGGAGGAACTCGTCAAGCGGAAATATCACGGTGGGAAGCCCTTTTGTTGCGGATGGAGTTGGAGATCCTAAGTATGCCCTTACGGATCAATTATAGAGTTTTGCGGACGCGTGCACTGATTTGGCGGCGAAAAGCTCTTGATGCGACCAAGTTTTTCGAAGATCAAAAGATCACGAAGTGGAAAAGTTGTTCTGGTCGCAGTTCCATGCTCCAGCGCATCTGCTGCTGTTAAATGAGCAAATGGCTGAATGGGCCGAGCTCCATAGGTTGTCTGGGCTTGCCATGAGGTATGTCGTGGATCGTCTCTGGCCGGAAGGACCAATGTCGAATAGTTATTTTGGTCTTGTGCAACAATTCCTTGGTGTTGTGCCACATATTGACACTGTAAAGAGGTTGGCGTGCATAGAGGGTGCGCAGATGGCTCTTGCCCGTGTCAAGACATACTGGGCGGAGATGGAGGCCACCATGATTGCAACCCAGAATCCGGCCGTAGGCCAGGTTTCTGCCGAGCACTATTTTGAAGAAGTACTGGAAGGTGCTCATTTAATAGAGGCTCAGTGCTCGAAGAGTGTCATGTTCGAGTGACATGTATCTCGATTGTAATAACAATGCTATTTGAATTATAAAGGCTGTTTTTATACTCTTGCTTGAAAGTATTATGGTGCCTCCTTTGCGGCAGTTTATGTATATATGTATATAACCTGAAAGTTTGCAGTCGTCGGTTTCAGCCCCCACGCATATAATGCGGGGGTGTTTGCAAAAGCGCGTTTTCACACTTGATCCAACGTCTTGGTCCATTACGGAGGTGGTAGCACGGCGAACGAGGCAATCAGACTATATTGCTATAACACTTTGACTTAACCATAGGAGTTTGACAGTGGGGCTACTATATAGCCCCTGGTACTTCCGCGCTCATCCGAGTACGGGGCGCGTACGTACATGACCGGGGAAACCAGCCCTTCGCTAATGCGGAGGAATACCGAAGATTCCGCTAAGTCATCGAGTGGTTGACTGATACGTCTCCAACGTATCTATAATTTTTGATTGCTCCATGCTACTTTATCTACTGTTTAGGACTATATTGGGCTTTATTTTCCATTTCTTTATTATTTTGGGACTAACCTATTAACGGAGGCCCAGCCAATTGCTGTTTTTGCCTATTTCGGTGTTTGAAGAAGCGGAATATCAAACGAGTCCAAACGGAATAAAACCTTGGAGCGATTCTCTCACCGAACGTGATCCAGGAGACTTGGACCCTACTCCAAGGAACAAAAGAGGCGGTCACGAGGGTGGGGGGCACGCCCCCCTGGGCGCACCCCCTACCTCGTGGGCCCCCTGTTGCTCCACCGACGTACTCCTTCCTCCTATATATACCTAAGTACCCCGACAGATCAAATACGGGCCAAAAACCTAATTCCACCGCCGCAACTTTTTGTATCCACGAGATCCCATCTTGGGGCCTGTTCCGGAGCTCCGCCGGAGAGGGTCGTCATCACGAAGGGCTTCTACATCATCATAGCCCCTCCGATGAAGTGTGAGTAGTTTACCTCAGACCTTCGGGTCCATAGTTAGTAGCTAGATGGCTTCTTATCTCTTTTTGGATCTCAATACAATGTTCTCCCCCTCTCTTGTGGAGATCTATTCGATGTAATCTTCTTTTTATGGTGTGTTCGTTGAGACCGATGAATTGTGGGTTTATGATCCAGCTTATCTATGAATAATATTTGAATCTTCTCTGAATTCTTTTATGTATGATTGAGTTATCTTTGCAAGTCTCTTCGAATTATCCGTTTGGTTTGGCCAACTAGATTGGTAGTTCTTGCAATGGGAGAAGTGCTTAGCTTTGGGTTCAATCTTGCGGTGTCCTTTCCCAGTGACAGAAGGGGCAGCAAGGCACGTATTTTATTGTTGCCATCGAGGATAACAAGATGGGGTTTTTATCATATTGCATGAATTTATCCCTCTACATCATGTCATCTTGCTTAAGGCGTTACTCTGTTTTTAACTTAATACTCTAGATGCATGCTGGATAGCGATTGATAAGTGGAGTAATAGTAGTAACTGCAGAATCGTTTTGGTTTACTTCTCTCGGATGTGATGCCTATATACATGATCATACCTAGATATCCTCATAACTATGCTCAATTCTATCAATTGCTCAACAGTAATTTGTTCACCCACCGTAGAATACTTATGCTCTTGAGAGGAGCCACTAGTGAAACCTATGGCCCCCGGGTCTATTTTCATCATATTAATCTCCATCACTTTAATACTTTCTTTGTTTTTACTTTGCTTTTTACTTTTCACTTTGCATCTCTATATCAAAAATACCAAAAATATTATTTATCATCTCTATCAGATCTCACCCTTGTAAGTGCCCGTGAAGGGATTGACAACCCCTAATCACGTTGGTTGTGAGTAGCTATCGTTTTGCGCAGGTACGAGGGACTTGTGTGTGGCCTCCTACTGGATTGATACCTTGGTTCTCAAAAACTAAGGGAAATACTTACGCTACTTTGCTGCATCATCCTCTCCTCTTGAAATCCAGCGCGAGTGCTCAAGAGGTAGCAAGAAGAATTTACGGTGTCGGGAAGCTGATCCACGAACACCTATGGGGCAGCGGACGAGCCCCTTCGGTTCGGCGGGGGCGAGATCGCCGAAAAGGCGGATCGGTAAACACGAGCAGTTACCCGGCTTGAGCTTAGGAGAGATAAAACTCCTACGGCTGCATGTCGAGTGTATTGAGTTCTTGCTAGGGCGCTGAGTGCTACGATACACACCGGCTGCTAACGAGACCTAAGCGTGAGTGTTTTACGGCTTTGAACCTCCGAACCCCCTCGTTGCGCATGGGCCAACTTTTATATGCTCAAGGGTCGCCGGCGGTGGCAGCGTGAACAAGGGTAAAAATGGAAAAGGATTGCGGTTGGTACGGCTACATGCAGTGTATCATACCTAACCACGGCGGCGGGGACAAAGGCATTAAATGCCGTCGTCGCCGCCCAGCGGTGCAAGCAGGGGACCGTCGGGCGCCACGCTTGCCACGATGGCAATCTTGTCGGCGTCGCTTGCCACGGCGCTCCGCTGGCGCCTGACCTCTCGCCACGTGTGCTTGGAAGGTCGAGGCGACACGTTAGTGGATGTCTTTGGGCCAGTCTGATTGGTAACTTGCCGTGTAGCGCCTTACCTTGATCGTTGTCTCGTCGCGTCCGGAAGCTTATCGCGTCCGGAAGCTTGTCGCTCGCCGGGCCTTCCGGGACGCTGCGTGGCGCGTCGCGGCAAGTTCCTGAGATGCCTTGGTTGGCCTTCGAAAGCTCCTCTTGCGGGGCCTTGTCTCCTTGGCTTAAAATACTTTGTTCTTGAATGGCTCCAAAGGAACCACGGAGGACCTTGGCGGTCACCCGGCAAGCCTTGCCTTGTGAGTCTTTGCAATCGCTGCGATGCTGCAGTTCGGGATACTAGGGTACCCCTACTCTAGTACACCGCAGAGCCCCGGGCTGGGCCACCTGCAGTGCGGCGCTGTTGGGCGGGCCCAAAAGCAGGGCACGACAGCGCGGCTGGGTTATCTGTAACTCACTCCGGACCCACCACGCCCTCCACAGCAGCCTGCGTCGAATGCTGCGTCGTGGGAGAGATCGTGGGTGGTTTCTTTATTCGGAAAGACGCGGGCATGCCCCTCCTCTTTATAAGCGGGAAGCAGGGGCAGTTCGCCCATCTCGCTGGTTGCTTGTCCAATCTAAAAACCTCCGCCGTCCCCCCTTCTTCCCAAGGCTGAAAAGAGGCAGCGCTCCGCCCCATCGCCACAAGCATCCTGCGCGCCGTCGGTCTCCCCACCACCTCCGCCATGGCTCAAAGCCGACAAGGGAAGGCCGTGAAGTCGGTCGGCGCAGCGGCTCATGGCCTTCTTGAAAGAGCGGGCAATCTTCCCCCTCAGCTCGCCCTTGAAGGATCGAGGAGTACTACTACCTCTTACGGTCGGCGGAGGCGGCGCATCCGGCGCCGCGAAGGTACTCCCGGTGCTTTGCCGGGCGGCTCGAGCGGATATCCCTTCTTGAGCTGTTCTTCTCTGCGGGCTCTGCCCGCCTTTCTCTGAAGTTTTTACGTGATATTATGAACACCTCGGGTTCCGCCTCCTTGACTTCACCCCCAATGCTGTTACGACCATGGCGGTTTTAGCATCTCTGCGAAAACTTTGTGAATCTATCCAAGCGTAGCTCTTTTCCTCCACTTCTTTATGCCCGAGTTGAGAGAGGGAGCCTCTTCTTGGAGGAATCGCTTGGATCTCGAGGATTGGCAAGAAGGAAGCTTATCTGGAGGGGAGCTCCGCGACAAGTGGGAGGAATGGAGGCGGGCTGGTCTTTGGATTGTCGAGGAGAACCGCATCCATTTCTGCCCAGCGCCAAACCCCAATAGTGCGTGGCAATGATTGGAGCAACGTGGCCCCGGAAGATGCTAGGTTGAAGATTGCCATCACCCGGATCCTGCGCCTCAGGCTTGCCGGGCTCACCGTAGGCACCGTTGGCGCAGACTTTCTTCGCCGCCGCATCGCCCCTGCAGGAGAGGAGGAGACCCGCCTGGGAGTTCCAGAATGCGGCGGATATCATGAGGCTGCGCCCGGGCCTCAACTTCAACTTCACCGTCTTGGGCCCGGGCGCGATGCTCTTGGAACTGTTCAAGCCCGATCCTGATCATCCCGAAATGTTCGAGTTCTTTGAGGGGTGTCGTTCGGTGCAACAATTCCTCGCTCGACCGCATCCGTGCAATGATGCGGCATTGTCGCGACTCGCATGGAATCGTCCCAACCATGCAAGAGCACTGCGAGATGGCGTCGTGCGGGAGAGTTCTTTGGCGGCTGGTAGAAGTGCCGGTCCGCCCGATGAAACGAAGAGCCTCACCAGCGACACCACCGATGATGAGATGCAGCGCGCCGCCACGGAGTGGAAGAGGCGGCGGCCTTGCCGCCAGGCGAGTCGGGTTCACCATGGAGGCGGCAGAGGCGCGAGCGGCAAGCCTTGTCGGCGAGGAGCTTGCGGCGAGGAGCTTGCCGAGCCTGAAGAGTCGGCGAGCCACCGAGGCCTCCTCCCCCTTGAGACAGCTTGCATGGCGGAGCCCCAGCTCCACCAAGAAGGCGTCTCCAAGGCGGGGGCGTGGCGGGCGGCCGACGGGCCAACAACCGCCCGCGCCATGGCGCAGCTCCACCTCCACAAGCACTTGTTGCAGCAGGAGCACCTCACTCACTCCTGCACAAGCTGGGCGGGGCCCTCCCAGCCACCGCCTGCTCCCGCCAAGCGGCCAAGGGAACCCACTCTCTGCCTCGTCGCCTGGGAGGCGAGCAGGTTTGATCTCTCGGCTTAGCTCAACGAGGAAGAAGAAGAGTAAGATTCTTTCTTTGTATTTGTAGTTCTTCAATTTGTTGCTTTGTCTTGTATCTGATTTGCTTCACTCTGAACCCATTCCTTTTGACGCCTGGCCCGAAGGCGTCGAAGAGAGCCAAGGCCCCGTGATTGTCATCGAGGGCGAACCCACCGTGACAGCCGGGAGGCGTCAAGAGACCTCCTTGCGGACCCGCAACTCTTCCTCGAGCAGCCCCAGCGTAAGTATATGGTTTACTTCCTGGCATTGGGCGTGCATGAGTGCTCTTTCTTTCTTGATATCATTTGTTGGTTTGTGTAGGAGCGAGCAACCCCACCAGAGTGCCTCAAGCCTCTCTGATATGCCATCTGCCGACTACACCGCCAAGGGAGGATTCCCCGGCAAGGGAGCGTTCTCCGGCAAGGGAGAATTCTCCGGCAAGGGACAGTTCTCCGGCAAGGGATGGCACCAGCGACCCTCCGGCGGTTGAGACCACGGCTGCAGATCCTAGTACAGGTAATCCTCTTGCTTGAAAACTCCCCTTGTGTTCTTCTTCTACTGATTTTATTTTTGAATATTTTCTTGACTTTTCTTTCTTTTCGGTCGTCAGATCCATCGCCATAGAGCCAATGGAGACCGAGTGTCGCCAACGAGGAGGCGGCGGCTGCAATCTTGACAGCGCCGCCGCCATCGAAGAAGAAGCTGGCCAGCGAGCCCCCTTGGCGAAGAGGCCGCCAAAGCTGCCACAGCAGGCTGGCGAGGGTCCGCGATCGCCGACGCCCCCTGAGGCTGCGGAGGCGTCTGGCGCTTCGCCGACCGCCGATCCTCCGCCGCTGCTGCAGCGTCGAGCTCGAAGCCCTGACTGGCGCCTATTTCAAGGCAGCGATGGCGTCTTCATCAAGCTCCACAGGCGTCGAGCTCCGGGCGCCGCGAAGGAGAAACCTTTGATGAAGAGCTGCTCGCCTCCTTGGCCGGCGCTGGTTGTGGCATAGCAGCAGCAGCGTGCGAAGTCCGAGGAGGAGCAGCTGCTGCGAAGTTGTTGTCGCTCTACTGCGCTGACAAGCCAAGCTGGAATCTGAGAGGCACTTGTCGCGGGGAGGCGAGCAGACATCGAGAAGCGGGAGGAGCTCGGGGCCTCAACCAGGAAGCTCTCGGTCCACAGCAAGGAGTGGGAGCAAATCGCCGAGGCGTAAAGCCTTCCTCCTCGAAGGCTGAAGTGAAAAACAACAATGACTTGCCACCGAGAAGCTGTGAGGAAGGCGAGTTAGGCGCAGCGGAAGGTTAATCTTGACAGCCACGAGGAGGATCTTGCAGCAGCAGCAAACATTTGGCGGGTCTCTCAAGGAAGCAAAGGATGCTGCCGCATTGCCGAGAGCCGCCAAGAAGGAGTTGGAGGCAAGTGACGCAGCCGAGGCCAATCTCAAGGAGGCGGCGAGGAGCTTGCTGCACTCAAGCGTGGCGAGAAGGACACCTACACTCTTGGTGAGCTGCAGGGTCGTCCAGAGAGGACCAAGGAGCTTAGCGCCGCCAAGGACTCAACGCAGATCTTGAGTGAAGCGACTACTTTGACTCGGGCATTTGGGCCAGCCAGGAGCGAAGGTGGCCTTGGAGGAGAAGATCAAGGCCGGAGGCGTGCTCTTGGCGAGTCTTCTTGCCGCCTGAACACTTTTAGGGAGAATGTGGAGCCTTTGGACCGAGGGTCTCGTGGATGTTGCCGCAGCCATCGACAGGGAGCAGGTGTAGCTGGGGATGGTGGATCTCGGATATTCCTCCGATGAGCACCTCCAACCCAGCGCCAAGCTCAGCTTGTTCTTTAAAGGCGTGGAGACGGCCCTCTAGCGACTCCGGGAAGAGATCCCAAAGCAGTTGGCGGCCAGTCGCGCCCGGATCTGTGAGGAGCTCTTCAAAAGGTGCTGATGAAGGTAGCCTTCCGCAATCCAGGCCTCAACCTCACCAACGTCCTCAAGTCCTTGCCGCCGGAAGCTGATGTGGAAGCGCTCAAGACCCTTGTCGCACCCATTGTGGACAGGGTGGCGGGATCAAGAGGTTGAGGCGATCGCGTAGATTAGGCCGCCCGTTTTCTCTTTTTCCTTGTCGCTGCTGATCATGTTATGAGAACAATCAATTAGAGCTGCGACAAGCTATCTTGTAATATAACTCTATTTGGGTAGTGATTGCTATGTTATTTCCTTTACTTGATTCCTTCCTTTGTATGTTTTTACCCTCGCTTTTAGGGAACTTGTCGGCGCAGCACCTTAGCATGAAGCTGAGTCTTGAGGACGTCGGCAGCCTCTTTGGCGGTGCCGCTACCGACAAAAACCTTATCGCAACTAATCGCAGCTCACTTAAGTTGTTGAGCGGACTCGAAACAAAGTAAGGCGCAACTAGCCACGAGTTGGTTCCTCCGCGCACAGGTTTTCTATACAAAATACTGTCGTTCGAGGAGAATAACTTAAAATTTTAAAACTGATTGTTCAAATTTTAGCAACTTAGCTTTTACGCGTTTGCTTCCCAAGTGGCTGAAACTTCCTCGGCGGCGCTTGGTCCACACCATTATCTTCTCCTTTCTCCCGGCAAACTTGTGGGCGAGGGAACCTTCCTTTCTTTGAGAAAGAGAAAGAAGAGAAAATAAAGATATGGAGCCTTGTGGCTCGTTATTGCTTACCGGAGATAGGTGCTGCACAAAATGTCAGATAATGCATGAAAAAATAAAGTGGAAAGCATGAAATTGACAAGATGTGCGGAGCACATTAGCTTTACTTATGCACGGGGTCTGCGCCCGGATTTGTACAAAGGATTACATGCAACATCGGCAAGACTTGTACAAAAGGTGGTTGCTTGAACAGGTTCCGGTAACCACGCCTCTGAGTAAAACTTACGAAGATGCTCAATGTTCGAGTTGCTCACGGAATGCCATCTTCGGTCTCAAAGCGGACAGCGCCGAGCCTAGTGACTCGTTTCACCCGGTAAGGGCCTTCCCACTTGCGTCAACTTGTTGGAATTCTTGGCGGACTGAGCAGAAAGAACAAGGTCGCCTTCCTCGAGACTTCGGCATTAACTGCGGCTATGGTAGCGGCGCAAAGCTTGCTGGTATCGAGCAGCTCGTCTGACACGAAGACGGTCCTCCTCAAGGCAGCGCGTCATCTTGTCGCAACTGCTCTTGCTCAAGCTCATCATAAGCGAGCACTCGAGGTGACCCATATCTGAGTTCCGTGGGGAGAACTGCCTCTGCTCCATAGACTAGAGCGAAGGTGTACGGCGGTGGCTCGATTTGGCATCGTCTGATCGACCAAAGAACCACCGGCAGCTCCTCAATCCAGCTTTCTTCCGCACTTGTGCAGCTTCGTCGAAAGTCCTGGTCTTGAGCCCACGCAGCACTTCACGTTCGCCCTCTCGCTTGACCGTTACTTCTCGGATGAGCAACGAAGCGAAGCGGACCTTGGCGCCAAGATCTTGGGCGTCTTGCATGAAGGTGCGGCTCGTGAATTGCGTGCCGTTGTCGGTGATGATCTGTTAGGGATCCCAAGCGGCAAACAATCGACTGAAGAACTTGATGGCTTGATGTCTTTGTCACCTTCCTCCTTGCTTCCACTTCCGGCCACTTTGTGAACTTGTCGATTACAGCGTACAAGTACTCAAAGCCCCGGACAACTTCGGGGAAGGGGCCGAGATGTCGAGCCCAGACGAAAATGGCCGTGATAAAGGGATCGTCTGGAGAGCTTGAGCTGGCTGGTGTATCTGCTTGGAATGGGCCTGCACGCTTCACACTTGGTTACTTGTGCGATTGCATCACGGAGGGCTGTCGGCCAAAAGAAACCTTGCTTGGAAGGCTTTGCTTGACAAGTGCTCTTGCGCCAATGTGGTGACCACATATGCCTCCATGTATCTCTGCCAACAGCTTTTGTCCATCTTCCCGTGAATACACTTCAATTTCACACCGTTGAGTCTTCTTCATATAGTGTGTCGTCGACAAACTGGTACATACTTGACTGCGGGCTACTCTTTCCGCTTCTTCTTGCTCTTGGGAAGTTCTCCGTCAAGGAAATGGACAATCTCTTGTGCCCATCTTTGGAGCTTGCGGCTCGACAACAAGGACTAAAGGCACATCTGCTGCTACGGGAACATCCGCTTCTCTGGCGAGAACTCGCGGCTCACCGAGCTTGACGTTCCCGCCAAGCTTGCCGAGCAAAACTTGTCGGGGCGTGCTCGCTTTAATGGAACAAACCCTAGGGTTTGCCGGAGCAGATCGCTCCTCAAGACTCTTGGTGTTGATCTTGGGACCTTCTTGGCGGCGGCTTCGGGAGCTCTGCGGAAAATAGTCACCAAAATCAACTTCCTCTTCTTGCTCTGCCCATTGATGGCGTTCTGACGGTTGAGTCATCTTGAGCACAAAGATCCCTGGTTCCACAGTGTAACTTAAGTGCGGCGCCTTGACGAGCCATCGGCAATGTCGTTCGAGCTCTTGGAACATGTTCCATCAGAGCCGTCAAAGTGCTCTTCTAGCTTTCTCACTTCATCAACGTAAGCTTCCATCAACGGACTCGATAACTCTTGTTTACTTGGCGGACGACAAGCTGTGAGTCACCCGACAATGAGCTTCTTGATCCCAAGGTCTGCTGCGATCTCGAGACCGCAAGCAAACCTTCATACTCTGCAGATTGTTCGTTGCTTGCTCCTTGGGAAAGTGCATCTCGGACTACGTGCTTGAGGTGCTCTCCGGTGGGTGCAACAAGTAGCACGCTTTGCACCGGCGCCTTTGCAGCGAGAAGGCACCATCAAAGTACATCAGCCACTCTTTGCTTGCTTCCTTGACGGGATGCTCGTTTCGATTTCTTCATCTTGTGTTGGCGTCCATTCTGCTATGAACTCGCCAATGCTCGCTTTGGATAGTTGAAGTGCTCTCAAACTTGAGGCCAAAGCTTGACAGTTCCAGTGCCCACTCGACAATCCTGCCTGCTGCTTACGGATTTTGCAAGATCCTCTTCAGCCGAAAAGAGTGACGACTGTGATCTCATGTGCTTGGAAGTAATGGCGCAGCTTTCTCGAGGCCATGAGAAGGCGAAAAGCAATTTCGCACACCGTAGTACCTTGACCTAGCCCCTGCAGAAGGGAACCGACAAAGTAAACTGGGCGCTGCACCATTCTTTTCTCGCATCTTTTCACATGCTGCGCAGATCCATCTTTGTCGGGACCAGCTTGCGGTGAAGTCCCTTGCTTGTCGCCGGATGCATCTGCCGTGGTTGCTGGCTCATCATCCGCCTCCCTCTCCGCTACTAACGCAACACTAACCACTTGATTGGTTGCCGCTATATATAGCAGCAACTTCTCTTGTGGCCTAGGTGCGACAAGTGTTGGAGTGGAGGATGGTATCTCTTTAAGTCTCTGCAGCGCAGCCTCCTCTTCCGAGTCCATTTCATTGGACCTGCCTTTTTCAATATTTTGAAAAATGGCGGTATGCTCAGCAGACCTAGAGATAAACCTCTTTGAGAGCAGCACGCAACCGGCAAGTCTTCGTACATCCTTGACGCGCTTTGGTGCTTCAATCTGCTCAATGGCCTTGATCTTGTCGGGATTGGCTTCAATTCCCCGCTGAGACACGAAGAACCCGAGAAGCTTGCCGGAGGGGACTCCAAACACACACTTCTCGGGGTTGAGCTTGAGGTTGATCTTGCGCAGATTTGCAAAGGTTTCGTCTAAATCTTGAATCAGAGTCGCCTTGTCCTTGCTCTTGACCACTATGTCATCCATGTAGGCTTCCACATTTCTGTGCATTTGCGGCTCAAAAGCGTCATGGACTACTCTTGCAAATGTTGAACCAACATTCTTTAAACCGAAAGGCATCCGTACGAAACAGTATGTGCCACATGGGGTGATGAATGCGGTCTTCTCCTCATCCTCTTGTGCCATGAAGATCTGATGGTATCCTGAGTATGCATCAAGAAATGAAAGCAAGTCACATCCGGCCGTGGAGTCAACAATCTGGTCAATGCGCGACAAGGGAAATGGGTCTTTGGGACAAGCTTTATTGACATCGGTAAAGTCGATACAAAGTCTCCATTTCCCGTTTGCCTTGCGCACGACTACAGGATTGGCCAACCACGTAGGATGGAGCACTCCTCTGACAAGGCCTGCTGCTTCCAATTTCTTGATTTCTTCTGCGATGAATTCTTGGCGCTCCACTACCTACTTCCTGACTTTCTGCTTGACGGGCCGCGCATGAGGACAGACGGCAAGATGGTGCTCAATTACTTTCACAGGAACACCGGGGATGTCGACGGTTGCCACGCAAACACGTCGGACGTTACCCCGAGGAAAGCAACGAGCGCGCTTTCCTATTTAGGTTCGAGAGTGGCACTGATGGTGAAGGTACCACCAGCGCCGTCCTCCTTGGCGGACACCTTCTTGGTCTCTGGTGGAGCTACCATTGTCTTCTTACACTTGCCGGTGGAGCTCGATGGTGCGTTCTCGACGGTAGCGCAGCGCTCTGAGGAGGTGCGCTTGCCGGAGTGGGCATCAGAACTCTTGCCGGACTTGGTCTTCTTCTTCGCCCCGGGAGCTTCAACGGCAAGTGGCTTGCGATCTGTTGCGGCTGCTGCTTCCCGGTAGATCTTGTCGGCGCAGATGAGAGCATCCTTCTTGTCGCCAGGGACAGAGATGACACTTATCGGGCTGGCATCTTCAGATGTTGTATGCATAGTGAGAGGCTGCCATGAATTTGGCGAGTCTTTGACGGCCAAGTATCCCATTGTAAGGCAATGGAAAGTCAGCAACGTCAAAAGTGACCCTCTCAGTCCTGAAGTTCAACTCGCTACCAAATGTCACAAGCAACGTGATCTTTCCCTTTGGCTTGCTCCTTCCCGGATTGATTCCTTGGAATGTGCCGGTCTCTTCGAGCTCGCCATCAGGGATCTGGAGTTTCTGGAGTACCGCGGAGGAGATCAGGTTCAAGCCGCCCCCGCCAACTAGCATCTTAGTGACTTTGAGGTTGCGAATAGTTGGTGAAACCAACATCGGCAAGCACCGACCGCAGCGATTCTGCGATCGGGGTGGTCCTCAATATCAAAGATGATAGGCGTCTTGGACCATTTCAGAGGCTTGCGTGACTTGGCGGATGGTTACTGCCGCATTGACTTCCCATATCCACCGCTTGAGTTGGCGGTGTGAAGTATGCGAGAAGCACCGCCGTCCAACGCACATGACCTCTCGGCTTTCGGAACTCCTGCTCATCGGTCTCGTCATCATCCATGTCCTCATCGTCGTCATCATCTTCATCCTTATCGCGCCGCGGGAGGTCTGTCTCCTTGCCGCTGCTTGGCCTTGCATGGCGTCCTCCCCGGCCCGGCGTTTCTTGCTTGGCTCCTCCAAAGACCTTCCGGGCCTTCTCCTTGTCGCGTCGCTCGTATTCAGCCTTTTGTTGCTCGACAAGCTGCTCGACCTTCTTGCAGCTCGAGGTCATGGCCCTTGGTGCGGTGGATCTTGCGATCTTGCTTGTTGGTGCCGTCACGCTTGTCGGCGACCGCCACGCCTTAGCAGCTGGTGCCGCCGCAACCTCCTTGCCGGAGTTACCAACTTTGGCTTTCTTGGCGCCACCTCAAGGTGCGGACTGCTCAACAACTAGCACATCTTTACCTTTCTTCTTCCTGTTGTTCCGCCGCGGTTTTTCTTTGCGGGCAGCCTCCTCACTATCGATCCTCCTGCTTCTATATTCTCTCCGGGAGTTTCCTCCTTCCTCAAAGACGCACACTTGTCGGCCAGGCATATAGCTCATCGACGTCTCGATCTTGCACATCGCCATCTCCTCCGCATCCTGCGGTTTTCGCGCGTTCGATGGAACGCGCTGATTACCGCGGCGGGTGGACATTTGGGATGTTGTGCTTTGTACGGCTGAATCTCTGAATGTACTTGCGGGGCTCTCCTTCCTTCCGGGCGGCGGATGAAGGTCGCTCTCTTGGCCATGAGGCTTGTGGCGCTGTAGAAGGCGCCGACAAACTGATGGCATAGGTCTGCCAGGAGGATATGGAGTTGTCCGGCAAGTGCATGAGCCAGATCGACATTGGGCTTGAGTACCGGCGGGGAAGTAGTTGGCGAGATCTTGTCGTCCCACCCCGGCAGCTGCTGCGATGGTGTAGATGCCGAGGAACTCCGACGGTGCGTCTTGCCATCATACTTCTGCGACGTCTGGCTTGAAATTCTTCTTGCTGGGCCCTCGGACTTGCCGCAGCTCACGAGTGAACGCAGGGCAACCATCACAGCGTCGGTAAGTCGCCTTGTTCCCTCGGGCGCATGCATGTCGACCAGTGGGCCCAACGCTGGTCGATTGACGCCGCGCTTCTCTTCGCGCGCTGATGCGAGTTCGAGCGCTTCGGTTGCATCTCCACGGTTTCGTGCCGCCACCGGCTCGTGCTTAGCAGTCCTGCGCGCGGCAGCGATGTACTCGGCTGCCACGGAGTGTCGCCGTTAGCAAAGCCGATGAGACTTCGAATGGTGGCCTCCATTCATCGACCTTGTCTCGCTGTTGAGGGTAATCTAGGAGCGAGTTGAGCTCTCGCCAAGGCTTCTGCTGGAGTGGTGGGTGGCGATGGCGAACGGCGCGAGGAGCGGATATGCCGGACTTCTAACTATGTTAGAAGGAGCAGATCCCGCCCAGCGATATGCATTTCTCGTGCCAGCTGTTGGCGTGCATGCTGGTCTTGAGCATCCCGAGATCCACCAGCTCGATCTTGGCTAAACGAACGTATGGTACTGCGAGTACCAGGGGCGCTTTGTCGGTCCCGCTGCCCCGAGATGGGCGCGGTGCATGTACGGACGCCGAGGTCTGCGCCGCCTTGTCCTTGGACCTGGCAGCATCGTGGGCTCCCTCGTCGATGCCCGTTCTTCCGCCAGCGTCTACCCCACCACCCGTGTGCTCCGGTGGTGGTGGGATCCACGTGGACGGATCCGCTGCCGCCGAAGCCTTCTTCTTCGGTGGCATGTCGATGAAGAAGATGAAGATCTAGCTCGTGTGAACGCTGGATCAGGTTCACACAATCTCGACGCCCCCTACCTGGCGCGCCAAAGATGTCGGGGAAGCTGATCCACGAACACCTATGGACCGGCGGACCGAGCCCCTTTCGGTTCGGCGGGGGGCGAAGATCGCACAAAGAGCGGATCGAGGCGAAGCACACGAGCAGTTTACCCAGCTTCGGAGCTCTCCGGAGAGATAAAACTCCTACTGCTGCATGTCTGAGTGTATTGAGTTCTTGCTAGGGAGCGCTGAGTGCTACGATACACACCAGCTGCTAACGAGACCTAGCGTGAGTGTTTTCTGGCTTTGAACCTCCCGAACCCCCTCTACGTTGCGCATGGGCCTCCTTTTATATGCTCAAGGGGTCACCGACAGGTGGCAACGTGAACAAGGGTAAAATGGAAAAGGATTGCGGTTGGTACAGCTACATGCAATGGTATCATACCTAACCACGACGGCAGGGACAAAGGCATTAAATGCCCGCTCACGCCGCCCAAACAAAGGCAAACAGGGACCGTCGGGCGCCACCGCTTGCCATGATGGCAATCTTGTCGGCGTCGCTTGCCACGCGCTCGGCTGCCGCACACCTCTCGCCACGCTTGCTTGGAAAGGTCCTGTAGGCGACACGTTAGTGGATGTCTTTGGGCGCAGTCTGACAGGTAGCTTGTCGCGCAAGCGCCTTACCTTGATCATTGTCTCGTCGCGTCCGGAAGCTTGTCGCGTCGGGAAGCTTGTCGCTCGCCGCCTTGCCGGACGCGTGGTAGCGTCGCGGCAAGTTCCTTGAGATGCCTTGGTTGGCCTTCCCGGCAAGCTCCTCTTGCCGGGGCCTTGTCTCCTTGGCTTAAAATACTTTGTTCTTGAATGGCTCCAAAGGAACCACGGAGGACCTTGGCGGTCACCCGACAAGCCTTGTCGTGAGTGTGCAGAATCGCCTGCACGAGTTTGGGATACTAGGGTACCCCTACTCTAGTACACCGACATCTGGCGCCGTTGCCGGGGAGTCTGCGCAAAAGTCAACATACCAAGTACCCATCACAATCCCTATATCTCGCATTACATTATTTGCCATTTGCCTCTCGTTTTCCTCTCCCCCACTTCACCCTTGCCGTTTTATTCTCCCTCTCTTTCCCAATCTCCTCCTCTCTTTTCTGTTTGCCTTTTTCTCGCTTGCCATTTGCTCGTGTGTTGGATTGCTTGTTTGTCGTGATGGCTCAAGATACTACCAAATTGTGTGACTTCACCAACACCAATAATAATGATTTCCTTAGCACTCCGATTGCTCCTCTTGCCAATATTGAATCTTGTGAAATCAATACTGCTTTGTTGAATCTTGTTATGAAAGATCAATTCGCCGGCCTTCCTAGTGAAGATGCCGCTACTCATCTGAATAGCTTCGTTGATTTATGTGATATGCAAAAGAAAAAATATGCCGATAATGATGTCGTTAAGTTGAAGCTATTTCCTTTTTCGCTTAGAGATCGTGCTAAAGCGTGGTTGTTCTTTGCCTAAAAATAGTATTGATTCTTGGAACAAGTGCAAAGATGCTTTTATCTCTAAGTATTTTCCTCCCGCTAAGATTATCTCTCTTAGGAACAATATTATGAATTTAAAGCAACTTGATCATGAACATGTTGCACAAGCTTGGGAGAGAATGAAATTAATGATACGTAATTGTCCTACTCATGGTTTGAATTTGTGGATGATTATACAAAACTTTTATGCCGGATTGAATTTTGCTTCTAGAAATCTTTTAGATTCGGCCGCGGGAGGCACTTTTATGGAAATCACTTTAGGAGATGCTACTAAACTCCTAGATAATATTATGGTTAATTATTCTCAATGGCACAATTTGAAAGATCTACTAATAAAAAGTGCATGTGATAGAAGAAATCAATGTTTTGAGTGAAAAGATGGATGAACTTATGAAATTATTTGCTACTAAGAGTGTTTCTTCTGATCCTAATGATATGCCTTTGTCTACTTTGATTGAGAATAATAATGAATCTATGGATGTGAATTTTGTTGGTAGGAATAATTTTGGTAACAACGCATATAGATGGAATTTTAATCCTAGGCCTTATCCTAGCAATCCTTCTAATAATTATGGAAATTCCTACAACAACTCTTATGGAAATTTTAATAAGATGCCCTCTGAATTTGAGAATAGTGTTAAAGAGTTTATGAATTCACAAAAGAATTTTAATGCTTTGCTTGAGGAGAAATTGCTTAAAGTTGATGATTTGGCTAGAAACATTGATAGAATTTCTCTTGAAATTGATTCTCTAAAGCTTAGATCTATTCCTCCTAAGCATGATATCAATGAGTCTCTCAAAGCTATGAGAAGTTCCATTGATGAGTGCAAAGAAAGAACCGCTAGGATGCGTGCTTCCAAAGATGCCTTTATTAAAGCGTGTTCTTCCAATTCCTATGAAAATCAAGATGAAGATCTAAAAGTTATTGATGTGTCCCCCATTAAATCTTTGTTTTGCAATATGAATCTTGATGAAAATGAATATGATCTTCCTTTACCTAGAAGGCGTTCTAAGAATTCGGAGTTTTTAGATCTTGATG
Organism: Aegilops longissima; assembly: GCA_021605205.1. NCBI lineage: Eukaryota > Viridiplantae > Streptophyta > Magnoliopsida > Poales > Poaceae > Aegilops > Aegilops longissima. The sequence goes on from CM038678.1 coordinate 296,864,872, forward strand.
ATGAAATTGATAAGTGTGGGATTGAAGGAAATAAAAACCTAGATGATGTTAAACCCACTATTTTGGATCTCAAGGAATTTAATTATGAAAATTGCTCTTTAATTGATTTTATTTCCTTGTTGCAATCCATGCTAAATTCTCCTAATGCTTATAGTCAAAACAAAGCCTTTACCGAACACATTGTTGATGCCTTGATGCAATCTTATGAAGAAAAACTTGAGTTGAAGTTTCTATCCCTAGAAAACTCTATGATGAGTGGGAACCTATTATTAAGATTAAAATTAAAGGTTATTAGTTTCATGCCTTATGTGATTTGGGTGCTAGTGTCTCTACTATCCCCAAAACTTTGTGTGATTTGCTAGATTTCCGTGACTTTGATGATTGCTCTCTAAACTTGCATCTTGCGGATTCCACTATTAAAAAGCCTATAGGAAGAATTAATGATGTTCTTATTGTTGCAAATAGGAATTATGTGCCCGTAGATTTTATTGTTCTTGATATAGACTAGGCAATTGCCCGTGCGTTGCAACGGGGTATAAATATTCTATTGGTTTCACATTAATCATGTTTTGTTTGGGATCCTCGTGCACATCGAATAGCATTGTCGATTGTTTTTACATCAAAATCATCCTCCTCCTCCTTCTTTTCCTCCTGTAATCTTCGTCTGACCAATGTCGTTAATGGCACATCCGGCATACAATCCTCCAACCCTCCGACAATGGTGGGTTAATGTTGCGAATGGACAAGCGCCAAAGTCAACATGCTTTTTTTTTTCAACCGGGCTCACACCCCTTTCCATTAATTTTGCAATCAACAAAAATACATCAGTCTGTTTGGAGAACAAAGTCAACATGCTGATTACTATATAAATACATCAGATTACTTTCCTTAAAATTTGGCATCAAATAAAAAAATGTAGAAATAGTTGTTGATTATAGCTATTACAAATGTGGAAAAAAATAAACCTTTGAAGTGTGTGGTACGTGGTTTGCTTGCAGATACTCTTATATGTTTAAATTTTTAGACATACTGTAAGATTCATTGTGCGTGATGCATCTGATGTATCAAAACTGAAGTTGTATGGATGGATATGTAACTGATGTAGTGCTGCATAGATCAAAAATATTTGATGAAGCATACGCTCACGGGTCTAGACCGTTCACATCCATCAACCGCATGGGAAAAATATTGTAGTGAAGCCATCTATGGTGAACCCCGCAGTTCGAATCTCGCCTTATATGCCCATCACCTTGGCACTCAATAGCGAAGCCGACGATCGAATTTGCATAGTGAAAAACAACATTATTTACTAACCTTTCTTTAAAAGAAAACTTGAATTCAACCATAAGAACTCTTGCACCAGCCTAATCTAAGTTAATTTGTCCGGTGTACAAGAACCTGATATCGGGATGAGGTGACGCAACACATGGAGCAATCGGGCGCCTAGAGCCACTTGGGCGAAAGCAGACTGTCCAGTATGAAGCGTTTGATCGAGCAGCACCCATTCATCGCTCATATATACATGCATCTAACTAACTATGCTGATGTGTTCACGCCAAGATCTTGCTGCTATGGCATATGATAGGTGTGCTCACTCGTAATCCATTGAGTCGTGAAAACCTCGTAAATACAATGTCATGCGGAACAATTTCCAATGGAGAAGTAAAAGTAATCAATGGAATCATACCAGCCACCACACCGGCACCCACACGCGTCAGCCACCAGGACATGCCGTCGTCCTTCCCGTACAAAGACCGTGGAGGAGCCGAGGAGAGGTCGCGGAGCACGCGTCCAGCATGGCACCATGTTGTCGAGCACCTGGACCTGGGGTCGAGGAGCATGATTCTATATCGACGAAGGGCAGAATACAGGGAAGCAAGTGTTGGCGAGGCGAGGCCGTGGAGGTCGAGCGGCGCCGAGGAGCCAAGGACGGGTTGGGCTGGGGCTAGGCAACGACGCTAACCCTAGCGCCGCCAGTTCAACTTCACGATGAGGGAGTGCGTATACATGTTAGGCTCGTCATTGGGGCTGGGCTTGCCTTCGCCCATGTGCGATGTGCGGATGATCGAGGAGCCCTAAAAAAAAGAGCGACGAGGGAAACGCTGGTGTCGGACGAAACGTACGAGGGGAAACGGAACGTTCCGTTTCTTTTAGGTAGTAGAGATTGCAATCCTTCTTACCCTATTATTCTTGGTAGACCTTTCCTTAGAATGATTGGTGCGATTATTGATATGAAGGAAGGGAATATTATATTTCAATTTCCATTAAAAAAGGGCATGGAACACTTTCCTAGAAAGAAAATAAAATTACCATATGAATATATCATGAGAGCCACTTATGGATTGCCTACCAAAGATGGCAATACTTAGATCTATCCTTACTTTTATGCCTAACTAGGGGCGTTAAACGATATCGCTTGTTGGGAGGCAACCCAATTTTATTTTTAGTTTTTTTGCTTTTGCTTCTGTTTAGGAATAAATAATCAATCTAGCCTCTGGTTAGATGTGGTTTTATGTTTTAATTAGTGTTTGTGCCAAGTTAGACCTATTGGATCTTCTTGGATGATAGTTATTTGATCTTGCTGTAATTTCCAGAAACTTTGAGCTCAGTGCCCGAATTGTTAAAAATCACCAGAATATGATAAAATACTGATTCCAATTGATGCTGATCAATAAAAAAATTGTCTAGGTCTTACAATTTTGCTAGATTTTTTTGGAGTTCCAGAAGTTTGCGTTAGTTACAGATTACTACAGACTGTTCTGTTTTTGACAGATTCTGTTTTTCGTGCGTTGTTTGCTTATTTTGATGAATCTATGGCTACTAAAATAGTTTATAATCCATAGAGAAGTTGGAATACAGTAGGTTTAACACCAATATAAATAAAGAATGAGTTCATTACAGTACCTTAAAGTAGTCTTTTGTTTTCTTTCTCTAACGGAGCTCACGAGATTTCTGTTTAGTTTTGTGTTGTGAAGTTTTCAAGTTTTGGGTAAATTCTTTTGATGGATTATGGAACAAGGAGTGGCAAGAGCCTAAGCTTGGGGATGCCCATGGCACCCCCAAGATAATCCAAAGACACCAAAAATTCAAAGCTTGGGGATGCCCCGGAAGGCATCCCCTCTTTCGTCTACTTCCATCGGTAATTTACTTGGAGCTATATTTTTATTCACCACATGATATGTGTTTTGCTTGGAGCGTCTTGTATTATTTGCGTATTTGTTTGTTAGTTTGCCACAATCATGCTTGCTGTACACACCTTTTGAGAGAGCCATACATAAATTGGAATTTGATAGAATACTCTATGTGCTTCACTTATATCTTTTGAGCTTGATAGTTTTGCTCATAGTGCTTCACTTATATCTTTTGATCTTGATAGTTTTGCTCATAGTGCTTCACTTATATCTTATGTGCGGCCTCGTTAGCCGCTCTATCGCGGCCACGAGGTTGTTGATCCGACCGGTCGGCCATTTTATTCTTCGGCTGTGTAGGCTCTAAGGCCTCGTCATCGAATTCTGGCAGTAGCTTGCACATTGGGTAACTCTTTGTGTGGCGACTGCCATCGTACTTTTCAGCAGTGTCCAACACTTTGTTCCATCTACTGATAAGCGTATTTTGCGCGGCCTTAAGCCTTTGTTTCTGCTTCATAAGACTCCTCGCGGTGGCAATAGCCTTCTGTGGAGGTTCTCTTGTTCCAAGTTCCTTTCCGGGACGATGTGTGCATCGTCATCCGAACTATTCTCCTCTCCGGAGACGGGTTGATGATTTCTACCCTCGGTGTCGCCGTGATCGGACAGTGGCTCCGTACTATGTTCGCCGTCCGCTGGCTCATCCTTCTCTGTCACTTTGGTCGGCCGGGGTCTCATTCTTTCTTGCGCTGTTATCGCTGTTTTTGCCGAGGCGGGATTTGGAGTGGCGTCTGCGTCGTCGCTTTGGTTGCTTCTCGAGGGGGTTATCCTTCGGTGCATCCTACCGTTCCTCATCATTGTCTTCTTTGGGTGTATCCACCATGTATATGTCATGTGATGAAGTGGCTATCCAGCGCCCTGTGGGCGATGGTTCCTGTTTGTCTCCTGCATCGTCGTCCATATTGTCGATGTCTTCGGAGCCAAAATCGAGCATGTCGGTTAAATCGTCAACGGTGGCTACTAAGTGGGTGGTGGGTGGCGAGCGAATTTCTTCGTTGTCCACGTCCCAATCTAGCCGGACATAGTTCAGCCAAGGGTCTCCTGACAGGGAGAGAGACATCAACGAGTTTAACACATCGCCAAAGGGCGAGTGCTGAAAGATATCCGCCGAGGTAAACTCCATGATCGGTGCCCAATCAGATTCGATAGGCACGGACGTAGGCGGCTCGGAGCCCGCGGCCGGGGACGAATCCAACGATTTGGCAACACGGGTCTCGTAGGAGGTGAAGTCAGTATTCGGCCCTATCTCCACTAAGTGTGCGGCCTCTGAGGCGGGGTCCATCCACCCGTCCTCGGATGACGCGATCTGCTCCAGTTTGAGGGCCGGAGTAGTCACAGGTGTGATCTCCCGAGCACTGTTTGACGGCATAGCTAAATCGTGCTCGTCGTGACTATGCGGCGCACCTGACATGGGCTCGAATCCATCAAAGATCAAGTCTCCGCGGATGTCGGCAGTATAGTTCAAGTTTCCAAACCTCGACTGATGGCTGGGGCGAGCTCTCGATCTGCCCCAGATGGCCAAGCGAGTTGGCCCGCATGACGAAGCCGCCGAATACGAAGATCTGTCCGGGGAGGAAAGCCTCACCCTGGATCGCATTATTGCCGATGATCGAAGGAGCCATCAAGCCTTATGGTGACGGCACAGTGGAACTCTCAATGAAAGCACCAATGTCGTGTCAAACCGCGGATCTCGGTAGGGGTCCCAAGACCGTGCGCCTAAGGCGGATGGTAACAGGAGGCGGGGGACACGATGTTTACCCAGGTTTGGGCCCTCTCGATGGAGGTAATACCCTACTTCCTGCTAGATTGATCTTGATGATATGAGTATTACAAGAGTTGATCTACCACAAGATCGTAGAGGCTAAACCCTAGAAGCTAGCCTATGGTATGATTGTTGTTGTCCCATTTGACTAAACCCTCCAGCTTATATAGACACGGAGGGGGCTAGGGTTACACAGAGTCGGTTACAACGGAGGAGATCTACATATCTGTATTGCCAAGCTTGCCTTCCACGCCAAGGAGAATCCCATCCGGACACGGGACGAAGTCTTCAATCTTGTATCTTCATAGTCCAACAGTCCGGCTGTCCGAGGACCCCCTAATCCAGGACTCCCTCACCCTCCTCGGACTAACTCGGAGGAACCTCCAGAGCTTGACTACGAGCGGCCTCACTGTCCACCCCCTTTTTTCATGCAAATTCGCTTACACGTTAATGGGGGGCTCCTGAGCATCGCGCCTTAGGAGCTCCTACTGGCTCTAGAGCCCTCACCCCTTGGCCTTGACCACGGCATCGTGACCTAGTTGGCATACCAGCGGCGGCTGAGCCTCGCTCGAGGGATGGGACCCGAGGACGTAGAGCATCTAGATGAGCGAGAAAAGGGGGAATCGGCATGAGCTTCGGCTAGAAGCGCCACCACTAGGGTGCGGCCAGGCGTCGCGCAAGGGAATCACTGCGAGCTCGCCAAGATAAGTCACCCCGTACAAATTGGCGTGAACCTCACGACCCAGTATTTCTACTCTCGCGATCTCGCTTGCGCAATGCCGCTTTTCTTTTCAGCCTTCAGGGAGCTGCTTGCACGCTAAAGGGGACCTCCTGAGCATCGTGTCTCAGGGGCTCTTACCGGACCTCGGGCCGCTCACCTCCTGGCCTTGACCACGACATTGCGACCTAGCATACCAGCGACGACTGAAGCCTACCTGGGGACTGGGTCCTGTAGGCGTAGAGCACTAAGCTACCCCGAGAACGAAAAGGAGCACCGTGCCGATACGGGATATGCAATCATAACATCGGACTAGGAATAATAACATTGAAGCAAAAGCATTACAGTTTCTTACACGCCCCACGGGCTCGTCCACACCTGCAGCGTGGAAAGCAAAAGGAGGACTCGAAGGACCCCGCCATGTGGCGTCATAGACGACGCCGGGCGGACGCTGCTGCTGTGCTCCGGGTGCGATGGGAGCTCGACGGCTCGTAGCTATCGTTGTTGCTGGACTCTGGAGAGTTGCTGGATTCCGGGGAGTCGCTGCTACTACTGCAGGAGCCGCTGGCAAGGCCAGGGGCAAGTTCAGCACCCGAGGCCGTGCCGCATGGACCGCCCCTTCCGGAGTAGCACTCCAGGCCCCGGCCATCCTTGCTGAAGTCCTTGAAGAATAGCGTGGAGGCTCTGTCGTACTCGAACTGGATGGCGAGGGCCCCCTCCGGACAGCAGGAGCGGGTGACCTCGCCCCATCCTCGAGTCATGTAGACGTCGTATGGGGGGATGACCTCGACCTCCGCCTCTGTGGCTTGGCTGCAGCACCCAGCATGTTGCAGCCACAGTTCAGTAGGCCCCTCGACGGCATCTCCTCGGCAAAGAACCTTGGGAACCAGATCCACGTGCGTGGCGGCATCGCCGCCCCCACCACGAACTTGCGCGATATGACTTCGTTGTGAGTTCACGGACTGGCTGGCCGTGCAGGCTCGGCCTATCCTCCGCGACCCCGGACCTCGTGGTGCTGGGCACTGCCACCCTGCCCAGGGCTCTGCGCCCGAGCATACAGAGGGATCAGGAAGCCAGGCGGAGGCCGCTCATACAAAGGCCGCGTCACCTCCTACCCCTCACCGGCGTCGCAGGAGTGGCCAAGCCTTTTCTTCGGCGGAAGTGGCCCCAGCTCCTCCCGAGGAGCTTTTCCCTTCTCCGCCACGGAAAATCTCCTGATCAACGCCATGGATGCCACGGCAAGGCGGTGAAACAAAGAAGAAGAAGGAAGAGCGGGCAGCAAGAAGATGGAGACGAGCAGGGGGGCTCTGCCCCTCCTCCATTTATAGCCGGAGGGAGGCCAACCGCCGGCCTCCATGATCCCTCGTAATGATGGTTTTTTCTGCATGCAGCAGGCTCCAGTCAAGTCAAACGGTTGCCGAGGCTGTGTGGGGAAGAGGAGACGCCCACGTCCCATCAAGCGCCATGCATCGACCGAGGTTGTAGGTGGTTGGGGCGCGTGGTGCTTCGCCCTTACCCTTTGGCTTCGCTTGGAAGCCAAGTCCGAGCGCGCCTTGGGCTCGAGGGCTACTTCCGGCGTTCTGGGAACCAGGGAACCCAGACTTGCCTGACTGCGGCCCGCGACGTGGCTCCATCGACGGCCTGGTATGGCCCATCTTTAGCACGCGAGGCGGACAACGCCAAGACTTCCAGAAGGAGCGGCCTCCTCAAGCTTGCTCCTGAGGAGCGGAGATTTCTATGCAAGCCTTCACCTCATGAGGTTCAGATGACGTGAGCCATAAAGACCAAGGCCAAGCGGGCGCAGTACAACAAGTTTCCTCTTTGGTGCTAAAGAGGCAAGCGCAGGCGCGGAGTCCCGAGGCATCAACCAAAGGTTTCCATTTCCATGCAACAAGGCCAAGACCGCCATAACGGCAGGGTGTAGGTCATCGCCAAGCCCACCACGGCGTCATGGCCAGAAGCTTTGTAGGCGAAGACCACCTTTCGTCAGGATAAGATGTACTAGTTGTCTCACTTCAAATTTGGCCATTGTGGGATCCCGTCCCGCCTTCATTTTAGGAAGAGGACCAAGGCCACTTTAAATTGGGCCTACCCACCACCGTAGAAGGGGATCCGTTCATCAGCTCACCAGCTCACACAACACAAGAACACACCTCCTGAGGTTGTTCCCCCACTGTACTAGTTCATCCTCAGCCCACCTCAAGGCCAATCCACCACAAAGCAGGAGTAGGGTCTTACACCGCAAGGTGGTCCAAACCTGGGTAAACTGCCTTGTTCCATTTCCTTCCAGTTCATCGAGTTAGGCCGTGGGATCAACGAGTTGGCAGACTGGGGAGGTTGAGTTCCTCGCACGCACCTAAGTGTTCCAATCTATCTAGGGTCTTCGGTAGACTCCCTTGCTGCGAGGGAGTGCCTCTCTAGGGCTTGGATTACCTGCATGCCTCTTATTCCGGGTAGGTTCTCCTAGGGTTTCCTACTTGAAGATTCGAGGGTCGACGAGCCTCAGGAGGTGCCTTGTGGTTGCAGGGTTATGAGACCTCTGTTGGTCAGACCTCCGGGGGTGCCTGAGGAGGCACCTTGTGTCTGCAGAGTTAGGAGACCTCCGGGGGTGCCTCACCTCGCGCGAGCCCCCCAGCGTGAGCCGGTCGCCGCTAGTACGTCACGTTATGATGCCCGGAGGCACGGACTCAAGAGGGCATGTGTGCCCGTAAGCTTGTCCGAGAGCGTCGCGTGAGGAAAAAGACACCAAAGGCCAGAACACCGAGGCTTTGGCGGAGTGTGTTCGCGGGCGAGCCCGAGCACACACACCATGCCCAGCCCCCGCGCGCGAGACACGCGAGGAAGAGCGATAGGCAACTACGGTTCTCCCTCAGGCGAGACCTGGAAGAGTGAACACTGGGAGGAGAATTTTTTCCCAACCCTCAAAAAGGAGACGCGAAAACTTCAAATTCCATTCAAGAAGTTGAAAACCAGCTACAGAAAGCAAGCAGAAGAATAGCCACGTCCGGGACCTACACTAGTCTTCTTGTCTTCCCACGAGCGCGGAGCATGGGGCCTCCACTAGGATGTCAGTGGGAGCCCCCGTGAGGCCCAGGGGCGGCGCTCTGGAGACTCCGGGGCGTGTACAACCCCAACTCATTTTTACGTGAGAGTGTCACGAGCGGAGACCTTTATCACGGATAGAACTTCCATAGATGCTGGATGTTCCAGGCATTCTGGATGGGTACCCCGTCGTGCGTCTCCAGGCGCATGGCGCCAGGCCTAGAGACACGGGCGATCCTGAATGGGCCCTCCCACATGGGCTAGAGCTTGTGAAGCCCCTCCCCGGGGAGCACCCGCCTCAGGACGAGGTTGATACGACCATTTTGCATCATGCTTTTATATTGATATTTATTGCATTATGGGATGTTATTACACACTATATCACAATACTTATGCCTTTTCTCTCTTATTTTATAAGGTTTACATGAAGAGGGAGAATGTCGGGAACTAGAATTCTAGACTAGAAAAGCAGCAAATATTAGAGACCTATTCTGCACAACTCCAAAAGTCCTGAAACTTCACGGAGAATATTTTTGGAATAAAAAAAATATTGGGTGAAGAAAGCACCAGAGGGGGCCCACCAGCAAGCCACAAGGGTGGAGGGCGCCCCCTACCCCCTGGGCGCGCCCCCCATCCTTGTGGCCCCCCCTGGCAGGCCTTCAACGCCCATCTTCTACTATATGGTGTGTTTTGACCTGAAAAAAATTAGAAGGAAGCTGACGGTTACCGCCGTCTCAAGCGGAACTCAGGCGTAACTAATCTAGGGCTCCGACGGAGCTGTTCTGCCGGGGAAACTTCCCTTCGGGAGGGGGAAATCGAAGCCATCGTCATCACCAATGATCCTCTCATCGAGAGGGGGTCAATCTCCATCAACATCTTCACAAGCACCATATCTTCTCAAACCCTAGTGCGTCTCTGGTATTCGATCTTGGCCCCAAAACCTCAGGTTGGTACCTGTGGGTTGCTTGTAGTGTTGATTACTCCTTGTAGTTGATGCTAGTTGGTTTATTCGGTGGAAGATTATATTTTCAGGTCCTTAATGATAATTGATACTCTTCTGATCTTGATTATGAATATGCATTGTGAGTAGTTACATTTGTTCCTGACTACATGGGAGAAGTCTTATTATAAGTAATCATGTGAATTTGGTATTCGTTCGATATTTTGTTGAGATGTATGTTGTCTTTCCTCTAGTGGTGTTACGTGAACATCGACTACATGACACTTCAACATTGTTTGGGCCTAGGGGAAGGCATTGGGAAGTAATAAGTAGATGATGGGTTGCTAGAGTGACAGAATCTTAAACCCTAGTTTATGTGTTGCTTCGTAAGGGGCTGATTTGGATCCATATGTTTCATGCTATGGTTAGGTTTACCTTAATTCATCTTTCGTAGTTGCGGATGCTTGCGAGAGGGGTTAATCATAAGTGGGTGGCTTCTCCAAGGAATGGCAGCATCCAAGCACCGGTCCACCCACATATCAAATTATCAAAGTAACGAACGCGAATCATATGAGCATGATGAAAACTAATTTGACAACAATTCCCATGTGTCCTCGGGAGCGCTTTGCATTATATAAGAGTTCGTCCAAGCTTGTACTTTGATACAAAAAGGATTGGGCCACCTTGCTGCACCGTTTTTACTATTGTTACTTGTTACCCATTATGAATTATCTTATCACACAACTATCTGTTACTGATAATTTCAGTGCTTGCAGACAATACCTTACTGAAAACCGCTTGTCATTTCCTTCTACTCCTCGTTGGGTTCAACACTCTTACTTATCGAAAGGACTACGATAGATCCCCTATACTTGTGCGTCATCAATACTCTTTTCTGGCGCCATTGCCGAGGAGTGAAGGGCCTTTGGTAAGTGGAATTTGGTAAGAAAACATTTATATAGTGTGCTGAAATTTACTGTCACTTGTTACTATAGAAAATAATCCTTTGACGGGCTTGTTCAGGGTATCTTCACCTTGACCGGATGAGCAAAGAGTTGCTCCTGAACCTACTGCACCTACTGAAAATATTTATTATGAAATTCCTTCGAGTATGATAGAGAAACTGCTAGCTAATCCTTATGCAGAAGATGGAACATTACATCCCGATATGCACCTAATCTATGTGGATGAAGTTTGTGGATTATTTAAGCTTGCAAGTATGCCTGAGGATGTTGTCCCAAAACCTTAGATTGGTACCTGTGGGTTGCTAGTAGTGTTGATTACTCCTTGTAGTTGATGCTAGTTGGTTTATTTGGTGGAAGATCATATGTTCAGATCCTTTATGCATATTAATACTCCTCTGATTATGAACATGAATATGATTTATGAGTAGTTACATTTGTTCCTGAGGACATGGGAGAAGTCTTGCTATAAGTAGTCATGTGAATTTGGTATTCGTTCGATATTTTGATGAGATGTATGTTGTATTTCCTCTGGTGGTGTTATGTGAATGTCGACTACATGACACTTCAACATTGTTTGGGCCTAGAGGAAGGCATTGGGAAGTAATAAGTAGATGATGGGTTGCTAGAGTGACAGAAGCTTAAACCCTAGTTTATGTGTTGCTTTGTAAGGGGCTGATTTGGATCCATATGTTTCATGCTATGGTTAGGTTTACCTTAATACTTCTTTTCTAGTTGCGGATGCTTGCAATAGGGGTTAATCATAAGTGGGATGCTTGTCCAAGGAAGGGCAGTACCCAAGCGTCGGTCCACCCACATATCAAATTATCAAAGTAACGAACGTGAATCATATGAGCATGATGAAAACTAGCTTGACGATAATTCCCATGTGTCCTCGGGAGCGTTTTCCTTTATATAAGAGTTTGTCCAGGCTTGTCCTTTGCTACAAAAAGGATTGGCCCACCTTGCTGCACCTTGTTTACTTTTGTTACCTGCTACCCGTTACAAATTACCTTATCACAAAACTATCTGTTACCGATAATTTCAGTGCTTGGAAATAATACCTTACTGAAAACCGCTTGTCATTTCCTTCTGCTCCTTGTTGGGTTTGACACTCTTACTTATCGAAAGGACTACGATAGATCCCCTATACTTGTGGGTCATCAAGACTCTTTTCTGGTGCCGTTGCCGGGGAGTGAAGCGCCTTTGGTAAGTGAAATTTGGTAAGGAAAAATTTATATAGTGTGCTGAAATTTACTGTCACTTGTTATTATGGAAAGTAATCCTTTGAGGGGCTTGTTCGGGGTATCTTCACCCCGACCAGTAGAGCAAAGAGTTTCTCCTCAACCTACTGAACCTACTGAAAATGTTTACTTTGAAATTTCTTCTGGTATGATAGAGAAACTGCTAGCTAATCCTTTTATAGTAGATGGAACATTGCAACCCGATTTGCACCTAATCTATGTGGATGAAGTTTGTGGATTATTTAAGCTTGCAGGTATGCCCGAGGATGTTATCAAGATGAAGGTATTCCCTTTATCTTTGAAGGGAAAGGCATGGACATGGTTTAGGATTTGTGATGATATGGGATCATGGAACTACAACCGATTGAAATTGGAATTTCATCAGAAGGTTTATCCTATGCATCTGGTTCATCGTGATCAAAATTATATATATAATTTTTGGCCTCGTGAAGGAGAAAGTATTGCTCAAGCTCGGGGGAGGCTTAAGTCAATGTTATATTCATACCCCAATCATGAGCTCTAAAGAGAAATTATTATTCAAATTTTATGCTCGGCATTCTCATAATGATCGATCCATGCTCGATACTTCTTGTACTGGTTCTTTTATGAAGAAGGATATTGAATTCAAATGGGATTTATTGGAAAGAACTAAACACAACACTGCAGATTGGGAACTCGACGAAGTTAAAGAGTCAGGTGTAAATCTTCAGTTTGATTGTGTTAAATCTTTTATGGATACCAATGCTTTTCGTGACTTTAGAACTAAATATAGACTTGACTCTGAGATAGTAGCATGTTTCTGAGAATCTTTTGCTACTCATGTCGATCTCCCTGAGGAGAAGTGGTTTAAATATCATCCTCCCATTGAAGTGAAAGTAGTAGAACCTATTAAAGTTGAAGAAGAAACTATTACTTATAATGTTGATCCTATTGTTCCTACTATTTATATTGATAAACCACCTTTTCCTGTTAGAATAAAGGATCATGCTAAAGCTTCAACTGTGGTTCGTAAGAGTTATACTAGAACACCTACACCCCCTGAGCAAATTAAAGTTGAACCTAGTGTTGCTATAGTTAAAGATCTCTTGGTTGATAATATTGATGGGCATGTTATTTATTTCTGTGATGAAGCTGCTAGGATTGCTAAACCTGATATGAAAGATAAACATAGACCTGTTGTTGGCATGCCTGTTGTTTCCTTTAAAATTGGAGATCATTGTTATCATGTCTTATGTGATGTGGGTGCTAGTGTGAGTGCAATTCCTTACTCGTAATACAAAGAAATTATTAATGATATTGCACCTGCTGAGGTAGAAGATATTCATGTTACTATTAAGCTTTCCAATAGAGATACTATATCACCAATTTGGATTGTTAGAGATGTTGAAGTCTTGTGTGGGAAGATTAAATACCCTACTGATTTTCTTGTTCTTGCTTCCCCACAAGATAATTTTTGTCCCATCATATTTGGTAGACCTTTCTTGAATACTGTTAATGCTAAGATAGACTGCGAGAAAGATATTGTCACTGTTGGTTTAGGGGATAGGTGTCATGATTTTAATTTCTCTAAATTTTGTAGACAACTCCATGATAAGGAATTGCCTAGTAAAGATGAAATTAGTGGTCTTGCTTCTATTGCCGTACCTCCTGCTGATCCTTTAGAACAATATTTGCTAGATCATGAAAATGATGTGTTTATGAATGAAAGAAGGGAAATAGATGAAGTATTCTTTAATAAAGGGCCTATTTTGAAGCACAATTTGGCTGTTGAAATCCTCGGGGATCCTCCTCCACCCAAGGGTGATCCTGTGTTTGAGCTTAAACAATTACCTGATACTTTGAAATATGCTTATCTTGATGAAAAGAAGATATATCATGTTATTATTAGTGCTAACCTTTCAGAGTATGAAGAAAAGAAATTATTGAAAACTCTGAAGAAGCACCATGCTGCTATTGGATATACTCTTGATGATCTTAAGGCCATTAGTCCCACTCTACGCCAGCAAAAAATTAATTTGGACTGTGATGCTAAACCAGTTGTTGATCATCGACGACGGTTAAACCCTAAGATGAAGGAAGTGATAAAAGATGAAATACTAAAGGTTCTGGTGGCAGGTATAATTTATCCTATTGCTGAGTTCATTGTGTCCCTAAGAAGGGAGGTATTACTGTTGTCCCTAATGATAAGAATGAATTGATCCCACAAAGAACTGTTACAGGTTATGGAATGGTAAATGGTTTTGGAAAATTGAATAAAGCTACTAGGAAAGATCATTACTCTCTACCTTTTATTGATCAAATGCTAGAAAGATTATCCAAGCATACACATTTTTGCTTTCTAGATGGTTATTCTGGTTTTTCTCAATACTTGTGTCAAAAGATGATCAAGAGAAGACCAGTTTTACTTGCCCTTTTGGTACCTTTGCTTATAGACGTATGCCTTTTGGTTTATGCAATGCACCTGCTACCTTTCAATGATGTATGACTGCTATTGTCGGTGTACAAAAGTAGGGGCCTTTCTGTACCCCTTTACTTGTGCATGGGCAGTCGTAGCCACACCTGCAGCCATGCTAGGCACGACAGAGGAAGGAATGGTATGGGACTGCCGAGACAGCACTCAAGCCAGAGGCATGAAGAGCAAAGGGGCAAGATGGATTTCCTCCGGCAACACCCTTACAGGGGTGGCCTACACAGCCCCGGCAAGAGCCTTGCTGGGGCGACTTGCCCAACACAAGAAAGGCCGCTGCCCTTGAGCCTGATAGTTCTGACACCATCGACAATGTCGAGACCAAGACTCGGCGGCGCCTGCATGGTGGCATGCAGATCTTTGTGGAGACCAAAGGCCTGTAAGTCTAAACAGAAGAACCAGAAGACAAAGACCCCCGACAAGATCCTTGCCGGGGACGGACGAAGACCCCCGGCACGATCCTTATCGGGGACGGCCGAAGACCCCCGGCAAGACCCTTGCTGAGGATGGCCACGGGACCCCGGCAAGACCCTTGCCGATGGCATCTGCGGAGCCACAGCCAGGCCCGCTCCTATTGAAGTTTCGCTGCCTCGTGGCCGCCCCGATGCAGCAACCAGCCCGCCAACTAGGCAAGCGCCTGCGTGGCAGCATGCAACTTCTAGGCCAACTAGTCAAGCACCTGCGTGGTGGCATGTATATCTTTGTGAAGACCTTGTCACCGCACCAGCACAGCAGGAAGCCAGCCTGTTGTTGGAAATATGCCCTAGAGGCAATAATAAATTAGTTATTAGTATATTTCCTTGTTCATGATAATCGTTTATTATCCATGCTATAATTGTATTGAAAGGAAACTCAGATACATGTGTGGGTACATAGACAACACCATGTCCCTAGTAAGCCTCTAGTTGACTAGCTCGTTAATCAATAGATGGTTACGGTTTCCTGACCATGGACATTGGATGTCATTGATAAGGGATCACATCATTAGGAGAATGATGTGATGGACAAGACCCAATCCTAAGCCTAGCACAAAGATCGTAGTTCGTATGCTAAAGCTTTTCTAATGTCAAGTATCATTTCCTTAGACCATGAGATTGTGCAACTCCGGATACCGTAGGAATGCTTTGGGTGTACCAAACGTCACAACGTGAATCGGGTGGCTATAAAGGTTCATTACAGGTATCTCTGAAAGTATCTGTTGGGTTGGCACGAATCGAGATCGGATTTGTCACTCCGGTTGACGGAGAGGTATCTCTGGGCCCACTCGGTAGGACATCATCATAATGTGCACAATGTGACCAAGGGGTTGATCACGGGATGATGTGTTACGGAACGAGTAAAGAGACTTGCCGTAACGAGATTGAACAAGGTATCGGATACCGACGATCGAATCTCGGGCAAGTACAATACCGCTAGACAAAGGGAATTGAATACGGATTGATTGAATCCTCGACATCGTGGTTCATCCGATGAGATCATCGTGGAACATGTGGGAGCCAACATGGGTATCCAGATCCCGCTGTTGGTTATTGACCGAGAACGCCTTGGTCATGTTCAGATGGTTCCCGAACCCGTAGGGTCTACACACTTAAGGTTCGGTGACGCTAGAGTTGTTATGGGAAATAGTATGTGGTTACCAAAGGTTGTTCGAGTCCGGATGTGATCCCGACGTCACGAGGAGTTCGGAATGGTCTCAGCGGTGAAGATCGATATATTGGACGAAGGGTATTGGAGTCCTATGTTCGGTGGTACCGTGCTATGGCAAGATGACCGAAAGGTGTTTGGGAGCCCCTAAGTGTTGGAGGGCCTCATGGGCCAAAGGGAAGGGGAAAACCAGCCCACTAAGGGGTGGTGCGCCTCCCAGCCCCTCTCACGTAACCAGGAGAGGTGGGGCGCCCCTAGGGCAGCCCCTTCCCGGCTTGGGGCAAGTTTCCTAGGGGTGGGGCGCCCAAACCCATCTAGGGTTTCCCTGTGGCCGCCTCCCCTAGGGAACCCTAGGCCTCCTCCACCCCCTTACCCCTATATATAGTGAGGGAGAGAGGGCAGCAGCACCTTCCTCGGCGCAGCCCTCCCTCCTCCAACACTTCCTCCTCCGTAGTGCTTAGCGAAGCTCTGCGGAGAACCACGAGCTCCATCACCACCACGCCGTCGGTTGCCGGAGTTTTCCTCAACTTCTCCTCTCCCTTGCTGGATCAAGAAGGAGGAGACGCCCCGGGCTGTACGTGTGTTGAACGCGAGGTGCCGTCCGTTCGGCGCTAGGATCATCGGTGATTTGGATCACGACGAGTACGACTCCATCAACCCCGTTCTCTTGAACGCTTCCGCTTAGCGATCTACAAGGGTATGTAGATGCACTCTCCTATCCCTCGTTGCTGGTTTCTCCATAGATAGATCTTGGTGACACGAGGAAAATTTTGAATTTCTGCTCGCTCCCCAACAAAGGGCATCATGAGCTAGGTCTATTGCGTAGATTCTTTGCACGAGTAGAACACAAAGTAGTTGTGGGCGTTGATTTTGTTCAATATGCTTACCGTTACTAGTCCAATCTTGTTTTGACGGTATTGTGGGATGAAGCGCCCGGACCGACCTTACACGTACACTTACGTGAGACAAAGTTCCACCGATGACATGCACTTGGTGCATAAGGTGGCTAGCGGGTGCCGCCTCTCCCACTTTAGTCGGAACGGATTCGATGAAAAGGGTCCTTATGAAGGGTAAATAGCAATTGGCATATCACGTTGTGGTTTTATGTAGGTAAGAAACCTTCTTGCTAGAAACCCATAGCAGCCACAGACAACATGCAAACAACAATTAGAGGACGCCTAACTTGTGTTTGCGGGGTATGCTATGTGATGTGATATGGCCAAGAAGAATGTGATGAATGATATGTGATGTATGAGATTGATCATGTTCTTGTAATAGGAATCACGACTTGCATGTCGATGAGTATGACAACCGCAGGAGCCATAGGAGTTGTCTTTATTTATTGTATGACCTGCGTGTCATTGAACAACGCCATGTAATTACTTTACTTTATTGCTAACCGGTAGCCATAGTAGTAGAAGTAATAAGTTGGCGAGACAACTTCATGGAGACACGATGATGGAGATCATGATGATGGAGATCATGGTGTCATGCGGTGACGATGATGATCATGGAGCCCAAGATGGAGATCAAAAGGAGCAAAATGATAATGGCCATATCATGTCACTATTTGATTGCATGTGATGTTTATCATGTTTATGCATCTTATTTGCTTAGAACGACGGTAGTAAATAAGATGATCCTCATTAAAATTTCAAGAAAGTGTTCCTCTAACTGTGCACCGCTATGAAAGTTCGTTTTCAAGCACCACGTGATGATCGGGTGTGATAGATTCTTACGCTCACATACAACGGGTGTAAGCCAGATTTACACACGCCAAACACTTAGGTTGACTTGACGAGCCTAGCATGTACGTACATGGCCTCGGAACACAAGAGACCGAAAGGTCGAGCATGAGTCGATAGTCGATACGATCAACATGAAGATGTTCACCGATGATGACTAGTCCGTCTCACGTGATGATCGGACACGGCCTAGTTGACTCGGATCATGTAATCACTTAGATGACTAGAGGGATGTCTATCTGAGTGAGATTTCATGAGATGAACTTAATTATCCTGAACATAGTCAAAAGATCTTTGCAAATTATGTCATAGCTCGCGCTTTAGTTCTACTGTTTAGATATGTTCCTAGAGAAAATATAGTTGAAAGTTGACAGTAGCAATTATGTGGTCGTGAGAAAGCTTATGTCCTCAATGCATTGCTCGGTGTCTTTGGACCTCGACGTGGTCTGTGGATGTTGCGAACATTTGACACACACGTTTTGATGACTACGTGATAGTTCGGTAATGTTAAACGGCTTAGAATTGAGGCACCAAAGACGTTTTTGACGTCGCGGAACATATGAGATGTTCTGAGGGCTGAAATTGGGATTTCAGGCTCGTGCCCATGTCAAGAGGTATGAGACCTCCGATGAGTTTTTCTAGCCTACAAACTAAGGGAGAAGATCTCAATCGTTGAGCTTGTACTCAGATTGTCTGGGTACAACAATCACTTGAATCGAGTGGGAGTTAATCTTCCATATGAGATAGTGATGTTTCTCGAAAGACATTGCCACCAAGCTACTAGAGCTTCGTGATTTACTATAACATATCAGGGATAGATATGATGATCCTTGAAGTGTTCGCGATGTTTGACACCGCGAAAGTAGAAGTCAAGTAGGAGCATCAATTGTTGATGGTTGGTAAAACCACTAGTTTCAAGAAGGGCAAGGGCAACAAGGGATACTTCATGAAACGGCAAAACAGTTGCTGCTCTAGTGAAGAAACCCAAGGTTGAACCCAAACCGAGACTAAGTGCTTCGTAATGAGAGAAAAGGACACGAAGCGGAACCACCCTAGATACTTGGTAGATGAGAAGGTCGGCAAGGTCGATAGAAGTATATTGGATATACATTATGTTAATGTGTACTTTACTAGTACTCCTAGTAGCACCAGGGTATTAAGATACCGTTCGGTTGCTAAGTGTTAGTAACTCGAAATAAAAGAGCTACGGAATAAACGGAGTCTAGCTAAAGGTGAGCCGACGATATGTGTTGGAAGTGTTTCCAAGGTTGATGTGATCAAGCATCGCACGCCCCCTCGCCATCGAGATTGGTGTTAAACCTAAATAATTGTTATTCGGTGTTTATGCTGAGCATAGACATGATTGGATTATGTCTATCGTAGTATGGTTATTCATTTAAGGAGAATAATGGTTACTCTATTTATTTGAATAATACCTACAATGGTCTTGCACCTAAAATGAATGGTTTATTGAAATCTCGATCGTAGTGATACACATTTTCATGCCAAAAGATGTAAGATAGTAATGATAGTACCACCTGCTTGTGGCACTGCCATTTGAGTCATATTGGTATAGAACGCATGAAGAAGCTCCATGTTGATGGATCTTTGGACTCACTCGTTTTGAAAAGTTTGAGACATGCGAACCATGTCTATTGGTGTATATGCATGAAGAAACTCCATGCAAATGGACCGTTTGGACTCACTTGATTTTGAATCACTTCAGACATGCAAATCATACCACATGGGCAAGATGACCGAAAGCCTCGTTTTCAAAGAAATGGAACAAGAAAGCAACTTGTTGGAAGTAATACATTTTGATGTGTGCAGTCCAATGAATGCCGAGGCACGCAGGGATATCGTTATGTTCTTACTTCACGTATGATTTGAGTAGATACTGAGTATATTTACTTGATGAAACACAACTCTGAATTATTGAATGGTTCAAGTAATTTCAGAGTGAAGTTAAAGATCATCGTGACAAGAGGATAAAATGTCTATGATATGATCATAGAGATGAGTATCTGAGTTCTGAGCTTTGTCACGCTTATTAAGACATAGTGGAAATTGTTTCACAATTAATACCGCCTGAACACCATAGTGTGATGGTGTGTCCGAACATCATAGTTGCACCCTATTAGATATGGTGCGTACTATGATGTCTCTTATCGAATTACCACTATTGTTCATGGGTTAGGCATTAGAGACAACCGCACTCACTTTAATAGGGCACCACGTAATTCGTTGAGACGACCTGCTTGAACTATGGTTTGGAGAAACCTAAGTTGTCGCTTTCTTAAAAGTTTGGGGCTGCGATGCTTATGTGAAAAGTTTCAGGTTGATAAGCTCGAACCCAAAGCGGATAAAATGCATCTTCATAGGACACCCAAAACAGTTGGGTATACCTCCTACAGATCCGAAAGCAATAGGGATTGTTTCTTGAATCGGGTCCTTTCTCGAGGAAAAGTTTGTCTCGAAAAGTTGAGTGGGAGGATGGTGGAGACTTGATATGGTTATTGAACCGTCACTACAACTAGTGTGTAGCAGGGCACAGGAAGTTGTTCCTGTGGCACCTACACCAATTGAAGTAGAAGCTTATGATAGTGATCATGAAACTTCGGATCAAGTCACTACCGTACCTCATAGGGTGACAAGGATGCGTACTACTTCAGAGTGGTACAGTAATCCTGTCTTGAAGGTCATTTTACTAGACAACAATGAACCTACGAGGTATGGAGAAGCGATGGTGGGCCCATATTCCGACTAATGGTTAGAGGCCATGAAATCCAAGATAGGATCCATGTATCAGAACAAAGCATGGACTTTGGTGGACTTGCCCGATGATCGGCAAGCTATTGAGATAAATGGATTTTTAAGAAGAAGACGGACGTGGACGGTAATGTCATCGTCTATGAAGCTCGACTTGGCAAAGAGTTTTTCACAAGTTGACTACGATGAGATTTTCTCATCCGTAGCGATGCTTAAGTCCGTCGGAATCATGTTAGCATTAGCTGCATTTATGAAATCTAGCGATGGATGTCAAAACGAGTTTCCTTTCCAGCTCCGTAAGGAAAGGTTGTATGAGATACAATCGTAAAGGTTTTGTCGATCCTAAGGATGCTTGAAAGGTATGCTAGCTCCAAAGATCCTTCCATGGACCGGAGTAAGCATCTCGAGTTGGAATATACTCTTTGATAAGATGATCAAAGATTTTGGGTTTATACAAAGTTTATGAGAAACTTGTATTTCCAAAGAAGTGAGTGGGAGCACTATAGAATTTCGATGAGTATATGTTGTTGACATATTGTTGATCGTAAATGATGTAGAATTTCCGAAAGCATACATGGTTATTTGAAAGGTGTTTTTCAATAGAAAACCTGGATTAAGCTACTTTAACATTGAGCATCAAGATCTATAAGGATAGATCAAAACGCTTAATGGTACTTTCAAATGAGCACATACCTTGACATAATCTTGAAGGTGTTCAAGATGGATCACCAAAGAAGGAGTTCTTGCCGAGTTGTAAGGTATGAAGTTAAGAGTTAAAGCTCGACCACGGCAGAAAAGAGAGAAAGGATTTAAGGTCGCCCCTATGCCTTAGACATAGGCTCTATAGTATGCTATGTTGTGTACCGCACCGAAGTGTGCCTTGCCATGAGTCACTATAGGTACAAGAATGATCCAAGAATGGATCATTGGACAGCGGTCAAAATTGTCCTTGGAGTAAATATGACATGTTTCTCGATTATGGAGGTGATAAAGAGTTCGCGTAAAGGGTTACGCCGATGCAAGCTTTAACACCTATCCGAGTGACTCGAGTAGCAAACCGGATACGATAGTGGAGCAACCATTTGGAATAGCTCCAAGTGGAGCGTGGAAGCAGCGTTTATAATATGACCTAGAAATTTGTAAAGCACACACGGATCTGAAAGGTTCGCACCGTTGACTAAAACCTCTCTCACAAGCAAAACATGATCAAACCTGAGAACTCATTGAGTCTTAATCACATGATGATGTGAACTAGTTTACAGACACTAGTAAACTCTTTGGATGTTGGTCACATGGCGATGTGACCTATCAGTGTTAATCACATGACGATGTGAACTAGATTATTGACTCTAGTGCAAGTGGAAGACTGTTGGAAATATGCCCTAGAGGCAATAATAAATTAGTTATTAGTATATTTCCTTGTTCATGATAATGGTTTATTATCCATGCTATAATTGTATTGAAAGGAAACTCGATACATGTGTGGGTACATAGACAACACCATGTCCCTAGTAAGCCTCTAGTTGACTAGCTCGTTAATCAATAGATGGTTACGGTTTCCGACCATGGACATTGGATGTCATTGATAACGGATCACATCATTAGGAGAATGATGTGATGGACAAGACCCAATCCTAAGCCTAGCACAAAGATCGTAGTTCGATGCTAAAGCTTTTATAATGTCAAGTATCATTTCCTTAGACCATGAGATTGTGCAACTCCGGATACCGTAGGAATGCTTTGGTGTACCAAACGCCACAACGAATCGGGTGGCTATAAAGGTTCATTACAGGTATCTCCGAAAGTATCTGCTTGGGTTGGCACGAATCGAGATCGGATTTGTCACTCCGTTGACGGAGAGGTATCTCTGGCCCACTCGGTAGGACATCATCATAATGTGCACAATGTGACCAAGGGGTTGATCACGGGATGATGTGTTACGGAACGAGTAAAGTGACTTGTCGGTAACGAGATTGAACAAGGTATCGGGATACCGACGATCGAATCTCGGGCAAGTACAATTCCGCTAGACAAAGGGAATTGAATACGGGATTGATTGAATCCTCGACATCGTGGTTCATCCGATGAGATCATCGTGGAACATGTGGGAGCCAACATGGGTATCCAGATCCCGCTGCTGGTTATTGACCGAGAACGCCTTGGTCATGTTCATGGTTCCCGAACCCGTAGGGTCTACACACTTAAGGTTCGGTGACGCTTAGAGTTGTTATGGGAAATAGTATGTGGTTACCGAAGGTTGTTCGAGTCCGGATGTGATCCCGGACGTCGGGAGTTCCGGAATGGTCTCAGCGGTGAAGATCGATATATTGGACGAAGGGTATTGGAGTCCTGGAAGTGTTCCGGGGTACTGTGCTATGGCAAGATGACCGAAAGGTGTTTGGGAGCCCCAAGTGTTGGAGGGCCTCATGGGCCAAAGGGAAGGGGCAAACCAGCCCACTAAGTAGTGGTGCGCCTCCCAGCCCCTCTCACGTAACCAGGAGAGGTGGGGGCTCCTCCCTAGGGCAGCCCCTTCCCGCTTGGGGGCAAGTTTCCTAGGGGTGGGGCGCCCAAACCCATCTAGGGTTTCCCATGGCCGCCGCCTCCCTAGGGAATCCTAGGCGCCTCCTCCACCCCTTACCCCTATATATAGTGAGGGAGAGAGGGCAGCCGCACCTTCCCTGGCGCAGCCCTCCCTCCTCCAACACTTCCTCCTCCGTAGTGCTTAGCGAAGCTCTGCCGAGAACCACGAGCTCCATCACCACCACGCCGTCAGTCTTGTCGGAGTTTTCCTCAACTTCTCCTCTCCCCTTGCTGGATCAAGAAGGAGGAGACGTCCCCGGGCTGTACGTGTGTTGAACGCGGAGGTGCCGTCCGTTCGGCGCTAGGATCATCGGTGATTTGGATCACGACGAGTACGACTCCATCAACCCCGTTCTCTTGAACGCTTCCGCTTAGCGATCTTCAAGGGTATGTAGATGCACTCTCCTTCCCCTCATTGCTGGTTTCTCCATAGATAGATCTTGGTGACACGTAGGAAAATTTTGAATTTCTGCTACGTTCCCCAACACCTGCATGGCGGTGCATGACTCGTCAGCTTCGACGCGCGTCGGAGCTAGACGAGGCGGCGGCGGACGAGACAAGCTTCGTTGCCGTCCCCGATAAAGTGATAGGGCACGTAGGCAGCGCTTTGAATGTGTTTGTCCTACAGTGTCAGGAGATAACCTTGTACACTGTAGATACTTTCCACCTCCTGGGTGCCACTGTGGCGACCTCTTTGACATATAAAAGGAGGCCCGAGGCATACTGTGTGTGGCACCCCGATCCGCTTGGAGCATGGGGCCTTCGCACGTCAGCCCAGGATAACACCTGACGCACGACGGGTCCATGATACAGCATTCCAGGTACAAGAATATTCATCAAATACATGTTTATAAGATTACATCATTGATGAATACAATCTTTTGTCATAGACCTAATGCTATTTACATGGTAGCGGAAGTCTATATAAATGGTGGTGGAAGTCTTGGTTTGGCAGCCTATCACTCTGGCTAAGCTCCATAACTCACAGGACTGGCAAGATTATAGCCTAGCACGACGGAACAAACAAACAATCTGGACACGACCTACAAAACTGACATGACACGCCAGGTCAGTACATTCAATGTACTTGCAAGACAACCAAATACATAGCATCCAAACCAACAGATGACAAAGCAAGAACCAAGCATATGCAACAATCTACTCCAACACAACTTCTAAGCATGGCATAATATTAACAAGAATCATAAATCAAACTAAGCATGAACAACATCATAGCATCTACTAGCATGGCATATCAAACTTACTTCTAACATAACAACAGCAAAGCATAGCATATCAAAACATGGCATGGCATCATGAAACTATGCTGAAAATAAACTACCAGCTACCTCCCGTGAAGACATATTGTATTAACCTCATGCAACAATCACTTACTCTGCCACGGCTCCTTGGAGCAAACTCATGACTTACCGACGCCTCGTCTCGGGGTCATATCAACACATCATCGTGACTTATCACGATTTTCTCATAGTCCAAGTCACCACATTATTTATCACATCTTAGTTATCATATTAGTCATTAGCAGATTTATCCTCCATTTCGAGCAAGACCCGATAGTGTAACCTACTACAAACTGTGCCCATGATCGAGGACGCGGCTATCGATAGATTAAACACACACTCTGCAGAGGTAGCGCATTGTACCCACACCACAGAACCCATGGCCTCGCTCTCCCATTCGGGTGGACCGACGGCGTTCCGACAAAACCGATCTACTGCCCTGACACTCTCCCGGCCACTCCGACCAACTCCCCTTTGGGTTAAGTCATGGGTGGCCCCGTGCCTACCAAAGGCACCTACGGCCACCGTCGTGGCAAAAACGGTCCCAAACGGGGACATGTGCACATAACCAAACTCGGGCTCACAAGGCTTATGTCCGCCTACCTGATCAGGGTAACGCGCGCCCATAACCTTCCCTAGTTGGAAGCACCAGCGAGAGGCATGACAATAGACCCAGCTACAGCCTCCCATAAAGGCAAATGTGGCTGCACTGGAGAAAGCTCGATTTGGTGGCTCTACGAATCGATCCCATCAATGACGGAGGAGGTTTATTATTAAGTCATGTTATTAACTTCTCCACCATCATTAACCTTATGAGCATATTTAACAAAGACGCAACAATGAGCATGCAACATGCAAATGCATTAAGAAATATCAAGTTCCTAAAGTGAACAGATAAATCCTATGCAATATGACAATACCAAATACTAGCTTATCGATGGTGTAACAAAATCATCATAGCATCAATATTACTAGCATGAAACTAACCAAAACACATGTATGGCATTATCAACAACAATATAACTAGCAGGGCAAATGCTATCATGAAAAGAAAGCATGATGTGGCAAGCAGTACTAACATATAGCACAACTGAAATAACGGCTAACGAAACAGACAAAAACTACTTCAACTAAGCACACACACGAGGTACCAGCAAAGTTAACATACAAGTTCGGGGCTCATGATAAGAGGTTGGCTTGCCTGGGGGTCGAGTAATACTCCGGGAACGAGTGTGGTCAACGCTCGGAAAATTTTGCCGGAGAACGTTTCTCTCTCTGAGGGGCTGAATTAGGGCAAGGGAAAAATGGGCATATTCAGAATGTGCAAACATAAAGAAAATAGTCCCATCGAAAAGAGCCCGATGAACAGAGAACATGAGCATTGGAATCACCTCAATTAGAGTTATGGTTGAAAAGATACGGCCGATTGAATGATAGGGACTAATCTGTGGAATAAATATTTATAGACATGCCCTTGTCGGTTAAAACAGAAAGCGTACTAAAGGAAATACGTTTCCAAAGAAAGAAAAGCGACATCGACGGGTTTACACAATGTATCGTTTCCCAAAACGAAAACGATTTTTGTCCAAGGCACGCGGCACGCTTTGAAAGATGTAATGTATCCAGCGCGGGGCGTCTCCACTTACGCCAGGTCACCAAGCCGGGCAACCCCTCAGTGGCTAACTTGCGGGGCCCGCATGGAGGTAGGGCATGCCCGGTCGGTCTTCTCCTTCCTCCTGATCGATGCGTTCTTGACCGAGGGAGCGGTCCGCCTCAATGGCGATTGCCGGTGATCCCGACCACCGTTCACAGCGTGTGACCTACGCAGGAGATCAGGAGGAAGAGACGCATCGAGGGGTAGCATTCACTGCCACCGGGGAGCCTTGTAGCGGGCGCAGCCGAGCTCGCAGCGGGGAGGGGATTTGGCCGATGGTGAGGTAGGTGCTCCGGTTGGGGAAATGGATGGGGACGAGCACGGGATGGCTCCTGGGTGGTACAGGAAGGCCTTGGGGGATGCATAGCAGAGAGGGGACGCGAGGTCGCTGGAATCAGTGAGGACCGAGGCGACGAACACGACAGCGGTGGAGATCAGAGAGAGGCTCCGGGGAGGGATGGGTGGCTCGGGGAGGCGTTGTGGACTGCGAGGGCGTGCTTAAATAGCCACGGGGAAGGCTCGAGAAGAGAGGGGGAGGTGGCACGCGGCAGGCGACCTGTCCGTGCGCCGGCGATGGGCGTAGTGTCGGCAGGCACGGCCAAAGCTCACGAGAAGCGGCGGGAAGGCGATGAGGAGGATGCGGACGAGCGCCAGGGGGTCACGGGGTCGAGCGGCGCTTGGGAACAAAAGGAAGAAGAGGACAGGAGCAAGGAAGACGACAGTGCTCACGGACACGCACTGTTCGGTCGTTGGCATGGCTCGTCGGAGAATAAAACGGAGGGGAAAGGGGTCCAGGCACACGAGACGATGATGCTGAGCTGGTTGACAAGCTTGGACGAGCCAGAGGCAGCCGGAGCTGCTTTGCTCAGGCTAACAGTGCGCAGACCACTGTATTGGCCGGCTTCACTCGTGATCACGACGGGCACTGCATACTCTGGCCTCCTACTTAGTGCCAAACCTTGTCAGAAGTGGAGTCCTTCCAAGGCTCATTAAAGATGAGGTGATGGCACAGGCAGAAATGTAGGGAGCAGAGGGAAACAAGCTCGACAAGTTTGATGTTGCAAACTTGGCCACATCTTGGTGATTAACACGGTGAGCTTAAGGGCTAAACTTGATGTCTGGGATGCTTAGGGAAGCAAAAACTATAGTCCTGGAAAGTTGGAAGGGATTTGGGAAAGTATTTAACATAGCTGTAGTGCAACTTTCAAAGATGGCCCAGAAAACGAATGAGGAAGGAGCACCCACTAGGACTATTGGAAAAGGCTACCACTTGGCAATTCTCCATGATTTCGTCATATGTAGATGCTGCAAAAAGATCATACCAAATGGACTTGCCAACCGCTACTTGTTTCACAAACATCACTTCTAACCAGAAACTTGGGAAAATTCTAGGAAAATATTGGCTACATGAAATGAGCCAAACTCTTGGGTAGGTGGGTTATATGGATAGGATAAGGCTTGGAAATATTTTCAGCCATAATGGAGGAAGATAAAATAAACTTGCTTCACAAACTGAAAATTTGGACATAAAACAAGAATTGCTCCTGTTCTGACATTGATCAATGAAATGAGCTGAATTTGGGTGGAGGGTAATGATTTGGAATAATTGAGAGAATTGCAAAGTTTCATCCCATTTGGAAACACTATGGTACTTCCTTCACAAAGTTGCATTCTGGTCAGAAACTTTGAAAAATTGCACAGGGAGCTAGGATGAATGGATTGAGCTCATCTTTGGTATCCATGGGAGATTTATCAATGTTAATCACCCTACCAAATTCCAGCTCAATAGGAATTAGGAATAAGGCACTTCCTTTGCAAAATTTCAGAGAAGGCAGAAACTTGCATTGGATCATGTGCCCAATTTTTCATTTGTGGAACATGAGACAAGAATGGAACTAGTGATTATATATCAAGGACAAGCTCCACAATTTATGTGGGAATTTTCTCTGCTATAAAAATAGTAGTTCCTTTAGAAAATGGCAGAAATGCAATATTGGTATTAAATAGGAAAAGGAAATTTTCCTTATTTAATTATGGACAATATATTTGCCAGAGCTTGGATTAGGCATAAATATCAGCTCCACCAATTCACATGAATTTAGGACATGGCTAGCCATGCCTTTGGATTTTATTCCTCAGAAAGGCAAGAAAAGGAATAAATCATAATTCAAAAGTATTGCATGGGACTTGGCAATATTTTTGCATATCCAAGGTTTACAAGGATAGGAGGGTCTCTGGGAACAGATGGGATGATCAACAGCTCAAGGAAAATGATAGCTCCTTTGTAATCACAAAGGCCATTGATACGTCTCCAACGTATCTATAATTTTCGATTGCTCCATGCTATATTATCTACTGTTTTGGACTATATTGGGCTTTATTTTCCACTTTTATATTAATTTTTGGGACTAACCTATTAACCGGAGGCCCAGCCCAGAATTGTTGTTTTTTTGCCTATTTCAGAGTTTCGGAGAAACAAAATATCAAACGGAGTCCAAACGGAATAAAACCTTCAGGAACGTGATTTTCTCACCGAACATGATCCAGGAGACTTGGACCCTGCTCCAAGGAAGAAAAGAGGCGGTCATGAGGGTGGGGGCGCCCCCCCCCTAGGGCGCGCCCCCTGCCTCGTGGGCCCCCTGTTGCTCCACCGACGTACTCCTTCCTCCTATATATACCTACGTACCCCCAAACGATCATATACAGAGCCAAAAACCTAATTCCACCGCCGCAACTTTCTGTATCCACGAGATCCCATCTTGGGGCCTGTTCCAGAGCTCCACCGAAGAGGGCCGTCATCACGGAGGGCTTCTACATCATCATAGCCCCTCCGATGAAGTGTGAGTAGTTTACCTCAGACCTTTGGGTCCATAGTTATTAGCTAGTTGGCTTCTTCTCTCTTTTTGGATCTCAATACAATGTTCTCCCCCTCTCTCGTTGAGATCTATTTGATGTAATCTTGTTTTTGCAGTGTGTTTGTTGAGACCGATGAATTGTGGGTTTATGATCAAGTCTATCTATGAATAATATTTGAATCTTCTCTGAATTCTTTTATGTATGATTGGTTATCTTTGCAAGTCTCTTCGAACTATCAGTTTGGTTTGGCCTACTAGATTGGTTTTTCTTTCCATGGGAGAAGTGCTTAGCTTTTGTAACACCCCAAAAATTTAACCACATTTTGTTTATTAAAATTTTGCCAGGAAATTAAATTTTTATTTTCTGGATTTATCTTTGATTTCAGAACCTTTCTCTTCTTTGATATTGTGGAGTTTTTGCCCCAAGTTAAAAAACTTTTCAAAAAAATATTATTTGGACTTGTATACCCTCTCTTGAAACATTTCTTTTATCAGTGGAATTATTTATATAATTATTTTCCCCTGGGCTCTATTTCTCTAAAAATGATTTTTCATAAGATTTAGGTTCCTTTTGCACTGCAACCCTTTGATAAATTCATTTAAAAATCCCACCAAAATTTGGGGATGACATGTGATGTCCCTAAATCACTTTTGTGCAAAAATATGCCTTAGTCATTTGGAGATTTTGAGTTTTACCACAAGTTTTTAAATCTGGTCCAGTTGCGCTTTTGCACTACAACCTATTTAAATATTTCTTTAAAACTTCCACCAAAATTATAGGATGTTAGTAGGAGTATATTATTCATCTGTGTGCAAAAAACCACCAATGTTGTTTGAAAAATTTGAGTAAAACATCCTCTTTTGCTCTCTGGTCCAGTTTGGCTTTTTCTACAGCAACTCTAATTTTTGTTGCTCTAGTGCCCATGATCTTTCTCCTGCTTATCAACCACCCTACAAAACCCTTAAGTCCAGGAGAATGGACCTATTGGAGTATTTTTGGTCCATGAAACTAAGCCTTTTACTTTCTGTGCAGAAATGGTTTTCTCAAAAACTTCCACTAGCAAGTTTCTGTTTTTGCCAAACTAACCTTACCACACTCCTTTTCATCTAAAGAGACTATGATCTGGAGAGTTTGGCCACCCCAAGAAATGCCTAGGTGCCCTTGGCATTTTGTCAAACACTTTGTGTGCATGGTCAGATTTGACATGGTTTTTAGTTTGCACACTGGACCTGCTTGCTTTGCCTAACCACCATGTCCACTAAGTCTCTAGACTACCCTAACCTAATCCTGTTAAACCCCAGCTCCACCCGAGCCTCCCGGCAAGCTACTGCATTTTGTCAACACCTCGCGTCGTGCCTGGCGCGCCCAGAGCGCACGCTTTACATGTGGCACAAGACCGAGCCGCCACGTCTCACTGCCGTCGCCTCGCGCTCGTTCTGGCCTTTCCCCCCTCACAGCCAAAGACGGCCGCCTCCTCGCTCGCAGAGCCGCCGAGCTCCACAAAGACCGCCGTCAGTCACCAGTAGCTACTAGCGGCCGCCACAAGAGGCCCCGCCTCGACGGCGCTCGAGCCACCAGCGCCGCCACCGCGGCTGAGCAAAGGCGGTGCCGCCGTCCTCTAGTCCCTGTCGCCAACCCCAGCCATCGACACGTCGCCCCACAGCTATAGAACGGCGATTCGCCGTCGTTCTTATCTCCGGCCGCCACGGGACCGACCTCAACCGCCTATAAAAGGAGCTCCAAGCCCATCCGGACGCCCAGGCAACCACGTGCCATCCCCCTAGGGCCCCCACATCCAGCAAACAACGGCGGGAGGCCGTCTTCCTCGCCTCCGGCCGGTTCAGCCGCCGCCACGCTCCTGCTCCGTTTGTCACGAGCCGGTCCTCCCCCGCCCTTCTAGCACCACCACCCGACTCCACTTGGTCTTGCGGAGCCGCCCAAACCCTCAGCTTCGACGGAGAGCCACCATAGCCCGAACCCCCAATTCCTCCCGTTGCCGCCGTCCATGGAGCTTCGCCACGGCGACTCCTCCACCCCACCACCCTAGCGACCACCGGGAGGACCGCCCCGAACTGGCGGATCCATCCCTGCCCTCCGAATCCCACGAGGAGCCGCCGTTTGCCGGAGCCCCCGCCTCTGTTCGGCCAGAGGAGGAAGGAGGCGGGCGGCCGGTCAAACCTGACCAATGGGCCCCCTGGACCCACTGTCAGTGACCACGGGCCGGTCCACGCTGGAGTAAGTGGAGGCGTAAACGCAAAGTACGTCTTCGACGTTTACTCATTTCGAAACGTTTTTCCTTTTTCTGTTTTATTTTTAAAAACAGAAATTTGACTAAACTTTGACCGGCCATAACTTTTTAAATATAACTCCAAATGAGTTGATTCTTTTTCCTACCTCTCTCAAATATTGTCTAGTTTATTTTCAGATTTATTTGAAAAAATTTCAGACAACTTTTTTTGTACTGTTTTGAAACTATGTATTAATTCAAAATTTTAAAATAGGAATTTTGGAGAGGGAAGAAAACTTTCAAAAAGTTGTGGAATGCACCCTGCCTCCCCACAACTTGAAGGCAAGCATTCTGAACCCTGGCATAATATTTTTGTGTGTTGTTTGACACGATTATAACACCACCTTAATACGGAGAACCCATTATTTTATGTGGTGATACGATCATTTGCATGAATGCATATTGGAGATTTCCTTGCCGCTGGAAATGGATATACTTGTGGTGGTAATCATCCTCATATGCCTTTCATGCCTGCCGGAAAGAAATCCGGGAAAGCCTCTGCCTTGGGTAGGCATGAGCTTGTCTCCGGTCTTCGTCGAGACAATTATGTCCTGTAGGGCATAGTAAGGTATGATGACTGGTGATACTGTTGGTTGAAATATATTTGTTATACATATCATGCAGGGAATTTTTAAACCTCCTGAGTCGACCGTAGATCGAGTCTTGTTCCAGTAACCCCCATACTTGTTTCGTACTACCACTTTTCCCTGCTGCAAGTAGGGTACGGTTCAGTAAGTTGTCAACCCCTTTCTAGCACACACCGTACAGAGAGGCCATGGTGGAAGATACCGACTACAGCCGGTAGGCGTGCCACCCGTCCGGGGCATGTGTGTTTCCTAGGGACCAAGAGGGGCCCTTAGTAGCGCCATGTATAAATTTGATCCCATGCTAATCGAGGTTGTAGCCTCCCACTTAGAGTTTTGCTTGACAGTGTCATGGGTGATTCCGCATAGCGGTAAGTTGTTGGTGTGTCGGTCGTGTGTTTTTAATTAAAAGACCGTGAGATGTAATTAGTCCCGATGGACCAAAGGAATCCGTTACTCGTGGGTAAAGAGTACACCCTCTGCAGAGGTTAAATTTATTCGAATAGTTGTGTCCATGGTTAAGGACTAAAGTCTGGGATGGGTCAAGTGTCGGTCTTAGTGTCGGTCTTCGGAGGAGAAACTGCTAAACCAGAACATGGATCACGACTTGTGACTTATGATGATTATGATTATTATTGTATTGGACTAATCCTTTTTATTACTTGAGTTATTGAGTATCCCTGGGACGGTTCTACCGCCTGGATATTCCTTGTGATTATTTTCTTATAAGCCCTTTATGTGGTGTCGCTCAGACGCCCGACTGTGGCATGCTTGTTATTTGTTTACCTTATAAGCCCTTTATGTGGTGTCGCTCAGACGCCCGACTATGGCATGCTTGTTATTTGTTTACCTTATAAGCCCTTTATGTGGTGTCGCGCAGACGCCCGACTGTGGCATGCTTGTTATTTGTTTACCTTATAAGCCCTTTATGTGGTGTCGCACAGACGCCCGATTGTGGCATGCTTGTTGCTTATTCCACTTATAAGCCCTTTATGTGGTGTCGCCGACGCCTTGATCGAGGCACGCTTCGTTGTCCTTTCGAGGCGCCGCTCGCATAATCGATCGCTGCATTTTATTTCTATTCTCTGATTGCATATTCATGTTTTATATGAAAAACCTGCTTACGTGCATCATGGGTTTTGATTTCATGACTGATGTTGTGATCATAGATTATTTCAGAGCATGAATATCACTTGTTATATTATACCCGTGTTCATAATGTTTGCGAGTACATCCAAAGTACTCATTGGCTTGTCCCTAGCTATTGTCTTGGCCAGATTTCTTGCTTGGAGAGGAGCGTTGCGATGACAGCCCCGGAACCTAAGCAATGGTGGTAGCAGCCTCGCGAAGATAGGAGTTATCCAGGTCAGCTGTTCCTATGGGAAATGGAGTCCCATAGACGCTGGTGATCCACAAACCGCTTCCGCCATCAACCACTAGAAACCAATTGTTGTACTCCTAGGCCAGAATGGTCTTGTACTACACATTTTTTTGTATTTGGCTTGGAATTTCTGTATCAAGTTGGTGCCTCATCAGCTAACAGTAATCCTGGGGCTCGTGAGCACAAGGGCCATTTTCTGGGAAATGATATCCCGAAAATCCGGTCCTGACAGCTTTGGGTTGAATCTTGCGGTGTCCTTTCCCAGTGCCAGAAGGGGCAGCAAGGCACGTATTGTATTGTTTCCATCGAGGATAACAAGATGGGGTTTTTATCATATTGCATGAAACTATCCCTCTACATCATGCCATCTTGCTTAAGGCGTTACTCTGTTTTTAACTTAATACTCTAGATGCATGCTGGATAGTGGTCGATGAATGGAGTAATAGTAGTAGATGCAGGCAGGAGTCGGTCTACTTGTCTCGGACGTGATGCCTATATACATGATCATACCTAGATATTCTCATAACTATGCTCGATTACATCAATTGCTCAACAGAATTTGTTCACCCACCGTAGAATACTTATGCTCTTGAGAGAAGCCACTAGTGAAACCTATGGCCCCCGGGTCTATTCTCATCATATCAATCTCCATCACTTTAATTTTGCTTTGCTTTTTAACTTTTCCTTTTACTTTTTACTTTGCATCTCTATACCAAAAATATCAAAAATATTATCTCTATCAGATCTCACTCTCGTAAGTGACCCTGAAGGGATTGACAACCCCTAATCGCGTTGGTTGCGAGGAGCTATCATTTTGTGCATGTACGAGGGACTTGAGCGTAGCCTCCTACTGGATTGATACCTTGGTTCTCAAAAACTGAGGGAAATACTTACGCTACTTTGCTGCATCATCCTCTCCTCTTCGGGGAAAACTAACGCAAGCTCAAGAGGTAGCAAGAAGAATTTCTGGCGCCGTTGCCGGGGAGTCTGCGCAAAAGTCAACATACCAAGTACCCATCACAATCCCTATCTCCCGCATTACATTAGTTGCCATTTGCCTCTCGTTTTCCTCTCCCCCACTTCACCCTTGCCGTTTTATTTGCCCTCTCTTTCCCAATCTCCTTCTCTCTTTCCGTTTGCCTTTTTCTCGCTTGCCTTTTTTGCTCGTGTGTTG
This sequence comes from Aegilops longissima, assembly GCA_021605205.1. Lineage (NCBI taxonomy): Eukaryota > Viridiplantae > Streptophyta > Magnoliopsida > Poales > Poaceae > Aegilops > Aegilops longissima. The sequence continues at coordinate 296,899,167 of CM038678.1, forward strand.
GTTTGCTTGTTTGTCATGATGGCTCTACCAAGATTTGGTGATCTTCACCTTAAAAGGTTAGAGGAGATTGAAAACAACATCAGGAAATTTATGGTTTTGCAATTTGAGCATAATAATTTCTTTAGAAACGAGCTTAAGGAACAAAAAAAATTATGAATTATATGAATAAAGAGCTCGATGATATGTTAAAGAATTTGATGGTATAAGATTCCAAATTGCTCGTCTTGAAAAAATGACTGCTGAAATTTCGGATATGCAAGCCACCTTAGTCAATAAGATGGCCGCTAATCCGAATTCTTATGAAAATCAAGATGAAGATCTAAAAGTTATTGATGTGTCCCCTATTAAATCTTTGTTTTGCAATATGAATCTTGATGAAACTGAATATGATCTTCCATTACCTAGAAGGCGTTCTAAAAATTCGGAGTATTTAGATATTGATGATGAAATTGATAAAAGTGGGATTGAAAGAAATAAAAATCTAAATGTTGCTAAACTCACTATATTGGATTTCAAGGAATTTAATTATGAAAGTTGCTCTTTAATTGATTGTATTTCCTTGTTGCAATCCGTGCTAAATTCTCCTCATGCTTATAGTCAAAATAAAGCCTTTACCGAATATATCGTTGATGCCTTGATGCAATCTTATGAAGAGAAACTTGAGTTGAAAGTTTCTATCCCTAGAAAACTCTATGATGAGTGGGAACCTACTATTAAAATTAAGATTAAAGATCATGAGTTTTATTCTTTGTGTGATTTGGGTGCTAGTGTCTCCACTATCCCCAAAACTTTGTGTGATTTGCTAGATTTCCGTGATTTTGATGATTGCTCTCTAAACTTGCATCTTGCGGATTCCACTATTAAGAAACCTATGGGAAGAATTAATGATGTTCTTATTGTTGCAAATAGGAATCATGTGCCCGTAGATTTTATCGTTCTTGATATAGATTGCAATCCTTCTTGCCCTATTATTCTCGGTAGACCTTTCCTTAGAACGGTTGGTGCAATTATTGATATGAAGGAAGGGAATATTATATTTCAATTTCCACTAAAAAAGGACATGGAACACTTTCCTAGAAAGAAAATAAAATTGCCATATGAAACTATCAGGAGAGCCAATTATGGATTGCCTACCAAAGATGGCAATACCTAGATCTATCCTCGCTTTTATGCCTAGCTAGGGGCGTTAAACGATAGCGCTTGTTGGGAGGCAACCCAATTTTATTTTTGGTTTTTTGTTTTTCCTTCTGTTTAGGAATAAATAATCCATCTACCTTCTGTTTAGATGTGGTTTTGTGTTTTAATTAGTGTTTGTGCCAAGTTAAACCTATAGGAACTTCTTGGATGCTAGTTATTTGATCTTGCTGTAATTTCCAGAAACTTTGCGTTCAGTGCCCGAATTATTAAAATTCACCAGAACATGATAAAATACTGATTCCAATTGCTGCTGATCAATAAACAAATTTCCTAGGCCATCCTATGTTTGCTGAATTTTTGGAGCTCCAGAAGTTTGCGTTAGTTACAGATTACTACTGACTGTTCTGTTTTTGACAGATTCTGTTTTTCGTGTGTTGTTTGCTTATTTTGATGAATCTATGGCTAGTAAAATAGTTTATAATCCATAGAGAATTTGGAATACAGTAGGTTTAAAACCAATATAAATAAAGAATGAGTTCATTACAGTACCTTGAAGTGGTCTTTTGTTTTCTTTCTCTAACGGAGCTCACGAGATTTCTGTTGAGTTTTTTGTTGTGAAGTTTTCAAGTTTTGGGTAAATTCTTTTGATGGATTATGGAACAAGGAGTGGCAAGAGCCTAAGCTTGGGGATGCCCATGGCACCCCCAAGATAATCCAAGGACACCAAAAGTCAAAGCTTGGGGATGCCCTGAAGGCATCCCTCTTTAAATCTACTTCCATCGGTAATTTTACTTGGAGCTATATTTTTATTCACCACATGATATGTGTTTTGCTTAGAGCGTCTTGTATTATTTGTGTCTTTGTTTGTTAGTGTTCCAGAATCATCCTTGCTGTACCTACCTTTTGAGAGAGCCATATATGAATTAAAATTTGATAGAATACTCTATGTGCTTCACTTATATCTTTTGAGCTATGTAGTTTTGCTCTATGTGCTTCACTTATATCTTTTGAGCGTTATAATTTTGCTCTATGTGCTTCACTTAGATCTTTTAGAGCACGGTGGTGGATTTATTTTAAAGAAACTATTGATCTCTCATGCTTCACTTAGATTATTTTGAGAGTCTCTAATAGCATGGTAAATTGCTTAATAATAAAATGCTTGGTATTCAAGATTTGTGAAACTTTCTTTGAGTGCGTTGAATACTAAGAGAAGATTGAAGCTTGATAATTGTTTTGAGATATGAAGATGGTGATATTGGAGTCATGATAGTTGAGTAGTTGTGAATTTGAGGAATACTTGCGTTAAAGTTTGTGATTCCCGTAGCATGCACGTATGGTGAACCGTTATGTGATGAAGCCGGAGCATGATTTATTTATTGATTGTCTTCCTTATGAGTGGCGGTCGGGGACGAGCAATGGTCTTTTCCTACCAATCTATCCCCCTAGGAGCATGCGCGTAATACTTTGCTTTGATAACTCCTAGATTTTTGCAATAAGTATATGAGTTCTTTATGACTAATGTTGAGTCCGTGGATTATACACACTTTTTCCCATCCTTCCACCATTGCTAGCCTCTCTAATACCGCGCACTTTTCACCGGTATCATACATCCACCATATACCTTCCTCAAAACAGCCACCATACCTACCTACCATGGCAGTTCCATAGCCATTCCGAGATATATTGCCATGCAACTTTCCACCGTTCCGTTTATTATGACATGCTCCATCATTGTCATATTGCTAGCATGATCATGTAGTTGACATCGTATTTGTGGCAAAGCCACCGTTCATAATTCTTTCATACATGTCACTCTTGATTCATTGCATATCCCGCACATCACGGAGGCATTCATATAGAGTCATATTTTGTTCTAAGTATCGAGTTATAATTGTTGAGTTGTAAGAAAAATAAAAGTGTGATGATCATCATCTTTTAGAGCATTGTCCCAAGTGAGGAAAGGATGATGGAGACTATGATTCCCCCACAAGTCGGGATGAGACTCCGGACGAAAAAAAAGAGGCCATAAAAAAAGAAAAGGCCCAAATAAATAAAAAATGAGAGAAAAAGAGAGAAGGGACAATGTTATTATCCTTTTACCACACTTGTGCTTCAAAGTAGCATCTTCATGATAGAGAGTCTCCTATGATATCACTTTCATTTACTAGTGGGAATTTTACATTATAGAACTTGGCTTGTATATTCCAATGATGGGCTTCCTCAAATTGCCCTAGGTCTTCGTGAGCAAGCGAGTTGGATGCACACCCACTTAGTTTCTTTTGTTGAGCTTTCATATACTTATAGATCTAGTGCATCCGTTGCATGGCAATCCCTACTCACTCACATTGATATCTACTGATGGGCATCTCCATAGCCTATTGATACGCCTAGTTGATGTGAGACTATCTTCCCCTCTTTTTGTCTTCTCCACAACCACCATTCTATTCCACATATAGTGCTATGTCCATGGCTCACGCTCATGTATTGCGTGAAGATTGAAAAAGTTTTGAAAATGTTAAAGTATGAAACAATTGCTTGGCTTGTCATCGGGGTTGTGCATGATTTAAATACTTTGTGTGGTGAAGATAGAGCATAGCCAGACTATATGATTTTTAAGGGATAACTTTCTTTGGCCATGTTATTTTGAGAAGACATAATTGCTTTATTAGTATGCTTGAAGTATTATTATTTTTATGTCAATATGAACTTTTGTCTTGAATCTTTTGGATCTGAATATTCACACCACAATTAAGAAGATTTGCATTGAAATTATGCCAAGTAGCACTCCGCATCAAAAATTCTCTTTTATCATTTACCTACTCGAGGACGAGCAGAATTAAGCTTAGGGATGCCCGATCGCTCCAACGTATCTACAATTTTGATTCCTCCATGCTATATTATCTACTGTTTTGGACTATATTGGGCTTTATTTTCCACTTTTATATTATTTTTGGGACTAACCTATTAACCGGAGGCCCAACCCAGAATTGTTGTTTTTTGCCTATTTCAGAGTTTAGGAGAAACAGAATATCAAACGGAGTCCAAATGGAATAAAACCTTTGGGAACGTGATTTTCTCACCAAACGTGATCCAGGAGACTTGGACCCTGCTCCAAGGAACAAAAGAGGCGGTCACGAGGGTGGGGGGCGCGCCCCCTAGGGCGCGCCCCCTGCCTCGTGGGCCCCCTATTGCTCCACCGACGTACTCCTTCCTCCTATATATACCTACCTACCCCCAAACGATCAGATACGGAGCCAAAAACCTAATTCCACCGCCACAACTTTATGTATCCACGAGATCCCATCTTGGGGCCTGTTCCGAGCTCACGGAGAGGGGGCCATCACGGAGGGCTTCTACATCATCATAGCCCTCCGATGAAGTGTGAGTAGTTTACCTCGCACCTTCGGGTCCATAGTTATTAGCTAGTTGGCTTCTTCTCTCTTTTTGGATCTCAATACAATGTTCTCCCTGTCGGTGTACTAGAGTAGGGGTACCCTAGTATCCCGAACTCGTGCACGGGCAGTTGCAGCACCACGCGGCAAGGCTTGCTGGGTGACCGCCAAGGTCCTCCGTGGTTCCTTTGGAGCCATTCAAGAACAAAGTATTTTAAGCCAAGGAGACAAGGCCCGGCAAGAGGAGCTTGCCGGGAAGGCCAACCAAGGCATCTCAAGGAACTTGCCGCGACGCCGCCACGCGTCCGGCAAGGCCCGGCGAGCTAAAAGCTTCCGGACGCGACAAGCTTCCGGACGCGACGAGACAACGATCAAGGCAAGGCGCTTGCCGCGCAAGCTACCAATCAGACTGCGCTTCCAGACATCCACTAACGTGTCGCCTCGACCTTTCCAAGCGCCGCGTGGCGAGAGGTCTGTCTTGCCCGGAGCGCGGTGGCAAGCGACACGACAAGATTGCCATCGTGGCAAGTGGTGGCGCCCGACGGTCCCTCGCTTGCACTTTGTTTGGGCGACGAGACGGGCATTTAATGCCTTTGTCCCCGCCGTCGTGGTTAGGTATGATACATCGCATGTAGCTGTACCAACCGCAATCCTTTTCCATTTTTACCCTTGTCTACGTTGCCACCTGTCGGTGACCCCTTGAGCATATAAAAGGAGGCCCATGCGCAACGTAGAGGGGGTTCGGGAGGTTCAAAGCCAGAAAACACTCACGCTAGGTCTCGTTAGCAGCTGGTGTGTATCGTAGCACTCAGCGCTCCCTAGCAAGAACTCAATACACTCAGACATGCAGCGGTAGGAGTTTTATCTCCGGAGAGCTCGAAGCTGGGTAAACTGCTCGTGTGCTTCACCTCGATCCGCTCTTGAGGCGATCTCCGCCGCCGAACCGAAGGGGCTCGGTCCGCCGTCCCATAGGTGTTCGTGGATCAGCTTCCCGACATCTTTGGCGCGCCCGTAGGGCGCCGAGATTGTGTGAACCTAATCCGGCGCTCACACGAAGCTAGATCTTCATCTTCTTCATCAACATGCCACCAAGAAGAAGGCTTGGCGGCAGCGGATCCGTCCACGTCGATCCCACCACCACCGGAGCACACGGGTGGTGGGGTAGACGCCAGCGGAAGAACGGTCGTCGACGAGGGAGCCCACGGTGCTGCCAGGTCCAAGGACAAGGCGGCGCAGACCTCGGCGTCCGTACATGCACCGCGCCCATCTCAGGAGGCGCGGGACCGACAGCGTCATGGTACTCGCAGTACCATACGCTCGTTGGGCCAAGATCGAGCTGGTGGATCTCGGGATGCTCAAGACCAGCATGCACGCCAACAGGCTGGCACGAGCGAGGCACGGTCGCCTGGACGGGATACTGCTCCTTCTAACATAGTTAGAAGTCCGAGCATATCCCGCTCCTCGCGCCGTTCGCCACTGCCACCCACCACTCCAGCAGAAGCCTTGGCGAGAGCTCAACTGCTCCTAGATTACCCTCCAACGGCAGACAAGGTCAATGAATGGAGGGCCACCATTCAGAGTCTCATCGGCTTTGCCAACGGCGACACTCCGTGGCAGCCGAGTACATCGCTGCCGCGGCAGGACTGCCAAGCACGAGCCGGTGGCGACGAAACCGGTGGAGATGCAACCACCATGCACTCTCCACCCCGAAGGCCAAGATCGCCGACTCGTCGGATCCACCTCGACAGCGAATCCACCGCATCATCAGATCCACGAGCTCGTCGCGATCAGCGCCAAGTTCTTCACGAACGACAGCAAGAAGACGCCAAACTCACATCGAAGCGCCAAGAGAAGCGGCGTCAATCGGACCAGCGCTACTGGGCCCATGTCGACATGCATGCACCGGGGAACCAGCGACTTGTCAGACGCGTAGGTTGCCCTGCGCTCACTCGTGAGCTTCGGCAAGTCCAAAGGCCCAAAGAATAAGAATTTCAAGCCGACGTACGAGAGAAGTATGACGGCAAGACGCACCCGTCGGAGTTCCTCAAAGATCTACACCATCGCAGTGCAGGCTGCCGGGGGGTGGGACGACAAGATCCTGGCCAACTACTTCCCGCCGTACTCAAGCCCAATGTCGATCTCGCTCATGCACTTGCCGGACAACTCCATATCCTCCTGGCAGACCTATGCCATCAGTTTGTCGGCGCTTTACAGCGGCCACACTCCTCATGGCTAAGAGAGCGACCTTCATCTCTGCCGCCCGAAGGAAGGAGAGCCCCTAGCGCAAGTACATTCGAGATTTAGCCGCAGTACAAAGACAACATCCCGGATGTCCACCCCGCCATGGTAATCGCGCGCTCCATCGAACGTCGAAACCGCAGGATGCGGAAGGAGATGGCGATGTGCAAGATCGTAGACGCCGCGAGCTATATGCCCCGGCCGACAAGTGTGCACGTGCTAAGGAAGGAGGAAACTCCCGGAGAGAATATAGAAGCAGGAGGATCGATAGTGAGGAGGCTGCCCGCAAAGAAAAACCGCGGCGGAACAACAGAAGAAGAAAGGCAAAGATGTGCTAGTTGTTGAGCAGTCCGCAACGGAGGTGGCGCCAAGAAAGCCAAAGTTGGTAACTCCGCAAGGAGGTTGCGGCGGCACCACCTGCCAGTGTGGCGGTCGCCGACAAGCGTAACGGCACCAACAAGCAAGATCTGCAAGATCCACCGCACCAAGGGCCATGACCTCCAGAGATGCAAGAAGGTCGAGCAGCTTGTCGAGTAGCAAAAGGCTGAATACGAGCGACGCGACAAGGAGAAGGCCCAGGAAGGTGCTGGAGGAGCCAGCAAGAAACGCCCCGGCCGGGGAGGACGCCGCGGCAAGGCCAAGCAGCGGCAAGGAGACAGACCTCCCCGCGGCCGCGACAAGGATGAAGATGACGACGACGATGAGGACATGGATGATGACGAGACCGATGAGCAGGAGTTCCAGAAAGCCACAGAGGTCCTGTGCGTTGACGGTGGTGCTTCTCTGCATACTTCACACCGCCAACTCAAGCAGTGGATATGGGAAGTCAATGCAGCAGAACCATCCGTCGAGTCACGCAAGCCTCTGAAATGGTCCAACACGCCTATCATCTTTGATATTGAGGACCACCCTGATCGCGTAACTACGGTCGTGTGCTTGCCGATGTTGGTTTCACCAACTATTCGCAACCTCAAAGTCACTAAGATGCTAGTTGACGGCGGGGCCGGCTTGAACCTGATCTCCTCCGCGGTACTCCAGAAACTCCAGATCCCTGATGGCGAGCTCGAGGAGACCGGCACATTCCAAGGAATCAATCCGGGAAGGAGCAAGCCAAAGGGAAAGATCACGTTGCGGTGACATTTGGCAGCGAAGTTGAACTTCGTGGATCGAGAGGGTCACTTTTGACGTTGTGACTTTCCATTTCCTTACAATGGGATACTTGGCGCCCAAAGACTCGCCAAATTCATGGCAGCCTCTCACCGTGCATACAACATGTGAAGATGCCAGGCCCGATAAGTGTCATCTCTGCCCTGGCGACAAGAAGGATGCTCTCATCTGCGCCGACAAGATCTACCGGAAGCAGCAGCCGCAATGCAGATCGCAAGCCACTTGTCGCTGAAGCTCCCGGCCAAGAAGAAGACCAAGTCCGCAAGAGTTCTGATGCCCACTCCGCAAGCGCGCCTCCTCGGGCGCTGCGCTACCGTCGAGAACGCACCATCGAGCTCCACCGCAAGTGTAAGAAGACAATGGCAGCTCCACCAGAGACCAAGAAGGTGTCCGCCAAGGAGGACGGCGCTGGTGGTACCTTCACCATCGCCACTCTCGAACCTAAATAGGAAAGCGCGCTCGTTGCTTTCCTGCGGTAACGCCGACGTGTTTGCGTGGCAACCGTCCGACATCCCCGTGTTCCTGTGAAAGTAATTGAGCACCATCTTGCCGCCTCGTCCTCATCGCGCGCCCGTCAAGCGTAAAGTCGAAGCGTGCAAGGAGCGCCAAGAATTCATCACGAAGAAATCAATAAATTGGAAGCAGCAGGCCTTGTCGAGGAGTGCTCCATCCTACGTGGTTGGCCAATCTCGTAGTCGCAGCGCCAAGGCAAACGGAAATGGAGACTTTGTATCGACTTTACCGATGTCAATAAAGCTTGTCCCAAAGACCCATTTCCTTGCCGCCGCATTGACCAGATTGTTGACTCCACGGCCGGATGTGACTTGCTTTCATTTCTTGATGCATACTCAGATACCATCGATCTTCATGGCGTAAGAGGATGAGGAGAAGACCGCATGCATCACCCCATGTGGCACATACTGTTTCGCACGGATGCCTTTCGTTTAAAGAATGTTGGTTCAACATTTGCAAGAGTAGTCCATGACGCTTTTGATCCGCAAATGCACGTAAATGTGGAAGCCTACATGGATGACATAGTGGTCAAGAGCAAGGACAAGGCGACTCGATTCAAGATTTAGACGAAACCTTTGCAAATCTGCGCAAGATCAACCTCAAGCTCAACCCCGAGAAGTGTGTGTTTGGAGTCCCTCCGCAAGCTTCTCGGTTCTTCGTGGTCTCAGGGGAATTGAAGCCAATCCCGACAAAATCAAGGCCATTGAGCAGATTGAAGCACCAAAGCGCGTCAAGGATGTACGAAGACTTGCCGGTTGCGTAGCTGCTCTCAAAGGTTTATCTCTAGGTTCTGCTAGCGCCCGCCATTTTTCAAAATATTGAAAAAGGCAGGTCCAATGAAATGGACTCGAAGCGGAGGCTGCGCTGCAGACTTAAAGAGATACCTATCCTCCACTCCAACACTTGTCGCACCTAGGCCACAAGAGAAGTTGCTGCTATATATAGCGGCAACCAATCAAGTGGTTAGTGCTGCGTTAGTAGCGGAGAGGGAGGCGGATGATGAGCCAAAGAACCACGGCAGATGCATCCAAATGACAAGCAAGGGACTTCACCGCAAGCTCGTCTCGACAAAGATGGATCTGCGCAGAATGTGAAAAGATGCGAAAAAGAATGGTGCAGCCCCAGTTTACTTTGTCGGTTCCCTTCTGCAGGGGCTAGGTCAAGGTACTGTGTGCAGAAATTGCTTTTCGCCTTCTCATGGCCTCGAGAAAGCTGCGCCAAGATTTCCAAGCACATGAGATCACAATCGCCACTGCTTTCCGCTGAAGAGGATACTGCAAAATCCGTAAGCAACAGCAGGATTGTCGAGTGGGCACTGAACTGCCAAGCTTTGGCCTCAAGTTTGAGAGCACTTCAACTATCCAAAGCGAGCATTGGCGAGTTCATAGCAGAATGGACGCCAACACCGATGAAGAAATCCTAAACGAGCATCCCGTCAAGGAAGCAAGCAAAGAGTGGCTGATGTACTTTGATGGTGCCTTCTCGCTGCAAGGCGCGCGGTCTTGGGCGTGCTACTTGTTGCACCCACCGGAGAGCACCTCAAGCACGTAGTCCGGATGCACTTTCCCAAGGAGCAAGCAACGAACAATACTGCAGAGTATGAAGGTTTGCTTGCCGGTCTCGAGATCGCAGCAGACCTTGGGATCAAGAAGCTCATTGTCGGGGTGACTCACGCTTGTCGTCCGCCAAGTAAACAAGAGTTATCAGAGTCCGTTGATGGAAGCTTACGTTGATGAAGTGAGAAAGCTAGAAGAGCACTTTGACGGCCTACAGATGGAACATGTTCCAAGAGCTCAGAACGACATTGCTGATGGCCTGTCGAAGTGCGCCGCACTTAAGTTACCTGTGGAACCAGGGATCTTTGTGCTCAAGCGGACTCAACCGTCTGTAACACCATCAACTGGGCAGAGCAAGAAGAGGAAGTTGATTTCTGGTGACTATTTTTCGGTAGAGCTCCCCGAAGCCGCTGCCAAGAAGGTCCCCAGGATCAACACCAAGAGTGCTGAGGAGCAGTCTGCTCCGCAAACCCTAGGGTTTGTTCCGTTGAAGCGACGCCCCGACAAGTTTTGCTCCGCAAGCTTGCCGGGAACGCCAAGCTCCGGCCGAGCCGCAGTTCTCGCCAGAGAAGCGGATGTTCCCGCAGCAGCAGATGTGCCTTTAGTCCTTGTTGTCGAGCCGCAAGCTCCAAAGATGGGCACAACAGATTGTCCATTTCCTTGAACGGAGAACTCCCGAAGAGCAAGAAGAAGCGGAAAGAGTAGCTCGGCAATCAAGTATGTACCAGTTTGTCGACGACACACACTATACGTAAGAAGACTCAACGGTGTGAAATTGAAGTGTATTCACCGGGAAGATGGACAAAAGCTGTTGGCAGAGATACATGGAGGCATATGTGGTCACCACATTGGCGCAAGAGCACTTGTTTAAGCAAAGCCTTCCGCAAGGTTTCTTTTGGCCGACAGCCTCCGTGATGCAACCGCACAAGTAACCAAGTGTGAAGCGCAAGGCCCATTCCAAGCAGATACACCAGCCAGCTCAAGCTCTCCGCACGATCCCTTTATCCTCGCCATTTTCGGTCTGGGGCTCGACATCTCGGCCCCTTCCCCGAAGTTATCGGGGCTTTGAGTACTTGTACGCTGTAATCGACAAGTTCACAAAGTGGCCGGAAGTGGAAGTAGTGAGGAAGGTGACAAGACAACAAGCATCAAGTTCTTCAAAGTCGATTGTTTGTTGCTTCGGATCCCTAACAGGATCATTACCGACAACGGCACGCAATTCATGAGCCGCTCGAGGAAGTTTCGCCTTACCGGGAAGCAAACGGCAGAAAAGCTAAGTTGCTAAAATTTGAGCAATCAGTTTTAAAATTTTTAAGTTATTCTCCTCGAACGACCGTACTTTGTATGGAAAACCTGTGCGCGGAGGAACCAACTCGTGGCTAGTTGCGCCCTTACTTTGTTTTGAGTCCGCTCAACAACTTAAGTGAGCTGCGACTAGTTGCGATAAGGTTTCTTGTCGGTAGCGGCACCGCCAACGAAGCTGCCGACGTCCCTTTTCTCAGCGCCATGCTAAGGTGCTCATACCGACAAGTTCCCTAAAAGCGTAGGGTAAAAACATACAAAGGAAGGAATCAAGTAAAGGAAATAACATAGCAATCACTACCCGAAATAGAGTTATATTACAAGATAGCTTGTCGCAACTCTAATTGATTGTTCTCATAACATGATCAGCAGCGACAAGGAAAAGAGAAAAACGGGCAGCCTAATCTACGCGATCGCCCTCAACCCTCTTGATCCCGCTCACCCTGTCCACAATGGGTGCGACAAGGGTCTTGAGCACTTCCACATCAGCTTCCGGCGGCAAGGACTTGAGGACGTTGGTGAGGTTGAGGCCTGGATTGTGGAAGGCTACCTTCATCAGCACCTTTTGAAGAGCTCCACAGATCCGGCGCGCGACTCGCCGGCCAGCTGCTTTGGGATCTCTTCCCGAGTCGCTGGAGGGCCGCTGCACGCCTTTGAAGAACAAGCTGAGCTTGGCGCTGGGTTGGAGGTGCTCATCGAGGAATACCGAGATCCACCATCCCCAGCGCGCCACCCCCGTCGATGGCTGCGGCAACATCCACGAGACCCTCGGTCCAAAGGCTCCACGCTCTCCCTAAAAGTGTTCTCGGCGGCAGAAGACTTCGCCAAAGCAGCGCCTCGTCGGCCTTGATCTTCTCCTCCAAGGCCACCTTCTGCTCCCGGCGCCTGGCCCAGCTGTCTCGAGTCAAAGTAGTCAACTTCAGCTCAAGATCTGCGTTGAGTCCTTCGCGCGCTAAGCTCCTTGCTCCTCTCGACGAGACGACCTCTGCAGCTCACCAAGAGTGTAGGCGTCCTTCTCGCCACGCTTGAGTGCAGCAAGCTCCTCGCCGCTCTCCTTGAGATTGGCCTCCAGCTGCGTTACCTTCGCCTCCAACTCCTTCTTGGCGGCCTCGGCAGGCTGGCAGCATCCTTTGCTTCCTTGAGAGACCCGCCAAATGTTTGCTTTCTGCAAGATCCTCCTCGTGGCTGTCAAGTTTAGCCTTCCGCGCCTAACTCGCCTTCCTGCGCAGACAGCTTCTCGGCAGCAAGTCATTGTTGTCTTTCACTTCAGCCTTCTCGAGGAGGAAGGCTTTACGCCTCGGCGATTTGCTCCGCTCCTTTGCTGTGGATCGAGAGCTTCCTGGTTGAGGCCCCGAGCTCCTCCGCTCGCTTCTCGATGTCTGCTCCCGCCTTGGCGACAAGTGCCTCTCGGGATTCCAGCTTGGCTTGTCGGGCGCGGTAGAGCGACAACAACTTCCGCAGCAGCTGCTCCTCCTTGGACTCGCTGCTGCTGCTGCTGCTTGGCGCGTCGACCAGCGTCAGCCCAGCGGAGGCGAGCAGCTCTTCATCAAAGGTTTCTCCTTCGTCGGCGCCTGAGCTCGACGCCTGTGGAGCTTGATGAAGACGCCATCGCCGCCTTCAAATAGGCGCTGGCCGGGCTCTTGAGCTCGACACAGCAAAGAGCCGGCGGAGGATCGGCGGTCGGCGAAGCGCCAGACGCCTCCTGCGCCCTCGGGGCCGCAAGTCGATCGCTGCACCTCGCCACTTCTGCGGTGGCAGCTTTGGCGGCCTCTTCACTGGCGGGCTCGTCGGCGCCGACTTCTTCTTCGATGGCGGCGGCGTCACAAGATGTGCCAGCGCCTCCTCCTCGCCGGCGACCTCGGTCTCCATTGGCTCTGTGGCATATGGATCTGACGACCGGAAAAGAAAGAAAAGTCAAGCAAATATTCAAAAATAAAATCAATAGAAGAAGAACACAACGGGAGTTTTCAAGCAAGAGGATTACCTGTACTAGGATCTGCAGCCGTGGTCTCAACCGCCGGAGGGTCGCTGGTGCCATCCCTTACCGGAGAACTGTCCCTTGCCGGAGAATTCTCCCTTGCCGGAGAACGCCCTTGCCGGGAATCTCCTTGGCGGTGTTGTCAAGCAGATGGCATATCAGAGCGGCTTGTGGCACTCCCGGTGGGGCTGCTCGCTCCTACACAAACCAAAAGTCGATATCAAGAAAGAAAGAGCACTCATGCACGCCTAACAGCAGGAAGTAAACCATATACTTACTGCTGGGGCTGCGCTGGGCTGCTCGAGGAAGAGTTGCCGGTCCGGCAAGGAGGTCTCTTGACGCCTCCTCCTGCTGTCGTGGTGGGTTCGCCCTCGATGACAATCACTGGGGCCTTGGCTCTTCGACACTCTCTCGGGCCAGCGTCCGAAAAGGAATGGGTTCAGAGTGAAGCAAATCAGATACAAGACAAAGCAACAAATTGAAGAACTACAAATACAGCAAAGAATCTTACTCTTCTTCTTCCTCGCCGGAGCTGAGCGAGAGATCAAGTTGCTCGCCTCCAAAGGCGACGAGGCGGAGGAGGGGTTCCTTGGCCGCTTGGCGGGAGTGAAGCGGTGGCCGGGAGGGCCCGCTCTAGTTGCTGCAGCGGGCGTGAGGTGCTCCCGCTGCAATAGTGCTTGCCGCGGTGGAGCTGCTGCGCGCGCGGGCGGCTGTTGGCCCGTCTGCCGCCCCTGCCACGCCCCCGCCTTGCGGAGATGCCTTCTTGGTGGAGCTGGGGCTCCGCCATGCAAGCTGTCCGAAGGTGGGGAGGAGGCGCCTCGGCGGCTCTCGCCGACCAGCTTCAGTGCTCGCAAGCTCCTCCTCGCCGCAAGCTCCTCGCCGACAAGGCTTGCCGCCTCTGCCTCTCGCCTCCTCCATGGTGAATCCAACCGCCATGGGCGGCGTTGCCGCCGCTTTCCAGCTGTGGCGGCGCGCCGATCTCATCATCGGTGGTGTCGCGGGTGAGGCTCTTCGTTCATCGGGCGGACCGCACTTACCAAAGCCGCCAAAGAATTCCCGACGACGCTATCTGCAGTTTCTTGCCAAAGTTGGGACGATTCCATGCGAAGTCGACAGCGCATCATTGCATGGATGCGGTCGAAGCGAGGAATTGTTGCACAACGGAACGACACCCTCGCAACCTGAACATTTTGGGATGATCGGGATCGGGCTTGAACAGTTCCAAGAGCATCGCGTCCCAGCCCAAGACGGTGAAGTTGAAGTTGAGGCCCGGCGCAGCCTCATGATATCCGCCGATTCTGAACTCCCAAAGCGGTCTCCTCCTCTCCTGCAGGGGGCGGCGCGGCGAAGAAAGTCTCGCGCTAACGGTGCCTACGGTGAGCCCGCAAGCCCGAGGCGCAGGATCCGTGATGGCAATCTTCAACCTAGCATCTTCCGGGCCACGTTGTTCCAATCGCTGCCACGCACTATTGGGGTTTGGCGCTGGCGGTAAATGGCTGCGGTTCTCCTCGACAATCCAAGACTACCGCCTCCATTCCTCCCACTTGCTGCGGAGCTCCCTCCAGATAAGCTTCCTTCTTGCCAATCCTCGAGATCCAAGCGATTCCTCCCAAGAAGAGGCTCCCCTCTCAACTCGGGGCATAAAGAAGTAGCGGAAAAGAGCTACGCTTGATAGATTCACAAAGTTTTCGCAGAGATGTGCGAAAACTGCCATGGTCGTAACAGCATTGGGGGTGAAGTCAAGGAGGCGGAACCCGTGGGTGTTCATAATATCACGTAAAAACTCAGAGAAAGGCGGGCAGAGCCCGCAGAGAAGAACAGCGCAAAGAAGGGATATCCGCTCGAGCTAGTTCCGGCAGCAGCAGCTGTGAGTACCTTCGCGCTGGATGCGCTCGCCTCTCCGCCGACCAAGAGGTAGTAGTACTCCCTCGATCCTTTGTGGCGAGCTGAGGGGGAAGATTGCCCGCCTTTTCGCAGCGCCATGAGCCGCTGCGCCTCGCCGACTTCACAGCCTTCCCTTGTCGGCTTTGAGCCATGGCGGAGGTGGTGGGGAGATCGACGGCGCAGGATGCCGGGTGGCGATGGGGGCGGAGCGCTGCTCTTTTCAGCCTTGGGAAGAAGGGGGGAGCGCGGAGGTTTTCGAGATTGGACAAGCAACCAGCGAGATGGGCGAACTGCCCCTGCTTCCCCCGCTTATAAAGAGGGAGGGGCAGGCGCTCGCCTTCCAATAAAGAAACCACCCATGATCTCTCCCACGACGCCGCATTCGACGCAGCGCTGCTCGTGGAGGGCGTGGTGGGTCCGGAGGAGTTACGTTACCCCAGCCGCGTGGTGCCCGCAGCCTGCTTTTGGGCCCGCCCAACAGCGCCGGCACTGCAGGTGTGGCCCAGGCCGGGGCTCCTGCCGGTGTACTAGAGGAGGGTACCCTAGTATCCCGAACTCGCAGACGGCAGTTGCAGCACCAGCGGCAAGGCTTGCCGGTGACCGCCAAGGTCCTCCGTGGTTCCTTTGGATCCATTCAAGAACAAAGTATTTTAAGCCAAGGAGATAAGGCCCCGCAAGAGGAGCTTGCCGGAAGGCCAACCAAGGCATTCAGGAACTTGCCGCGACGCTGCCACGCGTCCGGCAAGGCCCGGCGAAGCGACAAGCTTCCGGACGCGACAAGCTTCCGGACGTGACGAGACAACGATCAGGCAAGGCGCTTGCCGCGATAAGCTACCAATCAGACTGCGCTTCCAAAGACATCCACTAACGTGTCGCCTCGACCTTTCCAAGCGCTGCGCGAGAGAGGTCAGCGGCGGGCGAGCGCGGTGGCAAGCGACGCGACAAGATTGCCATCGTGGCAAGCGGTGGCGCCCGACGGTCCTCGCTTGCACTGCTTTGGGCGACGAGACGGGCATTTAATGCCTTTGTCCCCCCGCCGTGGTTAGGTATGATACATCGTGCAGTAGCTGTACCAACCGCAATCCCTTTTCCATTTTTACCCTTGTTCACGCTGCCACCGCTCGGTGACCCTTGAGCATATAAAAGGAGGCCCATGCGCAACGAGGGGGGTCGGGAGGTTCAAGCCGAAAACACTCACCTAGGTCTCAAGCAGCCGGTGTGTATCATAGCACTCAGCGCCTCCCTAGCAAGAACTCAATACACTCGACATGCAGCAGAGGGAGTTTTATCTCTCGAGAGCTCCGCCTGGGTAAACTGCTCGTGTGCCGCGCCGATCCGCTTCTTCGTGCGATCTCCGCCCCACTTGAACCGAAGGGGCTCGGTCCGCCGGTCCCATAGGTGTTCGTGGATCAGCTTCCCCGACACTCCCCCTCTCTCGTGAAGATCTATTCGATGCAATCTTGTTTTTGCGGTGTGTTTGTTGAGACCGATGAATTGTGGGTTTATGATCAAGTCTATCTATGAATAATATTTGAATCTTCTCTGAATTCTTTTATGTATGATTGGTTATCTTTGCAAGTCTCTTCGAACTATCAGATTGGTTTGGCCTACTAGATTGGTTTTTCTTGCCATGGGAGATGTGCTTAGCTTTGGGTTCTGTAACGCCCCCGATGCGGCTATATCTCCCACGTGTCGAGGCACGACTTAGAGGCATAACCGCATTGAAAGCAATGTCGCAAGTGAGGTAATCTTCACACAACCCATGTAATACATAAGGAAAGAGATACATAGTTGGCTTACAACGCCACTTCACACAATACATAAATAAACATCCATCATTCGAGTACACTCAAGGTCCGACTCACGGAACCAAAATAAAAGAAGATACCCCAAATGCTAACACAGATCCCGAATCGTCCCAACCGGGCACCACCACTCGATCATCGAAAAGACACATAGTAACGACCACGCCTCGTCAAGTCCCACTTGAGCTCGGTTGAATCACCTGCACCGGCCTCATCGGAACCTCGCAACTGTGTTTGAAGTATCTGTGAGTCACGGGACTCAAAGAATCTCACACCAGCGAGATCAAGACTATTTAAGCTTATAGGAAGGACAGAGTAGTAAAGTGGAGCTGCTGCAAGCGACTAGCATATATGGTGGCTACTTACAAAAGAGAGCGAGAAGAGGAGCAAAGCACGGTCGTGAAGCTAGTAGTGATCAAGAAGTGATCCCGAACTACTTACGCCGACATAACTCCAACACCGTGTTCACTTCCGGACTCACGAGAAGAGACCATCACGGTTACACACGCCGTTGATGTGTATTTTATTTGAGGTCAACTTCGGTTTTCTACAACCGACATTAACAAATTCCCATCTGCCTCATAACCATGGGCACGGCTTTGAAAGATATTACCTGCGGGGTGTCCCAACTTAGCCCATTATAAGCTCTCACGGTCAACGAAGGATATTCCTTCTACCGAAGACCCGATCAATCTCGAATCCCGGACTACAAGACATTTCGACAAAGAATAAAACAAGACCAGCAAAGCCGCCTGATTGTGCCGACAAATCCCGATAGGAGCTGCACATATCTCGTTCTCGTGGCACATCCGGATGAGCAGTCCATACAACTAAAACCAGACCTCAAGTTGCCTTGAGGGGCGCCAGACAAAGATTTAGTTCGGCCAAGACTCAAGGAGCACCGTCCGGGGTTAAAATAAAGATGACCCTCGGCTCATGAAAACCCGGGAAAAAGGCTTAGGTGGCAAATGGTAAAACCAATGTTGGGCCTTGCCGGACGAGTCTTATTCAAAGCGAACTGTCAAGGGGGTCCCATAAATCACCCAACCGTGTAAGGAACGCGAAAATCAAGGAACATAACACCGGTATGACGGAAACTAGGTGGCAAGAGGAACAAAACACTGTGCATACGGCCGAGC
Organism: Aegilops longissima; assembly: GCA_021605205.1. NCBI lineage: Eukaryota > Viridiplantae > Streptophyta > Magnoliopsida > Poales > Poaceae > Aegilops > Aegilops longissima. The sequence continues at coordinate 296,917,278 of CM038678.1, forward strand.
CTTCCACCCTTTACCAAGTATATAGATGTATTAAGTATAGCGATATATATATTGTGATATCCCCAACAAGTAAACATGTTCCAAAGAGGAACAATATCTCCATGTTCCAACAAGGAATGACTTCAGCTTTACTCGCAACTAGCAACGCTATAAGAGGGCTGAGCAAAGCGGTAACATAGCCAAACAACGGTTTGCTAGGAAAAGGATGGTTAGGGGCTGACATGGCAATATGGGTGGCATGATATAGCAAGTGGTAGGCATCGTAGCATAGGCATAGCAAAAGAGCGAGCAACTAGCATAACAAAGATAGAAGTGATTTCGAGGGTATGGTCATCTTGCCTGCAATGTTCTCAGAGTTGTCGAAAGATTGATCCTCGAAAGTGTTCTCAACAGGTTCCTCGTTCACGTACTCGTCTCCCGGCTCTACCCAAAGCAACAACACAACAAAGGAACCACAATAAATCACGGTGCAATGCACAATCAACATGATGCAAAACATGACATGAGAAGCATGATGTGATATGCAAGGCTTATGTGCACTCCGAAGGTAAATGAAGAACTGGCATCATCTTGGCAAACCAAGCATGCCATCGAAAGATGAGATGATTTCGTTGAAATCGATATAAAGATCACCGGAATCGGATGCACGGTTTGGAAATGGCGAGCAAAACAAGAATGGCGCGAAACCTCCAATAACAGCATGATGTACAAAGCCATGTTCGTGTGCAAACTACCTCATAGCATAAAAGCAATAAATATACCCATGAAAGACAACACATCAACAAGATGCAAAGGACATGATCATAAACTTGCTCAAATGCAGAAACTAATGCCACCAATGAGTTGGTGGGATTTTTCTACCCCAAAAACATATATAATATGTTAGGGTTGCAGTAGAGAAATCATCACAAATGCACTAAGTCAAAACCTGCCTAAATTGGCAGTTAACAGAAATGGCATTTTCCAGATTTGGAAACGTCCAGAAATGGACTTGCCTAAAACGGAAAGAGGAGCAAACCAGAAACGGAAACGCGGGGTAAGGGGAAAAATATATATATGGAGGAGGCGCCGAGAGGTCGATCAGGGGACCCTCATCATAGCAACAAAGTGAGAGAGCAGGTTTTAAAAGGGAAGAAAATGCAGCCTCGGGAGGATCGAACCCGGTCTCCCCAGTGAGACTCTGCCCCAACTACCACTGGCTAGGCGGCGGCGATCGACAGAGAAGGGCCTCGCTCCTTAACTGCTGCTATCGCTGAAGATACTAATCAAGAAAAGAAAGAAAACAAAATAAAAGGGCGCGCTACCGATTCGAACCCGTAACCCTCGAAGAGAGCACGGGGCGCTAGCCACTGCGCTAGCACGACGCTTGGATACAGAGGGCGAACTTTGCAGAAGTACAAAATATTGAAGCGAAGGACGGGGCTTCCATCTACATGGGGAACGGCTGCTCTCGTCGGCGGCGGGGACAGCCAACCGGCGATCGCCGCGCTTCAAGCGGCAAGGGGTGCGGAAACAGGGGGGAAGCGCGTGTGGTTGGAGCAACAGCAAGAGAGGCTCGAGCACGAGCTTGAGCTCGTGTCGGCAGGGCGGTCCGGCAAGGCGGGATCATCGCTCGCTCTCCACCGGGCGCGTCAAGTGGGGCAACGCGGCGTGGAGAGACGCGGCTAGGCAAGAGCCGGAGCGCACGGGACGCGCGGGTGCGCTGCAGCAGGACGCACAACCAACAAACTTCAGACTTCGCCGGAGCACTACAGGCGCGGCTAGACACGGATCGGGCGAGCTCTACGGGCGCCTACAAGACACGGGACGGATGGGAGAGGGAGGTGATTTACCCAGCTCACCCAAAGGCATGACGGAGTTGACGGAGACGAGCCGGAGGCGACGAAGTGGAGCTCTGAATCTCGGCGCGGGCCTGACCGAGAGGAAGACGGAAGCAGAGGGCGTCGAGGAACTTGTCGTCCGGGCACCGTAGTCGACGTCGTGGATGAAGTCGACGACGAGGAAGAAGATGGACACGACCTGCGGGGCTTGGAGTGACCGGAGAGCTCGCCGGCGACGAGGCGCTCTCAAAGCGCTCGGACGGAGCGGAGCGGCGACTGGTGGTCCTCTCACTGGCTGGCGGGGGCGAGAGGAAGAGGGAACCCTAGGGGCTTGAGGGCAAAGAGAGGGATAAGTAGGGGCTAGGGGCGACGGGTCGAGCTCACGCCCCTCGTGCTCGGGGTCCCCATGGCGACGGCGAGAGGAGAGGGAAAGGTGGGTGAGGTGAATGAATCGCCGCTGCCAAAGCGGGACAGGGCGCCCCACGTGGAGTGGCACTAGCGGGGTACGCGCGAATGCGGGTGCGCGAAGGCAGGGAGAGAGAAGCGAGCGGGCTGGGGCGCCTCCACTGGCTGGGGGGCTGGGCCGGCTTGGAGGCCGGAGCCTGTGGAAAGCCTCGCTGGGCTGCCATCTGCTGCTGCTGCCTCCCTTCTCTTTTCCTTTTTAAAACCAAAAAGAAAAGAAAAGAAAAGCACAGGGAAAACTGAGAAGAGTTGGAGTAAAAGGAAAATATCCCCAAACTCCTGGAATTCCCCACTATTTTAATAAATTGTAATGGGCATTTTAGAGGTAGAAAATAAGACAAGTTTGGAAATATTTCAAACTTGTGTCATTTTTGAACCTGACCAAAACAACTTCAAAAGAGGAGATTTTTGGCAGAGAGGTTTAGTGTAAGGAGCAAGAATTGCAGGGAGAAGATGAACATTAATTGAGAAAGGAAAAGATAGCACTTGATAAGGAAAGAAGTAGAGGGAAGGAGGAGATGGTAAAGCAAGTTTGAGAATGGAACATGCAACAACCTAACATGTGAGAGATCACAACAAACACATGATAAGAATGGAATGCCAGAAGACAAGAGACAACAAATGCAATATGGTAAAAAGAGCAAAACAAAGAAAAGAGAAACCCACATAACCAAACAAGATGAGGCCAAGCATGACAAAACCCACAAGAATTGGATGAGGTCAAGTTGATATATTGCCCAAAAAGGGAAGTTTACATCCAGGGTGTTACAGGTTCAATCTTGCGGTGTCCTTTCCCAGTGACAGAAGGGGCTGCAAGGCACGTACTGTATTGTTGCCATCGAGGATAACAAGATGGGTTTTTTATCATATTGCATGAAACTATCCCTCTACATCATGTCATCTTGCTTAAGGCATTATTATGTTTTTAACTTAATACTCTAGATGCATGCTGGATAGCGGTCGATGAGTGGAGTAATAGTATTAGATGCAGGCAGGAGTCGGTCTACTTGTCTCGGACGTGATGCCTATATACATGATCATACCTAGATATTCTCATAACTATGCTCAATTCTGTCAATTTCTCAACAGTAATTTGTTCACCCACCGTATAATACTTATGCTCTTGAGAGAAGCCACTAGTGAAACCTATGGCCCCCGGGTCTATTCTCATCATATCAATCTCCATCACTTTACTTTTGCTTTGCTTTTTTACTTTGCCTTTTACTTTTTACTTTGCATCTCTATACCAAAAATACCAAAAATATTATCTCTATCAGATCTCACTCTCATAAGTGACCGTGAAGGGATTGACAACCCCTAATCGCGTTGGTTGCGAGGAGCTATCGTTTTGTGTAGGTACGAGGGACTTGAGCGTAGCCTAATACTGGATTGATACCTTGGTTCTCAAAAACTGAGGGAAATACTTACGCTACTTTCCTGCATCATCCTCTCCTCTTCGGGGAAAACCAACGCAAGCTCAAGAGGTAGCAGCCATATTCAGATTCCAAAAATTTGGAATTAGGGTTTGAGAGGGTTTGAGCTGATGCAAATGAGGTCTTGCCCACTGACAAAGACATGAGCAAGGTTTTGAAAGGCTGGAAATGACAAGAAGTCTCAGAGTCATCCAACAAACTCAGGAGAAAGATTTTGAAAATGAGTGCCAGGAGAGAATAACAACATAAAAATTGATATCCCTATTTTGGGGCGGTTACAACTCTTCCCCCCTTAAAAAGAATCTCGTCCTCGAGATTCCTAGGGTTACGGCACAATTGCAAAGATAACCACTCTGGGGAAAAACCTCTGGGTTAATGTTAACCTTTTGGTCAAATTCGAACGAGTTGGGGACACCGATAATTGGTACACCCCGAGAGATATGGGAAAACATGGTTATATCCATGGCTAGGGGCACTCGAGATCAAACTCTCGAAAAATCTGCTAGATGCACCCCAGTGAATAGTGGATTCACCTACTGACACGTGGGTCCAGGGCCCACTGGCAGCCTCCTTAATCTACCTCTGGCTAACTGCTTCCTCTGTGCTGCTACTTCGCGCGTGGCTTGGCGCGGCGCGCATCTAGCACCTAGGGTGATGAGGACCCTAGAGCCATAGTGCGTGGCGTGCACGGCGCTGGTGGAGCGAGCACTCACGTCGCGGGCCAGCGCCTTCTCGGCACTGCTCGCGGATTCGCCTCTTAGACGCCGGTGATCGGGTGACGAGCGATTTTCCTCGACGTCGCTCACCGTACACCGGGGTTGGGCTATAAAAACGGCAGCGCGGCTCTCTTCCAACACACAAACAACATGTCGCTCTACTACCTCTTTGGTTTGGAAGGGATTGAGCCGAGCTCCTTCGACGAGGTTGTATTCCTGGTGGTGCTGCGGTGGTTCCTAGCTACGATGTTGGGCATGTTGATCGGCGCGTCGTTCCTCCTGGTGATACTCATCAGGAACGAGCAGGCTCGAGGCAACGTGCGACTGGGTGCGGTGGATCGAGGTGTGGAAGAAGATGGTGCACGGGGTGGTCCTCCGCCACGCTTGATTCTCCGTCGCTTCGCGCCGGCGGAGTAACCGCGCACTATGGTGGAGCGGTGGTGGCGACTGGCCGACGCCACACAAGGCAGTGATGGTGATGATGATGGGGTTCGGATGTGGGTGAGGTGGCTGCTCCAGCTCAGGAGTCAGACTAGGGCACGGGAAAAATTTCGCGGATAGCTCCACGAAATGTAGGTGTCGAGGTAGAATCGGAGTTGAAATCTGTATCGGGGAGTTGTACTGGATCAAGGGAAATAAAGCTGGAAACGTTTCTCCGGAAACGCAATTGGGTTAACGAAAAAGAATGAGGGACGAGAAATGGCAAGATGAAGATGTCTCCTCGAGGTTCTGGGTTTGAAAATCTGGCACACGGGGTATGCACAGATAGAGATAGGGATGTGACTTTGCATTTCCCGAGTACTGCGCAAAAGTACTCGTGAGTGAACCAGGGCTGTGTGCAGGATGCAGTGCAGTCTAAACTAACAAACAAATAGATGCAACATACATGCAACAGAAAAACACACCAGACAAATCACACTAAGGTATTTTAATTCCAGTGGGTATATGTACTCCTGGTATACATATACCTACACCAGCGCGCATTTTATTATAGACTTGGAACGAGTCAATGTTGTTTTTAGTGTATGTGCTCTACTGATTAAAATCTTGTTAGCAATCATTGCCAACCCTATCAAACATTTCTGCTTGACAGAGAGACAAGCAAACACAAAGACACAAACAAAATCAAGCAAGCATACATAAACCACAACATACGGGTTACAACAGTACCATCATACAACCAAGCACGAATGCGCTACGTGCTAATCGAAACTACGCACTCCGGGATACATGGTTCTATCCTCTTATCAAGGATGAACCGACAGATTGACCTACTCGCAGAAATACCTGACTGCGTGACTGAGGTCATGTAGAAGACTGGCCATGCTGGGGCTCTCCTGGAGGACGAAGACTGAGCCAATCTCCATCTTCATCGTCCGATACTACTATGGCTTGGGGCTCATCTGCTGGAGGTGTGGCTAAAATTGATCCAAGCAGATGCTGCTGGTGGATACGGAAAAGAGCCTTGTCGAGGGTGATGATGTTTGGCTTAGGCCACAACACAGGCTGAGAGGGTAGCACTTGTTTGGGTGGCATTGGGCAAACGGCTTGAGATGTGAATTTACGAGCCTCACGATAAGCTTCCCGGACAACTCGTACCGCATCATTGTCGAGGGTTCTAAACTCGTCAAGCATCTTTGAAATCATCATCCCCTGGGAAGTGATATATTGCACCAGGCGAGTGATTGCAGGGTCATCTCCTTGGATAGCGGGAGAAGGCTGAATTTCGGCTTCGGCCACAATGGGGAAAAAGTAGAACTCCCGCCTTTGTGCCACTTGCGGAAACTTGGTTTGGAGGTATAGGATAGCCTCCACAGTAGCGGCCTGAATGGCTAAATCATTGGTAGGCATGGCTCTACCCTGAAAAACCAAAGGCTGGACATCTACTGCGGGACCTGGGCCGATGTGCACTCTTGCATCATAGCGGTGAAGGTGAGGGACGGTGGAACACCAGGTAATCGGGGCTAGCATTACAACCAAAGGCTTTGGTGAGCATCTCGGCAAGAAGGGGTGGAAAGCCAGTATGGTTGACGGCACAGGTGCGGGTGTAAAACTTGGGAGCTTTGAAGGTGCTAGTCATGGCTAGAGTGTTACTAGCTCAGCTTCTCTGCAGGGACACGGCTGACTGAGGGGGTGAGCAATACAGCTAGCGGAAAAGGGATTTATAGGCAGCTATGCGGAACATGCCCGCATGGTGTGGCCCCTTTCCCTTAATGGCGAAGGGTAAGCAGTGCAGCCGACCAGAAATGATAAGGTTGCTATTCGTTCCACGGATAACTAGGCGGGGACAACGGGGTGAGGACATGTCCGTCCCGACTGTGCCACCTGTTGATTAACAGTGGCCATGTCGGATGCCAGGGATGGGTCAAATCCCTAAGGGTCATTACAGGTTGATGGTAGCGGTGATCTAATGCTAGGATAACCTATGCCAGCCTGGCTGCTCTGATACCATCTCCTTTGGCACCCGATCCGCTTGGAGCAGGGGGCCTTCGCACGTCAGCCCAGGATAACACCTGACGCACGACAGGTCCATGATACAACATTCGACGTAGAAGAATATTCATCAAATACATGTTGTATAAGATTACATCATTGATGAATACAATCTTCTAGCATAGCCCTAAGGCTATTTACATGGTAGCGGAAGTCTATATAAATGGTGGCGGAAGTCTTGGTTTGACAGCTTATCACTCTGGCTGAGCTCCATAACTCACAGGACTGGCAAGATTACGACCTAGCACGACAGAACAAACAAACAATCTGGACATGACCTACAAAACTGGCATGACACGCCAGGTCAGTACATCCAATGTACTTGCAAGACAACCAAATACATAGCATCCAAACCAACAGATGATAAATCAAGAACCAAGCATATGCAACAATCTACTCCAACACAACTTCTAAGCATAGCATAAAATTAACAAGAATCATAAATCAAACTAAGCATGAACAACATCATAGCATCTACTAGCATGACATATCAAACTTACTTCTAACATAACAACAACAAAGCATAGAATATCAAAACATGGCATGGCATCATGAAACTATGCTGAAAATAAACTACCAGTTACCTCCCGTGAAGACATATTGTATTAACCTCATGCAACAATCACTTACTCTGCCACAGCTCCTTGGAGCAAACTCATGACTTACCGAGGCCTCGTCTCGGGGTCATATCAACACATCATCGTGACTTCTCACGATTTTCTCATAGTCCAAGTCACCACATTATAGATCACATCTTAGCTATCACATTAGTCATTAGTAGATTTATACTCCATTTCGACCAAGACCTGATAGTGTAACCTACTACAAACTGTGCCCATGACCGAGGATGCAGCTATCGATAGATTAAACACACACTCTGCAGAGGTAGCGCACTATACCCACACCACAGAACCCATGGCCTCGCTCTCCCATTCGGGTGGACCAACGGCATTCCGAAAAACCGATCTACTGCCCTGACACTCTCCTGGTCACTCCGACAAACTCCCCTTTGGGCTAAGTCATGGGTGGCTCTGTGCCTACCAAAGGCACCTACGGCCACCGTCATGGCAAGAACGGTCCCAAACGGGGCCATGTGCACATAACGAAACTCGGGCTCACAAGGCTTATGTCCGCCTACCTGATCAGGGTAGAGCACGCCCATAAGCTTCCCTAGTTGGAGGCGCCGGCGAGAGGCATGGCAATAGACCCAGCTAGGGCCTCCCATAAAGGTAAATGTGGCTGCACTGGAGAAAGCTCGATTTGGTGGAACTATGACTCGATCCCATCGATGACGGAGGAGGTTTATTATTAAGTCATGTTATTAACTTCTCCACCATCATTAACCTTATGAGCATATTTAACAAAGACGCAACAATGAGCATGCAACATGCAAATGCATTAACAAATATCAAGTTCCTCAAGTGAACAGATAAATCCTATGAAACATGACAATACTGGGTACTAGCTTATCGATGGTGTAAAAAAATCATCATAGCATCAATACTACTAGCATGAAACTAACCAAAACACATGTATGACATTATCAACAACAATATAACTAGCAGGGCAAATGCTATCAAGAAAAGCAAGCATGAGGTGGCGAGCAGTACTAACATATAACACAACTGAAATAATGGCTGACGAAACAGACAAAAGCTACTGCAACTAAGCACACACACGAGGTACCAGCAAAGTCAACATGCAAGTTCGGGGCTCATGATAAGAGTTTGGCTTGCCTGGGGGTCGAGGAATTCTCCGGGAACGAGTGTGGTCAAGTCTCAGAAATATTTGCCGGAGAACGATTCTCTCTCAGAGGGGCTGAATTAGGGCAAGGGAAAAATGGGCATTTTCAGAATGGGAAAACATAAATAAAATAGTCCCTACGAAAATAGCTCGACGAACAGAGAAAGTGAGCGTTCAAATCACCTCAATCGGAGTTGAAAAGATACGGCCGATTGAATGACAGGGACTAATCTGTGGAATAAATATTTACAGACAGGCCCTTGTCGGTTAAAACAGAAAGCGTACTAAAGGAAATACGATTCCAGAGAAAGAAAAGCATATTACTGACCGAAGGCGACACAATGTACGTTTTCTAAAAATGAAAACGTATTTCTGTCTGACGGCACGACAAAGTACGCTTTTGAAAGACAGAAACGTATCCAGCGTGGGGCGTCTCCACTTACGCCACGTCAGCGAGCCGGGTCAACCCCTGAGTGGCTGACTTGCGGAGCCCGCATGGTGGTGGGGCCCGCCCGGTCGATCTTCTCATTCCTCCCGCTCGATGTGTTCTTGACCGAGGGAGCGGTCCGCCTCGACGGTGATTGCCGGCGATCCCGACCACCGTTCATGGCGTGTGATCTACCCAGGAGATCAGGAGGAAGAGACACATCGAGGGGTAGCATTCACTGCCACTGGGGAGCCCTGTAGAGGCCGCAGCCGAGCTCGCAGCGGGGAGGGGATTCGGCCGACAGTGAGGTAGGTGCTCCGGTGGGGGAAATGGATGGGGACGAGCATGGGATGGCTCCTGGGTGGTAGAGGAAGGCCCTAGGGGGCTGCGGAGCAGAGAGGGGACGCGAGGTCGCCGGAATCAGTGAGGATCGAGGCGACGACCACGTCGGTGGTGGAGATCAGAGAGAGGCTCCGAGGAGGGATGGGTGGCTCGGGGAGGCATCGTGGACTGCGAGGGCTCGAGGGCGTGCTTAAATAGCTGCGGGGAAGCATCGAGAAGAGAGGGGGAGGTGGCACACGGCAGGCGACGTGTCCGTGCACCAGCGATGGGTGCAGTGTCGGCAGGCATGGCCAAAGTTCACGAGAAGCGGCGGGAAGGCGACGAGGAGGATGTGAACGAGCGCCAGGGGGTCACAGAGTCGAGCGACGCTTGGGGACGAAAGGAAGAAGAGGACAGGAGCGAGGAAGACGACGGTGCTCACGGACACGCACTTTTCGGTCATTGGCACGGCTCTTCGGAGAATAAAACAGAGCGGAAAGGGGTCCAGGCGCACGGCGACGATGATGCTGAGCTCGTTGACAAGCTGGGACGAGCCAGAGGCAGCCGAAGCTGCTCTGCTGAGACCATCGTTTTGGCCGGCTTCACTCGTGATCACCATGGGCACTGCACGCTCTGGCCTCCTACTTATGATAGAGGCAAAGGTGTCCTGTCTTTCAATGAGATTGTGGCTATCGTTTTGGAGGAAGTCGGCTTTGACGATCTGACTACGAACGTACGAGGACGTCGCACCTTAGCAATCGCTAAACCAACTCTGAGAGGTTATTGACCATGCTAGAGCATGATCAACCTCACCACGAAGGTCTGTTTCCTGCAGGCAAACCAAGAACAAGCAAGAAACTAAGATTGCAATCTGGATATCGAGAATAAAAGAGGAAAGCTTTATTGATCAAGGTGGGGTTCTGTGACGCCTTTGTCTGGTCGTTGAACACAAACGAAGTACGCGAAGTTGCAGCTATGGCGAACTTAAGTCTAAACAAAACCCAATGTCTAAACGGTGCCCTAAAGGCTGTATATATGGAGGAAGAGGGGGGGGGGGGGCAGGGGATTTCGTGGCCCTTGGGGAAGGGGTCCGAAACCAACCCTATCTCTTGTTTCCCCACACATACGGACTCTAAAAACAGCCTATACTTATGTATTTCGAAATTACATGGGCCTGGCCCAATAATAAGGTGACACAACACCTAGAATAGCCTATGGACGAATATTATGAAGTGGCATCTTGTATATTTCGTCCAAGGCTTCATGCACTCATTATGGTGGCTTCAAAGTCCTGCAATCATCACTTGTAACTCCGTTCTTGTTCCCCTTGCGCATGCCATCATCTCCCTGCTTGGTCTTGCTCCAGTGTTCATCCCTCTTATCCATGTCAGGCCCTTCATTTGTAAGCAAAACAAATGTATCCAATTTAGGCAACATCATATTCTCATGAACATTAGAATCATTACCAAGAAACAAAAGTACACAGTAATTCAATTGGCGTCTTGTGAGCTCTAGTAATTGGTCCAGTATGTATAGCAGTAGGGGCTGTGGGTGTAACAATGGTATTGATGTCCTCATCATCCTCCCCTTCTTGAAATGAAGACGTCCTCGACGGAAGCTCATCTTCCTCACCCAAATAAGGCTTCAAATCTGCAGTGTTAAAAGTGGGACTAACCCCAAAATCTGCAGGCAGCTCAAGTTTATATGGATTATCATTTATTTTCTCTAACACCTTAAAAGGACCATCAACACGTGTCATTAGCTTTGATTTGTGCAAATTAGGAAATCTATCCTTACGCAAATGTAACCAAACAAGATCTCCAGGTGCAAACACAACATGTTTTCTACCCTTATCTCCAGCAAGTTTATATTTAGCATTCATACGCTCATTGTTTTCCTTAGTTAACTCATGCATTTTTAAAAATCAATTCAGCACGTTCTTTAGCATCAAAATTAACCTTCTCTGAAGATGGAAGAGGCAACAAATCAATAGGTGCACGAGGTAGGAAACCATACACAACAAAAGGGCACATCTTAGTAGTAGAATGCAATGAACGATTATAAGCAAATTCAATATGAAGCAAGCATTCTTCCCACATTTTCTTATTATTCTTCAAAACAACCCTAAGCATAGTAGACAATGTTCTATTGACAACTTCAGTTTGTCCATCAGTTTGGGGGTGACAAGTAGTACTAAAAAGAAGTTTAGTCCCCAACTTACCCCATAAACATCTCCAAAAGTGGCTAAGGAATTTAGTATCACGATCTGAAACAATAGTATTTGGCACACCATGCAAGCGAATAATTTCCCGAAAGAACAAATCAGCAACATTAACAACATCATCGCTTTTATGACATGGTATAAAGTGTGCCATTTTCGAAAACCTATCCACGATAACAAATATGCTATCCCTCCCCTTCTTTGTTCGAGGTAAACCTAAAACAAAGTCCATAGATATATCCTCCCAAGGAACACTAGGTACAGGCAAAGGCATATATAAACCATGAGGATTGAGTCGTGACTTAGCTTTTTGACATGTAGTGCAGCGAGCAACAAAGCGCTCAACATCCCGTCTCATCTTTGGCCAAAAGAAATGTGTAGCAAGTACGTCCTCCGTCTTATTCATGCCAAAGTGTCCCATTAATCCTCGTCCATGCGCCCCTGCAACAACAAAAGACTAACGGAGCTAGCTGGAATGCACAGCTTGTTAGCACGGAACACAAATCCATCATTAATGATGAACTTGTTCCACATTCTTCCTTCTTTACAATTCTGCATTACATCTTTAAAATCAACATCATGCACATATTGATCTTTGATGGTCTCCAAACCAAATATTTTGAAGTCAAGTTGTGAAAGCATAGTATAGCGACGAGACAATGCACCGGTAATAAAATTTTCTTTACCCTTCTTGTGTTTAATGACATAAGGGAAAGTCTCAATGAATTCAACCCATTTAGCATGTCTACGATTCAGTTTAGCTTGACTTTAAATATGTTTCAAAGATTCATGATCAGAATGTATAACAAATTCATTGGGCCATAAATAATGTTGCCATGTTTCTAAAGTCTGAACAAGAGCATATAATTCTTTAGCATAAGTAGAATAATTCAGACTAGGCCCACTCAATTTTACAGAAAAGTATGAAACAGGTTTGCCATCTTGTAATAACACACCTCCTAATCCAATTCCACTAGCATCACATTCAAGCTCAAAAGTCTTACTAAAATTAGGAAGTTGGAGTAAAGGATCATGTGTCAACTTATCTTTCAATAAGAGAAGGCTTCTTCCTGTGCGGTACCCCAAACAAAAGGCACATCCATCTTTATAAGCTCGTTGAGAGGTGCAACAATGGTGCTAAAAACTCTCACAAAACGCCTATAGAAACCAGTGAGGCCAAGGAAACTCCTCACTTGTGTGACCGTTTTGGGCTGCGGCCAACTCTCAATAGCTTCAATCTTGGCTTTATCAACTTCAATCCCCTGTGGAGTAACAACATAGCCAAGAAAAGATACTCGATCGGTGCAAAAGGTGCACTTCCCAAGGTTACCAAACAAACGTGCATCACGTAGAGCAATAAAAACAGCACGTAAATGTTCCAAATGTTCTTCCAAAGACTTGATATAAATCAGTATATCATCAAAATATACTACCACAAATCGTCCAGTGAAAGCACGTAAAATTTCGTTCATTAGTCTCATGAAAGTACTAGGTGCATTAGTTAACCCAAAAGGCATGACTAACCACTCATATAATCCAAACTTAGTTTTAAATGCTGTTTTCCATTCATCTCCCAATTTCATACGAATTTGATGGTATCCACTACGCAAATCAACTTTTGAGAATATTGTAGAGCCACTCAATTCATCAAGCATATCATCTAGCCTAGGAATAGGACGACGATAATGAATAGTAATATTATTAATGCCTCTACAATCAACGCACATACGCGACGTACCATCCTTTTTCGGCACTAAAATGATAGGAACAGCACCAGGACTAAGGGATTCGCGTATATAACCTTTGTCGAGCAGCTCTTGTACTTGACGCATAATGTCCTTCGTCTCCCCTGGATTGGTATGGTATGGTGCATGGTTGGGTAATGATGCATTGGGAATTAAGTCAATTTGATGCTCAATCCCTCGAATAGGTGGTAATCCCGGTGGCACGTCTTGTGGAAAGATGTCAGCGAACTCCTGCAAAATGTTAGTTACAGCAGGAGGCAAAGAGGAAGGCACGTCCTCGAATGAAAATAATGCCTCTTTGCACACAAAATCATAGCAAACAGATTTGCTAAAATCTAGATCATCAATATCAGATTTGGTGGCAAGTAAACATGCACTTTTCAATTTAATTTCAGAAGCAACACTAGATGGTTTATTATTAGGCTTCATTTGTTGCTCAAATTCTTTTGCCACAATATGATTTTCACTCTTATTTTGCTCCTATTTTGCTTTATTAGCTCTATTAATATCATCTTTCAAAATGGAATCAGGAGTCATAGGAAGCAAAGTAATATTTTTGTCCTTATGAACAAGAGTATACTGATTGTTTCTACCATGGTGTACATAATTTTTATCAAATTGCCATGGTCTACCAAGTAATAAGGAACATGCTTGCATAGGTACCACATCACAATCAACATAATCAGCATATGTAGAGATACTAAAATGCACACGAACAATACGTGTTACCTTAACCTTGTTGCTGTTGTTGAACCATTGGATGTAGTAAGGATGTGGATGTGGTCTTGTGGTGAGAGATAGCTTATCCACCATCTCCATGCTAGCCAAGTTGTTGCAGCTCCCTCCATCTATGATGACACGAACAGAACGTTCCTTCACAACTCCCTTTGTATGGAACAAATTATGCCTCTGATTTTGCTCAGCTTGTGTAACATGCACACTCAAAACTAGTTGAGAAATTAAACATTCATACCTGTCAGCATCTTCAGCAGCCATGTATTGCGTCTCATGATCAGAATTATCTCCACCGTGTTCTTCATGTGTAATAAGAGCCAAAGTCTCCTCATCATAGTCACTGGCGGACTCATACCCACCATCAGTAGCAATCATCACAAGCTGAGATTTGCATTCTCTCGCAAAATGTCCTCTTCCCTTACAACGACGACAAATAATATCACTTGTGTGCCCTATTGATGCCATGGAAGAAGAAGAGCTCTGTGCAGGCCCGACAGGTGTGCTCTTGGAAGATAGTGGTGGTTGTGCCTGCTTTCTTGTATCACGGTTGGAGGTGGCACCTGATGGAGGTGCTGGTGCAGTGGAAGTAGAGGATGCACGTGGTGTCCATGATGAAAGTCGACCTGCAGAAAAGTTAGTTCGCTCCAATGCCTGTCGATCCTGCACTTCACGTTCAGCTTTACAAGCAAGATGGAATAAACGAGTGATATTATTATACTCCTTATACTCTAGAATGGTCTGAGTGTCTCTATTTAAACCCCACCCATAAAATGTGCAAGCATAGCTTCATTCTCCTCAACAATACCACATCTAATCATGCCAGTTTGTAATTCCTGATAATATTCTTCTACAGAATCTTTTCCTTGTCTTAAACGCTGAAATTTTTGAATTAATTCACGTTGATAATATGGTGGAACCCAATGAGTACGCATAGCAGTTTTCAAAGCAGCCCAAGTAGCTGGAATAGGATATAATCTACAATGTTCAGACCACCAAACACATGCAAAGCTAGTAAAAGCACAAACAGCAGCAGGAACACGTCTCTCCTCAGGATATTGTAAACATGTAAATCGTTGTTCAATTTCTAACTCCCAAGTAAGATATATATCAGGAACATATCTACCCTCAAATGGTGCAATATTCAATTTCAGTTTATGAAGATGGTCATGATCTCCTACCTTAGGGAGAGCCCTACCATTGTGATTATTTGCATGTGGACAACCTGGTGGTTGTGGTGATGGTGGTTGCACGTAGTTCTGGTTTTGATCAACCTCATCCTCGTAATCTCCCGCATAATCATCCTCCGCATCAGCAGCAGGAGCCACAGAAGTATCAACAGCAACACTAACACCAACAGTTTGGCCAGGCTGAAGAAGGACACGTCTCGCTCGGTGGAGGGCTGTTTCGCGGCGTGGAGGTAGTAGTAGTTGTTGTTTTTGTTGCAGAGGTGCGACAGGTGCAGCCAGTGGGGGAAGACGCGCAAGCAGTTCATTAAATCTGTTATCAAGCTTTGTTTCAAACGTCTTCTCAAGGCCAGTGATCTTCTCCATGGCCTCTTCAAAATTGTTCAGCACATCTTGCACTGTTCGGTCATCATTTGTGAAACTTATCATGAAGCTCCTTGTTCGTTAAGTTCTCCCGTCAATCTAAATCGACTTGTGATCCTGGCATGGTTAGCAGCAATAGAAACACACAAGAATAGGATCCTACACATTACTAACAAGTGGTGGTGGTGGTGGGTGTCACAAATCCGTCAAGCAAATCGCAAATACTTACCAGTTCTTACCCAGCAGCAGGCGGTGATCGGCAACCGATGTAGTCCAAACTCTCAAAGCTTGGATAGAGCGATGATACGTCTCCAACGTATCTATAATTTTTTATTGCTCCATGCTATATTATCTACTGTTTTGGGCAATATTGGGCTTTATTATCCACTTTTATATTATTTTTGGGACTAACCTATTAACCGGAGGCCCAGCCCAGATTTGCTGTTTTTTTCCTATTTCAGTATTCCGAAGAAAAGGAATATCAAACAGGGTTGAAACGGAACAAAATCAACTGGAGAAGTTATTTTTGGAAGGAAACCTACCGGATGGGCTTGGAGAGCACGCCAGGGAAGAAGGGAGGTGCCCAAGAGGGTGGGGGGCGCGCCCACCCCACAAGCGCGCCCGCCTCGTGGCCCCCTTCGGTCCACCGACGTACCCCCTGCACCCATATATACCTATGTACCTTAAAACTTCCAGAACAAAAGATAGATCGGGAGTTCCGCCGCCGCAAGCCTCTGTAGCCACCAAAAACCTCTCAGGACCGTGTTCCGGCACCCTGCCAGAGGGGGGAACCCTCACCGGTGGCCATCTTCATCATCCCGGCGCTCTCCATGACGAGGAGGGAGTAGTTCACCCTCGGGGCTGAGGGTATGTACCAGTAGCTATGTGTTTGATCTCTCTCTCGTGTTCTTGATTTGGCACGATCTTGATGTATCGCGAGCTTTGCTATTATAGTTGGATCTTATGTTGCTTCTCCCCCTCTACTCTCTTGTAATGAATTGAGTTTCCCTCTTGAAGTTATCTTATCGGATTGAGTCTTTATGATGAGAACACTTGATTTATGTCTTGTCGTGTTTATCTTTGGTGACAATGGGATATCACGTGCCACTTGATGTATGTTTTGGTGACCAACTTGCGGGTTCCGCCCATGAACCTATGCATAGGGGTTGGCACACGTTTTCTTGATTCTCCGGTAGAAACATTGGGGCACTCTTTGAAGTACTTCGTGTTGGTTGGATGAATCTGAGATTGTGTGATGCATATCGTATAATCATGCCCACGGATACTCGAGGTGACAATGGAGTATCTAGGTGACCTTAGGGTTTTTCTTGATTTTTGTCTTAATGTGTTATTCTAGTACGAACTCTTTAATAGATTGATCCGAAGGAATAGCTTTGAGGTGGTTTCGTACCCTACCATAATCTCTACGTTTGTTCTCCGCTATTAGTGGCTTTGGAGTGACTCTTTGTTGCATGTTGAGGGCTTGTTATATGATCTATCTATGTTATTGTTGTTGAGAGAACTTGCACTAGTGAAAGTATGAACCCTAGGCCTTGTTTCCTATCATTGCAATACCGGTTACGCTCACTTTTACCACTTGTTACCTTGCTATTTTTATATTTTCAGATTACAAAAACCTTTATCTACCATCCATATTGCACTTGTATCACCATCTCTTCGCCGAACTAGTGCACCTATACAATTTACCA
This sequence comes from Aegilops longissima, assembly GCA_021605205.1. NCBI lineage: Eukaryota > Viridiplantae > Streptophyta > Magnoliopsida > Poales > Poaceae > Aegilops > Aegilops longissima. Next base: position 296,934,650 of record CM038678.1, read on the forward strand.
TGGTATTGGGTGTGTTGGGGACACAAGATACTCTTTGTTATTTGGTTGCAGGGTTGTTTGAGAGAGACCATCTTCATCCTATGCCTCCCACGGATTGATAAACCTTAGGTCATCCACTTGAGGGAAATTTGCTACTGTCCTACAAACCTGTGCACTTGCAGGCCCAACAACGTCTACAAGAAGAAGGTTGTGTAGTAGACATCAAGCTCTTTTCTGGCGCCATTGCCGGGGAGGTTAGTGCTTGAAGGTATATCTTTAGATCTTGCAATCAAATCTTTTTGTTTCTTGTTTTAGCACTAGTTTGGTCTATAAAAGAAAACTACAAAAAATGGAATTGAGTTTACCTCATACGCTTCATCTTTTTAATATCTTTCGTGAGTATGATGGAACGGAAAATTGTGCTCATGTGCTAGAAGAAGAAATCTATAGAAAGTTTGGCACTAAATCTTTGTATGCTGAGCATGATTGCAATGTTGTTAGTATGAATTCTTTGAATATCCATGATGCTAATGATATGCAAAGCCACAAGCTTGGGGAAGCTATGTTTCATGAAGATGATATTTTTTGTCCCCCAAGCTTTGATGAGAAAATTTACTATGATGAAAGCATGCCTCCTATCTATGATGATTATTGTGATGACACGTATGCTTTAAAGAATAATGATAACCATGAAACTTGTCATCTTGATCTTAATTTTCAATCAGATGATATTTATTTTGTTGAGTTTGCTCCCACTATTATTGATGAGAAGAATTTTGCTTATGTGGAGAGTAATAAAATTTCTATGCTTGTAGATCATGAAAAAAATGCTTTAGGTGCTGGTTATATTGTTGAATTCATTCATGATGCTACTGAAAATTATTATGAGAGAGGATCATATGCTTCTACATATTGCAATAATATCAAGTTTCCTCTCTATGTGCTTAAAATTTTGAAGTTATGCTTGTTTTACCTTCCTATGCTAGTTGATTATTGTTCCCATAAGTTGTTTGCTCACAAAATCCCTATGCATAGGAAGTGGGTTAGACTTAAATGTGCTAGTCATATTCTTCTTGATGCTCTCTTTATGTTTCAATTCTTATCTTTTTGTGAGCACCATTGAAATCATCATGCCTAGCTAGGGGCGGTAAACGATAGAGCTTGTTGGGAGGCAACCCAATTTTATTTTAGTTTCTTTCTTTTTGGTTCTGTTTAGGAATAAATAATCCATCTAGAGTCTGGTTAGATGTGTTTTCATGTTTTAGTTAGTGTTTGTGCCAAGTAGAACCTTTGGGAAGACTTGGGTGAAGTCTTTATGATCATGCTGTAAAAAACAGAAACTTTAGCGCTCACGAGATTAGCTTCAACTTTTTACTGGAGAGTGATATTTAGTTGATTATTTTTGCACATGATTACTAGACAAATTCCTCAGGTCAACCAATTTATTTTATAATTTTTGGAGTTCCAGAAGTTTGCTTTAGTTACAGACTACTACAGACTGTTCTGTTTTTGACAGATTCTGTTTTCATTGTGTTGTTTGCTTATTTTGATGAATCTATGGCTAGTAAAATAGTTTATAAACCATATAGAAGTTGGAATACAGTAAGTTTAACACCAATATAAATAAATAATGAGTTCATTACAGTACCTTGAAGTGGTGTTTTATTTTCTTTCGCTGACGGAGCTTACGATTTTTCTGTTGAGTTTTGCGTTGTGAAGTTTTCAAGTTTTGGGTAAAGATTCGATGGACTATGGAATAAGGAGTGGCAAGAGCCTAAGCTTGGGGATGCCCAAGGCACCCCAAGGTAATATTCAAGGAAAACCAAGAGCCTAAGCTTGGGGATGCCCCAGATGGCATCATCTCTTTCGTCTTCGTTCATCGGTAACTTTACTTGGAGCTATATTTTTATTCACCACATGATATGTGTCGGGGATATACCCCACGGTGTAACCCGACCGGAAGTATAACCCGACCGGACTTGGCGAATCACTAATGACCCGCCCGATCCTGGCGACTTATGGGTGACCCGGCAAGCGGATCAGAGGAGCGACAAGACCCGGGGGCCCAGGAGGCTCAAGGCCCAGAAGGCCGGCTTACGTTATGATAGGCCGGCTTAAGAGGAAAGGCATGAGGAATATCTCTTTTACAAGGAATCAAGACCCGGACTTATATCCGGCTTGTAGTACAAGATAGGCTAGTACTAATCCTATTTGGACTCCACATGTAACCCACCCCTCTAACTTATATAAGGAGGGGCAAGGCACCCCAAAGAGGGACAAGCAACAAGAGACAATATCTAGGGCTAGACACAAGGAGGAGCGCCGGCTTACGGCGACTCTCTCATGATCATAATGAGACCTAGCCACAAACAGCATGTAGGGTTATTATCGGATGATGTTTCCCGGGGCCCGAAGCTGTCTAAATCCTCGTATTGTGTGTTGCGTCTCTCGATTCCGCTCAACCCCTTCAAGCTACCACATAGATGCGTTGGCCTCGCGATTAAGTCCTGACACTAATGACATCTGCCGTGACAATTCCACGATAGTTGGTGCCCACCATGGTGCCTGCGCACGGTGGTGTTGAGTTCTTGGAGGGAGCTCTTCAAAGGATAAAAAAATTTGCGATCGGCCGGATCAAGAAGAACATGTGTGAAAGTACATCGACTACGAGTTTATTAATCAAGATTGAAAGGTCAAAGAAGTAACTTCGGCGGCGACCATGATGACGTGAACAAGTTTTGAGTCCGAGGGGATCTAGGTTTTGCGTTACAATTGCCGGTTATCGCTGATGCCATGCGATCCGTCGAATCCGTAAAAGGTTAACCTTTTGCTGCTACAATTACCAGTCGCCGGGGCCGACAAGAATTGGACTGCAGACGCCATACGCCGCGTCAGATCGATCTGCATCAACATGCGTGTATTAAAGACCCGGGTTAAACCCCGATGCAATGTTATTTTGCGGCTACTGTTTGTGTAAGAAGGCCCATTAAGTATTTGAGTGCAGACCACGTAAAAGCTCGGATTTTGAGGAGTAATCAGTCCAACAAGCAACTAGTACCAGTACGTGGAGCTGTTGGTAGTATTGGATTGGTTTTTCAATTACCAAAAGAAGAAAAGGAAAGACCCGGACGTGAGCCAATGGATCCAGCTACGACCCGGAAGCGGACATCTCCGTGGACTCGAGCTCCGCCGTTGACTCGCCTCTGCCTCTGCTGCAGCTCGCGGCGACAGCTGTACCAAGCCGGCTTCACCTTCACCTCCACGCTGCCGTGTCGACCCGCGCTGCCACTACGCCAAGCTGGCCTCACCTGCTCCGCATCAAGTCGCCTCGTGGACCTCGTTTTCTCGCTCGCGGTCATCATCTTCGCATGCTGCAGCTGTGGCCGTGCCTTGGGCCACCGTCTGCACCGTACCTCCGTCGTCGCCGGTTCGCGCCTCTAACCCGCCGACGCTGCTTCGTCTCACCTTCGTCTGCATCCCTGAGCCGCCATCGTCAGGCGTGCCTCCGACTACCATTCAGCCGCAGTCCCGCCTCTGCTGGCTTGCCCTGCCGCCGCAGCGCACCTCCACCGGTTTCACTTCGCCAGTTCGCCTTACTGCCGGAGCACTTCTGAGCCGTCGCTCGAGTGCGCACCTCGGCCTAGAGCCGTGACTGTTCCTCTGACCCGCCTCGCCTTGCCTCACCAGGGTGCCGCCGCAGTCGTGAAACGCCTCGAGCCACCGACCGCCTTGGCCGTTGCAGCCTTAGGCTCGCATCGAGCCGCCGGATGACTCTGTTGCTGTGGCCACGGGTTTACCTTAAGTCGTCCCGCCTTGCTGCCTCTGCCGTCATGGTGGACGTCGCCGACCGGCCGCCTCGTACCGCTCCAAGTCGCCGCCTCAGCTGCGTCTGCCGGCCTCAAAGCCGCCTCTTCGGTCACACCTCCGCGCCGCCCCGAGTACTGCCTCCGCTGACCGTCCAATCTGCCCGTCGCCGACTCCTGCTGAGCTCCCACGCGGCCGGCCGTTATTGGGCCGCCTTGGCAGCCTCCGTCACGCCGTCGCCATTTACGAACCGCCACTCTGAGCCGCCTCCTCAGTCGCCGCGGGCTGCCCCCACCCTTGCCTCCGTCTCTCAGACATCGCTGCAATACACTACTTCTACAATCGGCGCTGCAGTTTGCATCCGCCGTCTCGGCCAGCCAGCAAAAAAGTCGACATGTCATCTTGGACATTATTGAACTCTTGCTGAGTGTGTAAACTGCTGATGTTTCAATTAGAAAGCAGGTGAAGAAGAAACATCAAGCAGTTTTCAGCGTTTTTCTTTGAGATGGCATATTGACTATTACTCAGGAATTGGGAGAGATGGAGTCGAGCAAGGTTTACCTTTTTACAGTGTACAGATCAGACGAGGGATCTACTTTTGAGAAATTTTGCTCGTACTTGAGGCAATGCTTGCTATCGGTGCACTCACAGCCAGGCACCGATGAGGAAATGCTTGACTACACCAGTCAACTCAGATGTACCCTGTTTTCTGATGTCCCTTTTCAAAAGGTGGCCTGGGGGGGTATGCACAGGCGTCATATACGGATCATCTATCGCCCGAACGAATCAGGTGAAATCCGTCCAAATTTTTATTAATTTTTTTCTTTAAAAGAACAATTACTGTTGTTTGCGATATTGTCTATACAGGACAATTGTTCACTACAAGAGCGATGGTCGTGTCATGGATATAAAGCTCACGTCAATATTTTCAAGCGCCAGAATCCGACCATACCACATTGTTCAACAAATGTATGTGCAAACTGCCCCTCTGTGGTTTAGTCTACAACAACAACACTGTGGTCCGGTCTACAACAACAACACTGCGCCATCTCTCCCGTCTGTACCGGTTTTCAACAGCACAGGTAACTCACCCGTCCGTCTCCGCGGCCGACTCGCCTGTCCGCACCGGCTTATGACGCCGCGGCCGGCTCATCTGTTCTATGCCGCCTCTGAAGCCGCGGTCGTCTTTTCCGTCCGTCTCTTGCGGCTTGGTCTACATCAACACACTGGGCCGCACGTGTCTGCATGAGCTGTTTATTGAGTATGAGCAAGTCACTGCTTGGGAAGCTCGGTTTTCTTCTAACAATTTGGAGGCAAAATATTATATATTATCAGCCGTCGTCTACACTGGATGGTCCAATTGATAGGGCGCAAGTCGCCGCCACTACAGTTTGGTTAAACTTCAAACAACCATTTGGAAGGAACCATTGGCCGAGTTGCTGACAGGGCTCATATGGAATCATTTATAAACCCGCCGCAGTCACCTCAACCTTTCTGTGGATTCACATCGCGCTATCAACGCCACTGATATACACCTTCTGCTATGGTCAAATATGGAGAATCTCAAGCCAACACCTCGAGTTGTCTTGAGACTTGGGGGCAATAATGGTATGACTCGGCAGAATTGGCCGGTTTTAACACATTCAAGAACTCTGGGTCATTGGAGGGAAAAATAACCCGGCCCCGGAGATTACTGCTCTATCGATGAAATTTTCAAGACCATCAGAAAGATGTCCGGCTTAGAAAGAAGAATTTTAGGTTAAAATCCGGTTCAAGGGAAATTTATCTACCACAAAGCTTTGAAGCTCTCAAATCCGGTTCAAAATCCGGTTCAAGGTAGATTTGTCCCTCACAAATTTTTGAAGCTTTCAAATACGTTTTAAACTTCCGGTTTAAAAAGAATTAATTTCTCGCAAGTACGAGTTCTCAGAAAGATTAAAGGGTGCTAAAAAGAGCTCGTTGCCATGATGCGCAGTTCAAACATGGGTATCCTGCCTTACTGCTTATCTTATTATGATCACTTGGGGGCTTCCTGTTCAAACATAGGTCGTATTCGAACCAAAGAGAACATAGCTGTCAATACCCTCTTGATCGGCATACTGCCAAACCCACTAGGGGGCTTCTTGATCATATCTGAATCATAGCTTAACCCCTTTGGGTCTGACGTGGGTCGTATTCGAACCAGCATCATTAAACAACTCTTATGGTCACTTGGGGGCTTCCTGTTCAAACATAGGTCGTATTCGAACCAAAGAGAACATAGCTGTCGATACCCACTTGATCGGCATCGCCAACGCCACTAGGGGCTATATGATCGTATTCAAATCTTAGCTTAACCCCTTTGGAACGGTTTACTGATCGTATCCGAATCAGAAGCCTCAAAAAGTTTTATTCTATCTCGGGTAAAGTTTATTGCAGCCACAATTACTTAACTTGAGACCTTTTGGGGATTATATCTCAAATGTATATAAGTGTTTTAGGATTAACCCGGCTTGACTTTTGACTATAAAGCGCCAACTTATGACAACCATCATTTATATGGAAGCATTGGTTTCTAAGGATTGGGTTTTCACCCTTATTACACAGATCATGTAAACCGGCAGTACAAATTCAATATCACAGTGGTCATTTGGGGGTTTCCTGTTCAAACATAGGTCGTATTCGAACCAAAGAGAACATAGCTGTCATCGGCAACGCCAACGCCACTGGGGGCTATATGATCGTATTCGAATCTTAGCTTAACCCCTTTGGAACGGTTTACTGATCGTATTTGAATCAGAAGCCTAAAAAATTGTATCTGTTTTTATACATCGTAAATATTTGAGTTGTCACAAATATCATTTGTGCCGGCTCTTACAGAGTTGAGTTACCAACTTTACTGTCCGGGTCACATAAGCCGGCGGTATCATTCAAAGGATCATAGGGATCTTGTGATCTACTTGTGTGCATGATAAGGATACATTTGGGTGGTTACCCGCCCTGGCTTTTGACGTTAAGTCACCAGGGCATATGTTGTTTAAACTCTTTGCGGGATTTGTAGGAATATGACATATAAATGATTAAGTTCAAGCTCATTACCAAACGTGATGCTTCAAAATGATTATCCGTTCTGGATTTTTCTCAAAGGCTATAAGCCGTCGGGTTATAAAAATTCCGGCTTACAATGAAGGCGTATTAAATCGTCATCGGTCAAGAGCCGCCGGGTATTTAAACTCCGGATTTACTTATCAACTGATGAGGTATTCAAATTTTTAATAGCCAAAACTGGCTGGATTTTCATGATGATATTGAATGATTGAGGTTTTCATACCGGGTTATATTATTCAAATCTTGAATAGCCAACATGGCTGGATTTCTATTGTGATTATCAATAACCAGTGTTATAATTGAGGTTTTCAAAGTCGCTTTAGCGCAACGGCTATTATTTTTATCAATGGATATGATTTATTCTACAATGGAAGGAATAGTCCCGAGTCGCTGCAGGCTTACGAACCGGCACTTGGGGGCTATATTATTCAGATTGGGATTATATCAAATATGCAAGTCCCATGTTACTGCCAGCATGCACCATGGCACTTGGGGGCTAATGCAAAGTCATTTTTTCCTCGACTTATTAAAGAACCGACTCATCACATTCTAAATGAGTTGGCCCTTGGGGGCTACCAATTGCTCCTGTCAAAAATTCAAGGTACACAAGCATTAATCCATTATATTGAACGGTCCACTATTTAGTTGGTGGAGTACAAAGCTCTTAACCTTGTGGACGTGGGTTCAAGCCCCATGGTGAATACTATATTATATGATGTTATTATCAATTATATACAAAGTCCCAGCTCAGTGTTATCTTACTAAGCCGGCCCTTGGGGGCTACACATTGCTGTTCAAATTTACATGGTTATATCTACAAAGTCCATGTTCATTATTTGCATAATGACCCAGCCCTTGGGGCTACACTGGTTGAAGTTTTCATGAGCATAAAGCAATTACAAGCCCCAGGTTGCTGCAAGCATGACAACCCGGCACTTGGGGGCTACAGGTGTGGAATATTCAGTTTATATGATTGAGATGAATAAACCGGATTTCTTCAAGGTTGAAACATTTATTGGAGCAAGTCTTAAACCATCACTTTGTTCTGCTCAAGACTTGGGGGCTACAGCTAATATGGATATAAGGGAGAAAAAATCTTCAAATTATCATTTTTGAGCAAATCAGGAGGATCAATTACATAAACCGGTGTCAACAACAATTATGACCCGACATCGTCTGTTTTATAATCAGGCAGTTTTTGGTAATGATAAACCGGCAAGTTTTACATCTTCAAGCTGGCTGAATATCAGATGAGTATTTGAAGTCCAAAATTATTTAACCCGGCGCCTTGGAAGCCGACTCAAGTGGATTATTCTTCACAATATCTCTCTATGAGACACCAACATTAGCAATTTGAGTATGAAGATGGTTTATTGACCCGGATTTTCTAGAAGAAGGAAATGACAAGGACTTAAGGATGTTCAGGTGCCGGTTTACAAGAATTTTTAATCCGGAGCACAACCTGCCAAATTTGTTCTTGTGTTTATTTTGCAGCATAAGTTTACCATGGATAAATCCAAGCTAAACTTGGGGGCTAATGTCGGGGATATACCCCGCGGTGTAACCCGGCCGGAAGTATAACCCAGCCGGACTTGGCGACTCACTAATGACCCGCCCGATCCTGGCGACTTATGGGTGACCCGGCAAGCGAATCAGAGGAGCGACAAGACCCGGGGGCCCAGGAGGCTCAAGACCCAGAAGGCCGGTTTACGTTATGATAGGCCGGCTTAAGAGGAAAGGCGTGAGGAATATCTCTTTTACAAGGAATCAAGACCCGGACTTATATCCGGCTTGTAGTACAAGATAGGCTAGTCCTAATCCTATTTGGACTCCACATGTAACCCGCCCCTCTAACTTATATAAGGAGGGGCAAGGCACTAAAGAGGGACAAGCAACAAGAGACAATATCTAGGGCTAGACACAAGGAGGAGCGCAAACTGCAGCGACTCTCTCATGATCATAATGAGACCTAGCCACAAACAGCATGTAGGGTTATTACCGGATGATGTTTCCCGGGGCCCGAAGCTGTCTAAATCCTCGTATTGTGTGTTGCGTCTCTCGATTCCGCTCAACCCCTTCAAGCTACCACATAGATGCGTTGGCCTCGCGATTAAGTCCTGACACTAAGGACATCTGCCGTGACAATTCAACGACAATATGTGTTTTGCTTGGAGCATCATTTTATTTTGTTAGTATTTTCTTTCTGTTATTTAGAATAATGTTTTGCATCTTTAGTTCCAATAAAAATGTCAAGGATAGCCTTTGCCATGCTTATTTTGCTACTATACATGTTGCTGTTTGAAAACAGAAATTTACCGCTGTTACAAAAATTCCCTAGAAAAGTCAGAGAGTGGTATAATGTTAAATATTTTTTCATATTGAGCTCTGATAAATTTATCACAGTGGGAATTTTAGTTCATAATTTTTGGAGTTAGGGAAGTATTGATACTCTTGCATTCTTCACAGACTATACTGTTTTGGCAGATAGCTGTTATGTTTGCATTGTTTGCATATGTTTGCTTTTTAATGATTCTATTTGAGGATAGGAGTATTAAATATGCAGAGGCATTTGGTATGCAATGTTGAATAATAATTTTAGTAATTTCTTACAGTAGAAAATGATAAGGTTTTGCATTGTTTTATACTAACCTATCTCACGAGTTCTTGTTGAGTTTGTTGTGAATGAAGCTTTTGATAAAAAGTGAAACCATGATATGAGAGGAATTAAGGAGACACAAAAGTTCAAGCTTCGGGATGCCCAAGGCACCCCAAGATAATATTTCAAGAAGTTTCAAGCATCTAAGCTTGGGGATGCCCCGGTAGGCATCCCACCTTTCTTCTTCAACAACTATCGGTTAGTATCGGTTGAGCCTAAGTTTTTGCTTCTTCACATGAGTTGTGCTATCCTTGCATTGTAGTTTTCTTTAGCTTTGCTTGCTGTTTGAATAAAATACCAAGATCTGAAATTCTTAAATGGGAGAGTCTTCACATAGTTACATAATTATTCGACTACTCATTGATCTTCACTTATATCTTTCGGAGTAGTTTGTTTTTGCTCTAGTACTTCACTTAAATATTTTAGAGCATGGTGGTAGTTTTATTTTGAAGAAATAGATGAACTCTCATGCTTCACTTATATTATTTTGAGAGTCTTAAATAGCATGGTAATTTGCTTAAAATCCTAATATGCTAAGCATACAAGATTTGTAAGAATTCTTATGAGTGCGTTGAATACTATGAGAAGTTTGATGCTTGATAATTGTTTTGAGATATAAAGATGGTGATATTAGAGTCATGCTAGTTGAGTAGTTGTGAATTTGAGAAATAATTGTGTTGAAGTTTGTGATTCACGTAGCATGCACGTATGGTGAACCATTATGTGATGAACTCGGATCATGATTTATTTATTGATTGTCTTCCTTATGAGTGGCGGTCGGGGACGAGCGATGGTCTTTTCCTACCAATCTATCCCCCTAGGAGCATGCGCGTAATACTTTGCTTTGATAACTTGTAGATTTTTGCAATAAGTATATGAGTTCTTTATGACTAATGTTGAGTCCATGGATTATACGCACCCTTCTTCCTTCCACCATTGCTAGCCTCTTTAATAGCATGCACTTTTAGCCGGTATCATACACCCACCATAAACCTTCCTCAAAACAGCCACCATACCTACCTATCATGGCATTTCCATAGCCATTCCGAGATATATTGCCATGCAAATTTCCACCGTTCCGTTTATTATGACGCGCTCCATCATTGTCATATTGCTTAGCATGATCATGTAGTTGACATCGTATTTGTGGCAAAGCCACCATTCATAATTCTTTCATACATGTCACTTATGAATCATTGCAAATCCTGGTACATCGCCTGAGGCATTCATATAGAGTCATATTTTGTTCTAAGTATCGAGTTGTAATTGTTGAGTTGTAAGAAAAATAAAAGTGTGATGATCATCATTATTAGAGCATTTTTCCAGTGAGGAAAGGATGATGGATACCATGATTCCCCCACTAGTCGGGATGAGACTCCGGACGAAAAATAAAAAAAAAGAGAAAAAAGAGGCCATAAAAAAGAGAAAAGTCCCAAACAAAAAAAAATGAAAAAAATGAGAGAATAAGAGAGAAGAGACAATGCTACTATCCTTTTACCACACTTGTGCTTCAAAGTAGCACCGTGATCTTCATGATAGAGAGTCTCCTATGTTGTCACTTTCATATACTAGTGGGAATTTTACATTATAGAACTCGGCTTGCCTATTCCACTGATGGGCTTCCTCAAAATGCCCTAGGTCTTCGTGAGCAAGCGAGTTGGATGCACACCCACTTAGTTTATTTGTTGAGCTTTCATATACTTATAGCTCTAGTGCATCCGTTGCATGGCAATCCCTACTCACTCACATTGATATCTATTGATGGGCATCTCCATAGCCCGTTGATACGCCTAGTTGATGTGAGACTATCTTCTCCTTTTTTGTCTTCTCCACAACCACCATTCTATTCCACATATAGTGCTATATCCATGGCTCACGCTCATGTATTGCGTGAAGATTGAAAAAGTTTTGAAAATGTTAAAGTATGAAACAATTGCTTGGCTTGTCATCGGGGTTGTGCATGATTTAAATATTTTGTGTGGGGAAGATGGAGCATAGCCAGACTATATGATTTTGTAGGGATAACTTTCTTTGGCCATGTTATTTTGAGAAGACATAATTTCTTAGTTAGTATGCTTGAAGTATTATTATTTTTATGTCAATATGAACTTTTGTCTTGAATCTTTTGGATCTGAATATTCACACCACAATTAAGAAGATTTACATTGAAATTATGCCAAAGTATCACTCCGCATCAGAAATTATCTTTTTTATCATTTACCTACTCGAGGACGAGCAGGAATTAAGCTTGGGGATGCTTGATACGTCTCCAACGTATCTATAATTTTTGATTGCTCCATGCTATATTATCTACTGTTTTGGGCAATATTGGGCTTTATTATCCACTTTTATATTATTTTTGGGACTAACCTATTAACCGGAGGCCCAACCCAGATTTGCTCAGTATTTCGAAGAAAAGGAATATCAAACGGAGTCGAAACGGAACGAAATCAACAGGAGAAGTTATTTTTGGAAGGAAACCTACCGTATGGGCTTGCAGTGCACATCAGGGAAGAAGGGAGGTGCCCACGAGGGTGGGGGCGCGCCCCCCTGCCTCATGGCCCCCCATTCGGTCCACCGACGTACCCCCTGCAACCATATATACCTACGTACCCTAAAACTTCCAGAACAGAAGATAGATCGGGAGTTCCGCCGCCGCAAGCCTCAATAGCCACCAAAAACCTCTCGGGACCCTGGTCCGGCACCCTGCCGGAGGGGGGAACCCTCACCGGTGGACATCTTCATCATGCCGACGCTCTCCATGACGAGGAGGGAGTAGTTCACCCTCGGGGCTGAGGGTATGTACAAGTAGCTATGTGTTTGATCTCTCTCTCTCTCTCTCTCTCTCTCTCTCTCTCGTGTTCTTGATTTGGCACGATCTTGATGTATCATGAGCTTTGCTATTATAGTTGGATCTTATGTTGCTTCTCCCCCTCTACTCTCTTGTAATGAATTGAGTTTCCCTCTTGAAGTTATCTTATCGGATTGAGTCTTTATGATGAGAACACTTGATGTATGTCTTGCCGTGTTTATCTGTGGTTACAATGGGATATCACGTGCCACTTGATGTATGTTTTGGTGACCAACTTGCGGGTTCCGCCCATGAACCTATGCATAGGGGTTGGCACATGTTGTCTTGATTCTCCGGTAGAAACTTTGGGGCACTCTTTGAAGTACTTCGTGTTGGTTGGATGAATCTGAGATTGTGTGATGCATATCGTATAATCATGCCCACAGATACTCGAGGTGACAATGGAGTATCTAGGTGACATTAGGGTTTTGGTTGATTTGTGTCTTAAGGTGTTATTCTAGTACGAACTCTTTAATAGATTGATCCAAAAGTATAGCTTTGAGGTGGTTTCGTACCCTACCATAATCTCTACGTTTGTTCTCCGCTATTAGTGGCTTTGGAGTGACTCTTTGTTGCATGTTGAGGGCTTGTTATATGGTCTATCTATGTTATTGTTGTTGAGAGAACTTGCACTAGTGAAAGTATGAACCCTAGGCCTTGTTTCCTATCATTGCAATACCGTTTACGCTCACTTTTACCACTTGTTACCTTGCTGTTTTTATATTTTCAGATTACAAGCACTTGTATCACCATCTCTTCGCCGAACTAGTGCACCTATACAATTTACCATTGTATTGGGTGTGTTGGGGACACAAGAGACTCTTTGTTATTTGGTTGCAGGGTTGTTTGAGAGAGACCATTTTCATACTACGCCTCCCACGGATTGATAAACCTTAGGTCATCCACTTGAGGGAAATTTGCTACTGTCCTACAAACCTGTGCACTTGTAGGCCCAACAACGTCTACAAGAAGAAGGTTGTGTAGTAGACATCAAGCGATTACCAGGAGAGTCAAACGCACGATGTAGATGTATGTGGAGCTGGGAAGGCTTATAATATGGTAGCAAAAAGGGTCAGCAATAATCAATTCAGAGATGCGAAGTTGAATAAACGCTCAACGACGGTACTGTGCGGGTCCTAGGCTAGACCGTGCTAGAGACGCGAGCCTAGAACAATAACAAAATCACGGCGCTGCATGTAAACAAGGGAAAATCACACTCTGAATTATTATTTTTCGCTCTGTTTTTTTGCGCTCTTTTTTTTGTGCTCCTCTTTTTTTTTGTGAAAAATCACTATAATGGCGAGTGTCTCAAAACTCTTCCCAGGTCAAAATGACAGGATGTGCATGAATTTTTTTGAATATTTTTATTTCAGAAATCAGGGCAGCAACGACGAAAAAGGGCGACAAAAAATCACTATGATGGCACGTGGCTCAAAAGACTCAGAAAAGCCTAAAAATAGGATAGGGAAAATATTTTTGGTCGCGGAAATTTTGGCCTAAAAACTGCCCGGGGGTCTCCAGACTTTTTTTTTCCGAAACCTACTAAGGAAAGGAAAAATAAAATGAAAACTAGATGGATCTCGAAAACAAACCTAATATGAGAAGACTCGGATTGGTGGTGGATGTAGGATGGTAAGATATGGCAACGGTGATAGTATATGGCAGCTGTGGTGGTATATGGATATGAATTGGTGATGGTATATGGATACGGATTGGTGGTGGTATATGGATACGGATTGGTGATGATGGTGCGGCGGCGGCGTGACAACTTGTGAACAGAACTCAAAACTCTAAGGGAAACTAGACGCTAAGACCAGCATCTGGACACGAGATGCAACCGCAAATTCAATAAAGCAAAATACTAAAAAGACTATGCAAAGGCTCAGACTGGTTCGGATATGATGAACTAACCCTATTTTTTTGGCTTTTTCGTGGACTGTAGGTATGAAGAACAGACTCGATCTAAAGTAAGAAAAAACTGTAAAATCTCACCGAGCAACCTGAAAAATCTAATACCACTTGATAGAGGCAAAGGTGTCCCGTCTTTCGATGAGATTGTGGCTATCGTTTTGGAGGAAGTCGACTTTGACGATCCGACTACGAACGTGCGAGGACGTCGCGACTTAGCAATCGCTAAACCAACTCCGAGAGGTTATTGACCAAGCCGGAGCACGATCAACCTGACCACGAAGGTCTGTTTCCTGTAGGTAAACAAAGAACAAGCAAGAAACTAGGATTGCAATCTGGATATTGCGAATAAAAGAAGAAAGCTTTATTGATCAAGGTGGGGTTCTGTGACGCCTTTGTCTGGTCGTTGAACACAAATGAAGTACGTGAAGTTGCAGCTATGGCGAACTTTAGTCTAAACAAAACCCAAAGTCTAAACGGTGCCCTATGGGTTGTATATATGGAGGAAGAGGGGGGAATTTCGTGGCCCTTGGGGAAGGGGTCCGAAACCAACCCTATCTCTTGTTTCCCCACACATACAGACTCTAAAAACAGCCTATACTTATGTATTTTGATATTACATGGGCCCGGCCCAATAATAAGGTGACGCATCACCTACAATAGCCTATGAACGAATATTATGAAGTGGCATCTTGTATATTTTGTCCAAGGCTTCATGCACTCATTATGGTGGCTTCAAAGTCCTGAAATCATCACTTGTAACTCCGTTCTTGTTCCCCTTGCGCATGTCATCATCTCCCTGCCTGGTCTTGCTCCAGTGTTCATCCCTCTTATCCATGCCAGGCCCTTCATTTGTAAGCAAAACAAATGTATCCAATTTAGGCAGCATCATATTCTCATGAACATTAGAATCATTACCAAGAAACGAAAGTACCTGGTAACTCAATTGGCGTGCGCGAGCTCTAGTAATTGGTCCAGTATGTATAGCAGCAGGGCTGTGGATGTAACAATGGTATTGATGTCCTCATCAACTTAGTGCCAAACCTTGTCAGAAGTGGAGTCCTTCCAAGGCTCATTAAAGATGAGGTGAAGGCACATGCATAAGTAGAGGGAGCAGAAGGAAACAAGCTCGACAAGTTTGTTGTTGCAAACTTGGCCACATCTTGGTGATCAACACGGTGAGCTTAAGGGCTAAACTTAATGTCTGGGATGCTTAGGGAAGCAAAAACTATAGTCCTTGAAAGTTGGAAGGGATTTGGGCAAGTATTTAACATAGCTGTAGTGCAACTGTCAAAGATGGCCCAGAAAACCAATGAGGAAGGAGCACTCACTAGGAGTGTTGGAAAAGGCTACCACTTGGCAATTCTCCATGATTTTGTCATAGGCAGATGCTGCAAAAAGATCATACCAAATGGACATGCCACATTGGTACTTGTTTCACAAACATCACTTCTGACCAGAAACTTGGGAAAATTCTACGAAAATATTGGCTACATGAAATGAGCCAAACTCTTGGGTAGGTGGGTTATATGGATAGGAGAAGGCTTGGAAATATTTCCAGCCATAATGGAGCAAGATAAAATATACTTGCTTCACAAACTGAAAATTTGAACAGAAAACAATAATTGCTCCTGTGCTCACATATATCAATGAAATGAGTTGAGGTTGGAGGCTAATGATTTGGAATACTTGAGAGGATGGAAAAGTTTATCCCATTTGGAAACTCTATGAAGGTACTTCCTTCACAAAGTTGCATTCTGGTTAGGAACTTTGAAAAATTGCACAGGGAGCTAGGATGAATGGATTGAGCTCATCTTTGGTATCCATGGGTGATTTATCAATGTTAATCACCCTACGAAATTGCAGCTCAATAGGAATTAGGAATAAGGCACTTCCTTTGCAAAATTTCAGAGAAGGCAGAAACTTGCATTGGATCATGTGCCCAATTTTTGATCTGTGGAACATGAGACAAGATTATATAGCAAGGACAAGCTCCACAATTTATGTGGGAATTTTCTCTGCTATAAAAATAGTAGTTCCTTTAGAAAATGGCAGAAATGCAATATTGGTATTAAACAGGAAAAGGCAATTTTCCTTATTTAATTATGGCCAATATATTTGCCGGAGCTTGGATTAGGCATAAATATCAACTCCACCAATTCACATGAATTTAGGAGATGGCTAGCTATGCCTTTGGATTTTATTCCTCAGAAAGGTAAGAAAAGGAATAAATCATAATTGAAAAATATTGCATGGGACTTGGTAATATTTTTGCATATCCAAGGTTTATAAGGATAGGAGGGTCTCTGGGAACAGATGGGATGATCAACAGCTCAAGGAAAATGATATCTCCTTTGTAATCACAAAGACCATATTCAGATTCCAAAAATTTGGAATTAGGGTTTGAGAGGGTTTGAGCTGATGCAAATGAGGTCTTGCCCACTCACAAAGACATGAGCATGGTTTTGAAAGGTTGGAAATGATAAGAAGTCTCAGAGTCATCCAACAAACTCAGGAGAAAGATTTTGAAAATGAGTGCTAGGAGAGAATAACAACACAAAAATTTATAAACCCAATTTTGGGGCTGTTACACTGTGGAAGGATTCAGACTTTTTGGACTAGGCATGCATAGTAGCTAGTCCAAGAACTGAAAAACACAAGATATACACAGACAAGCAGGACTAGGGTTTTACGCATCATTTGCGGCCCGAACCTGGGTAAAAATCCCCTCGTGTTGATTGCTAGACCTGCTCTTTGCGCAGTCCCACGCCCCGCCAACCGTAGAAGGGATTCTCCCGGATCCCATAGGTGTCAGTCCCCCAACAGCTATATTCTCTGATTTTTGTGAAAAGATTTTTGTGGTTTTCATGGATGATTTCTCTGTTTACAGAAGTTCTTTTGATGATTTCTTAAGCAACCTTGATCGAGTTTTACAGAGATGTGAAGATCTAATCTTTTCTTGAATTGGGAGAAGTGGCACTTTATGGTTAATGAAGTCATTGTCTTGGGGCATAAAATTTCTGAAAGAGGTAATGAAGTTGATAAAGCCAAAGTAGATGCTATTGAAAAGATGCCGTGTCCTAAAGATATCAAAGGTATAAGAAGTTTCCTTGGTAATGCTGGCTTCTATAGGAGGTTTATTAAAGACTTCTCTAAAATTTCTAGGCCTCTCAGTAATCTCTTGCAAAAATATGTTCCTTTTTTTATGATGATTGTGTAGAAGCATTGGGAATACTTAGGAAAGCTTTGATTTCTGCACCTATTGTTGAGACACCTGATTTATTATGCTAGCAAAACTCTAGACAGTGCCCAGAGAAATTATGCTAGTACTGAAAAAGAATTTTTAGCAGTTGTATTTGCTTGTGATAAGTTTAGATCTCATATTATTGATTCCAAAGTAACTGTTCACACTGATCATTCTGCTATTAAATATCTTATGGAAAAGAAAGATGTTAAACCTAGACTTATTAGATGGGTTCTCTTGTTACAAGAATTTTATTTGCATATTATTGATAGAAAGGGAGCTGAGAACCCCGTTGCAAACAACTTGTCTAGGTTAGAAAATGTTCTTGATGACCCACTGCCTATTGATGATAGCTTTCCTGATGAGCAATTAGCTATCATAAATGCTTCTATAATGCTCCACGGTATGCTAATTATGCTAATTACATTGTTGCTAAATTTATACCGCCTAGTTTCACATACCAGCAAAAGAAAAAGTTTTTTTGTGATTTAAGGCATTACTTTTGGGATGACCGACACCTTTATAAAGAAGGAGTAGATGGTGTTATTAGACGTTGTGTACCTGAGCATGAACAGGGACCGCTCCTATGCAAGTGCCACTTCGAGTCTTACGGAGGACGCCATGGTGGAGTTAGAACTGCACACAAGGTATTGCTATCTGGTTTTTGTTGGCCTACTCTATTCAAGGATGCTCGTAAGTTTGTCTTGTCATGTGATGAATGCCAAAGAATTGGCAATATTAGTAGATGCCAGGAAATGCCTATGAATTATTCACTTGTTATTGAACCATTTGATGTTTGGGGCTTTGATTATATGGACGTTTTCCTTCCTCTAATGGGTATACACATATTTTAGTTGCTGTTGATTACGTTACTAAGTGGGTAGAAGCTATTCCAACTAGTAGTGTTGATCATAACACTTCTATTAAGATGCTTAAAGAAGTTATTTTTCTGAGGTTTGGAGTCCCTAGATATTTAATGACTGTTGGTGGTTCACATTTTATTCATGGTGCTTTCGATAAAATGCTTGCTAAATATGATGTAAACCATAGAATTGCATCTCCTTATCATCCTCAGTCTAGTGATCAAGTAGATTTGAGCAATAGAGAGATTAAATTGATTTTGCAAAAGACTGTCAATAGATCTAGAAAGGATTGGTTTAAGAAACTTGATGATGCATTATGGGCTTATATAACTGCTTATAATAACCCTATGGGTATTTCTTCGTATAAAATGGTTTATGGAAAAGCATGTCACTTACCTCTCGAACTAGAACATAAGGAATATTGGGCTATTAAAGAGCTCAACTATGATTTCAAACTTGCCGGTGAGAAGAGGTTATTTGACACTAGCTCACTTGATGAATGGAGAACCCAAGCCTGTGAGAATTCCAAGTTGTTTGAAGAAAAAGTTAAAAGATGGCATGTCAAGAGGATACAAAAGTCTGAGTTTAATGTAGGTGATCATGTTTTGCAATACAACTCTCGTTTAAGATTTTTTTGCAGGAAAGCTTCTCTCTAAATGGGAAGGCCCTTACATCATCGAGGAGGTCTATCATTTCGGTGCCATAAAAATCAACAACGCCGAAGGAACAAATATGATGGTGGTAAACGGTCAAAGAATCAAACATTATATCTCAGGTACTCCCATAAATGTTGAGACCAATACAATTAATACCGTAACACCGGAGGAGTACATAAGGGACACTTTCCAGAATGTTTCAGACTCCGAAATGTAATAGGTATGTGATACGGTAAGTAAACCGACTCCAAAACATTTCCAATAGCAATTTTTCTCTCTTTTGGAATATTTAAAAATTAGGAAAATTAAAATAAGACCGAAAGACACACGAGGCATCCACAAGGGTGGATGGCGCGCCCCCCGACCTTCTGTCCACCTCGTGTACACTCTGGACTATGTTTTCTTGCTCAATACTTCTTTAGGTCGGTAAAAATTCACTATATAATCTCCCGAAGGTTTTGACCACCGTACCACGACAATACCTCCTGTTTTTGCTTCGAGCTGTTTTTCTGACAGATCTAGATTGCCATGACGTCTCCAAGCGCCCCCAAGGAAAAGTTTTTTGAGAAGGTCATCAACCCTTACCTCGCGGAGGTGCTGCGACACCCTCAAACCATTGAGATGCGTGAGGGGGTGTTGCACATCCGGGATGTTGAGGGGCCAAAGAAGACTGGAAGCGTGGAGACAAGACTTGAAGAGATGGAGCAGCAAGTTTTCAAGTGCCAAGGGATGGTGGAGCATGGACTCAACACCAATCACATGATGATCACAGAGTTCACCAACAATCACAAGACGGATGCCAAGAACATTGGGGAGGCCATCTTCAATCTTCATGAGAAAATCGAGCATCTCCAAGCTCAGATTTATGACCTGAAGAACCAAAACTGTGAGTATGAATAGAGATTTAAGAGGATGAGTTTGGCTGCAGATTTGAGGATCCCGGAGACTCAGTCATCTTTCTATGATGGTGAGCCTATGCCTTGGAAGATGGATGACAAGCCTACTTTATCAACAACTCCATCATCACCACATCCGAGGAAAGAGACATAAATACATGGGTATGGGCACTCCCCTTGGCAACTGCCAAGCTTGGGGGAGGTGCCCCTGTATCGTATCATCATCACACCTTTATCTTTATCGTTTTTCTTAGTTCGATCCTTTTGGTTATATCTTGATCTAGTAGAATAATTTTTTTAGCATGATCTAGCTTTGATTTTTGTTTCGATCTCTATCTATATAATCGAGTCCTTGAGTTATATAATATAGAGTAGTTTTGAGTTGAGGGCTTTGCTTTCTTGCTATGATCTTGAGGGAATTAAATAAAAGATAGGAATAAAAAGAAATAGAAAGATCATATAAAGGGTATGATGAATAAAAGTTGTTGAGAGTTGACAAACATAGTTTTGGTCATTTTTGCAATTAATAGGAAGTAATAAAGAAAGAGAGGCTTCACATATAAATATACTACCTTGGACATCTTTTGTAATTGTGAGCACTCATTAAAATATGACATGCTAAATAGTTGATGTTGGACAAGGAAGACAACATAATGGGTTATGTTTTCTTATATCCGAATAGAAGTTATATTGTCATGGATCATCCAACATGTTGAGCTTGCCTTTCCCTCTCATGCTAGCAAAATTCTTTTCACCAAGTACAGATACTACCTGTGCTTCCAAACATCCCTTAAACCAGCTTTGCCATGAGAGTCCACCATACCTACCTATGGATTGAGTAAGATCCTTCAAGTAAGTTGTCATCGGTGCAAGCAAAAAAAATTGCTCTCTAAATATGTATGATCTAATAGTGTGAAGAAAATAAGCTTTATACGAACTTGTGATATGGAAGAAATAAAAGCGACAGACTGCATAATAAAGGTCTTTACCACAAGAAGCAATATAAAGTGACATTATTTTGCATTAAGATTTTGTGCATTCAACCATAAAAGCTCATGACAACCTCTGCTTCCCTCTGCGAAGGGCCTATCTTTTACTTTTATCTCCTACCCTTATATAAGAGTCATGGTGATCATCACCTTCCCTTTTACACTTTATCCTTTGGCAAGCACTATGTGTTGGAGAGATTTGGATATATATATATATATATATATATATATATATATATATATATATATATATATATATATATATATATATATATATATATATATATATATATATATATATATATATATATATATATATATATATATATATATATATATATATATATATACCCACTCGGATGTAGGTTATCAGAAAGTATTATTGTTGACATTACCCTTGAGGTAAAAGGTTGGGAGGCGAAACTATAAGCCCCTATCTTTCTCTGTGTCCGATTGAAAATTTGTACCCATAAGTATCGCGTGAGTGTTAGCAATTGTGAAAGATTAAATGATAGTTGAGTATCTGGACTTGCTGAAAAGCTCTTGAATTGACTCTTTCCGATGTTATGATAAATTGCAGTTGCTTCAGTGACTGAGATCATAGTTTGTTAGTATTCAATGAAGTTTACGATTCATACTTTACTTTGTGAAAGAATTGTTACTTTAGCATAAGAAATTATATGACAATATATGTTGTTGTTCTAAAGATGATCATGATGCCCTCATGTCCGTATTTTATTTTGTCGACACCTCTATCTCTAAATATGCGGACATATTTTTTGATATCGGCTTTCGCTTGAGGACAAGCAAGGTCTAAGCTTGGGGGAGTTGATACGTCCATTTTGCATCATGCTTTTATATTGATATTTATTGCATTATGGGATTTTATTACAAATTATATCACAATACTTATGCCTTTTCTCTCTTATTTTATAAGGTTTACATGAAGAGAGGGAATGTCAACAGCTGGAATTCTGGACTGGAAAAGGAGAAAATATTAGAGACCTATTCTGCACAACTCCAAAAGTCCTGAAACTTAACGGAGAATATTTTTGGAATATACAAAAAATATTGAGCGAAGAAAGCACCGGAGGGGGCCACCAGCCAGCCACAAGGGTGGAGGGCGCGCTCTACCCCCTGGGCGCGCCCCCGTCCTTGTGGGTCCCTTGGAAGGCCTACGACGCCCATCTTCTGCTCTATGGTGTGTTTTGACCTGAAAAAAATAAGAAGGAAGCTTTCAGGATGAAGCGCCGCTATCTCAAGGCGGAACCAGGGCAAAACCAATCTAGGGCTCCGGCGGAGCTGTTCAGCTGGGGGAACCTCCCTCCGGGAGGGGGAAATTGAAGCCATCATCATCACCAACGATCCTCTGATTGAGAGGTGGTCAATCTCTGTCGGGGAAAATATACAGGGGTATATGTTTTCCCTGACTCGTGCACGGAGAAGCCAAGACCGAAGCAAGATGTACAAGGGATCAAGAGATCCGAAGGACCATCATGCAGATCAGAGGGACCAAGACCAAGCCAGAGAAGCAAGATATGGTCAATAGAAGGCCCTCCTTTGCTGGGCAGGTGAACCTGGCAAGGGGCGAAGCCACCCCGAGAAGCAGATAACCAAGGTGTCCCGGCAAGGCCTACTAGGGCTCATGGAGACAAAACCACCTCACCAACGACTCCACCATGACCCACTTTGTCGATCAGTGCGGTGTCAAGCCGCAGAGTGACTAAGTGGAAGCCATTCGCCACATGGCAGCCTCTTCCTACAGGAAAAACCCACAGATGACACCCGTCCTGCGACGTGTCAAGCAAGCAGGCGTGGAGCTTGCAAGATAGCATGGCAATCCTTGCCGGGCAACCAGCGATGTGACATTAAGCGGTGTATTTTATGCGCCCTGTTAGCCCACAGAGTTAGGTATGATAGCAATGTTGCTATCTTATCAGTGCGTAATGACTACTTTGCCATTGTGGTAGCCCCTTGATCTATAAAAGGAGGCCCGTGGCAACCGTGGAAAGGGTTAGAAGGTTGGATAACTCACACCCCCATACGCGCGTAGTTGCTGCCGCCCTGAAGCAACCCCTGCCGGGCAAGTGTACTACGCTCCACCACCACCTTTCCACCAACAATCCACCAAAGCAGGAGTAGGGTTTTATGCCTCCCGGCGGCCCGAACCTGGGTAAAACAGTCCGCGTGATCTCGGTCGTGCTGCCCCACGCTCGTCTGCTCTTTGTGCAACGCGACGTCCCCTTGCCGAACCAGCGAGGGGCCTCCTGGTCCTATAGGTGGCCTTGGTTTCGCGCGACTATCTCCATCAACATCTTCACCAACACCGTCTCCTCTCAAAACCTAGTTCATCTCTTGTATTCGATCTTGGTCCCAAAACCTTATATTGGTACCTGTGGGTTGCTAGTAGTGTTGATTACTCCTTGTAGTTGATGCTAGTTGGTTTATTCAGTGGAAGATTATATTTTTAGATCCTGAATGATAATTAATACTCCTATGATCTTGATTATGAATATTCTTTGTGAGTAGTTACATTTGTTCTTGAGGACATGGGAGAAGTATTGTTATAAGTAATCACGTGAATTTGGTATTCGTTCGATATTTTGATGAGATTTATGTTGTGTTTCCTCTAGTGGTGTTATGTGAACGTCGACTACATGACATTTCACCATTGTTTGGGCCTAGGGGAAGGCATTGGGAAGTAATAAGTAGATGATGGGTTGCTAGAGTGACAAAAGCTTAAACCCTAGTTTATGTGTTGCTTCGTAAGGGGCTGATTTGGATCCATATGTTTCATGCTACGGTTAGGTTTACCTTAATTCTTCTTTCGTAGTTGTGGAAGGTTGCGGGAGGGGTTAATCATAAGTGGTAGGCTTGTCCAAGGAAGGGCAGCACCCAAGCACCGGTCCACCCACATATCAAATTATCAAAGTATCGAATGCGAATCATATGAGCATGATGAAAACTAACTTGACAACAATTCCCATGTGTCCTCGGGAGCGCTTTGGATTATATAAGAGTTCGTCCAGGCTTGTCCTTTGCTACAAAAAGGATTGGCCCACCTTGCTGTACTGTGTTTACTTTTTTACTTGGTACCCGTTACGCATTATCTTATCACACAACTATCTGGTACCGATAATTTCAGTGCTTGCACAGAATACCTTATTGAAAACTGCTTGTCATTTCCTTCTGCTCGTCGTTGGGTTTGATACTCTTACTTATAAAAAGGACTACGAGAGATCCCCTATACTTGTGGGTCATTAGAGGTCACCCACCTCGAGGATCCTGGAGCAGACGCTACGGCAGTGATACCGCCGCAGCGCCTGCTGATAACTCACTGCACGAAGCGAGGCTTGGCGGCGACGCTCCTCCCCCAGCACGAGGTCCATCCCCCGTGAGGCGTCCTAGGGTGCCTCGTCAAACGCCAAGACCCACGGGGAGCGATGCTTGACCTCGTGAGGGAGGACTACCTCAGCTCCGTAGAAGAGGAAGAACGGGGTCTCGCACGTGGGCTTGATTGTGGTGGTGCATATGGAGCACAACATGGATTGGAGCTCGTCGAGCCAGCCCCTGCCACAGGACTCGAGTTTCTTCTTAAAGCTCCTTGCCTTGAGGCCACGCAGGACCTCCGCGTTGGCGCGCTCGGCCTGGCCGTTGCTCCATCGGTGTGCCACTGTAGAGTAGCATATCTGTGTTCCAACGTTAGCACAATATGTTTTGAAAAGGTTGCTCGTGAACTGAGAGCCATTGTCGATGATGATACGGCTGGGGACTCCAAAACGGCTCATGAGGCCCTTGACGAACTTGAAGGCTGAGCCAGCTGGGATGGTGCGCACGGCCACCACCTCCGCCCACTTGGTGAACTTGTTGATGGCGACGTAGAGGTAGCGGTAGCCCCCGGGCGCTCGAGGGAACGGGCCCAGGGTATACAACGCCTAGACCGAGAATGGCCATAAGAGCGGGATGGTCTGGAGGCCCTGAGCGAGCTGGTGGGTCTGCTTGGCATGGAACTGGCATGCCTCGCAAGATCTCACCAGCTCAGTGGTGTCGTTGAGCACCGTGGGCGAGTAGAACCCACTGCGAAACACCTTGCCCACGAGGGTGCACGACGAGGAGTGGTGCCCACAGTCCCCACTGTGGATATCTGCCAGCAGCTCGCACCCCTGCTCCTTGGAGATGCACCGCAGAGAGATGTCGTTTGGGCGCCTTCGGTAGAGCTCGCCGTCCTGGATGCAGTACGCGGTGGCCTGGCGGGCAACGCGCTCTGTGTCTTCCTCCTTCTCTGGCAAGGCGCCTCAGAGTAGGTACGCCTTGAATTCCTTGGTCCAGCACCCCTCCTGAGGCTCGAGCGCAAGGAGAAGGAGGGCCCCCGAGGTTGGGCCATAGGCTGGGGCGCCAGAGGAGGGTGCCATGGGCGGCTCCTCCCGAAGCAGTGTTGGTCCTGCAGTGGGGGGAGCCACCGACGGCTTGAAGAGCCACTCTTCCAAGATGCCAGCCTTCTGGGTGTCACGCTTGGATGCCCTCTTAGCGATGTCGTCTGCCTCCTTGTTCATGCCATGCGGTACGTGCTGCAATTCCAAGCCCAGGAATCGTTTCTCAATTTTGCATACCTCTTCAAGGTATGCTTCCATGTGCTCATCCTTTGGCTTGTATGCCTTGTTGGAGAAGTTGATGAGGAGCTGGGAGTCGCCCTTGTCGGTGAGGCGCCTAACCCCCAGAGCCGCCAGGACCCTGAGGCCAGTGAGTAGACCCTCTTACTCGACGATGTTGTTGGAGACATTTTCGCCATGCTGCAAGCAGAGTTGCATGGCGTAGTAGAGCTTGTCCTGGGTAGGCGAGTTGAGCACAGCTCCATCCCCCGCGCCCTAACGCACCATCGAATTACATGACCCAACCATCTGGTCTTCGCCCCCGGGCGTGAGGGAATGGTCCTCACCCATCCCTCGGTCTAGGGAATCAGTCCACTCTGCCAAAAAGTCAGCAAGGGCTGCACCCTTGATAACTTTGTTGGTGCTGAACTCCAGCTGGAATGCCTATAGCTCGATCTTCCACTCAGCGACCCTTCCTTTAGCGTTGGGGTTTCGGAGTACCTTCTCCAGGGGGTATGCGGATACGACCTTAATAGGGTGGCCTTGGAAGTAATGGCACAACTTTCTAGAGGCGACGAGGAGCACTAGCAGGAGCTTCTGTGGCATGGGGTAGCATGCGCGCGCGTCGCGCAACACCATGCTGACGAAGTACACGGGGTGCTCGACGAGGGAGGGGGCATCGGCAGCATTGTGCCCTTCTTGTGACAAGGGAGTCTCGGGAGCCTTGTCATCCCGCGGGGCAGCCGGGGCCTTAGGAGCCTTGTCGTCCAGCAGGGCCTTGGGAGCGCCATCCCAGGGTGGTGATGGAACGATCGGGTGCGGGACGCCGTGCCTCGCGCTCGCACTTGCACGATCTTCCCGGACCGCCACGAGCGCTGCGCTGGCCGAGTGGGGTGTGGTGGACAGGTAAAGCACGAGAGGCTCAAGAGGACGAGGTGCCACCATCGCCGGCGGGCTCGTGAGGTACCTCTTGAGGTCTTGGAAGGCCTTCTCGGCTTCTGGAGTCCACTCAAATGGGCCCTTCTTCTTCATCAGCTTGAAGAACGGGAGGGCGTGCTTGCCCATATTGGAGAAGAAACACCCCGGAGAGGTTACACAGCCCGCGAGCTTCTGCATCTCCTTGAGGGTCTGGGTCGGGCTCATCCTTCCTATCGCCTTGACCTTCTCTGGGTTAGCCTCGATCCCTCTATGCGACACCAAGAAGCCCAGCAGCTTGTCGGATGGGACGCTGAACATTCACTTCTCCGGGTTGAGCCGCAAGTTTACCTTCCACAGGTTGGCGAATGTTTCTTCTAAATCTTTGACAAGAGATCTCGCCTCCCGAGATTTCACCACTATGTCATCAACGTATGCCTCGACATTCCTCCCGAGATGCTAGCCCAGGGCGATGTGCATCAATCTTTGGAAGGTCGTGCCAGCATTGCGCAGCCCGACCAGCATGCAGGTGTAGCAATACACCCCGCACGGGGTCAGGAAAGCCGTCTTCTCAACATCCTGCACCGCCATCTTGATTTCATGGTAGCCTGAGAAGGCATCCAGGAAGCACAGCAAGTGGCAATCGGTGATGGAGTCGATGATCTGGTCAATGCATGGAAGTGGGAAAGGGTCCTGAGGACAAGCTTTGTTGAGGCTCGTGGAATCGACGCACATGCGCTCCTTCCCGCCCTTCTTGGGGACGATAACTGGGTTCGCTAGCCAATCCGTATGCTGCAACTCCCGGATAACGCCGACCTCTTGCAGCTTGTGGGTCTCCTAGACGATGAACGACTGCTTCTCCGGGGCTTGTCGTCGTGCCTTCGGCTTCACCGGGCACGCGCCGAGGCACACCATTAAGTGGTGCTCAACCACATCTCGCGGGATGCCGACCAGATCTGTTGCTTCCCATGCAAGCACATCCTTGTTCGTGTGGTGGAAACTGACCAGCGCCTCCTCCTGGTCTGAGGGGAGGTCAGGGCCTATGGTGAAAGTAGGACCAGAGCCCCCGTCGTCGATCGGCACTTGCTTTGTTTCCGCCTGGTCTTGGGAGAACAACTGCTTCTTCTTTGCCGGCGCGGCTTCCAGGGTCTCTGGGGTGCCCTCCGCGCTCGGTCGCGCGGCCGCCGCGGCCTTGAAAGCAAGCTTGAGGGCCATCAACGCGTCCTTGGTGTCCCCCACCATGGTGAGGACACCGCTGCTCCCCGGCATCTTCATGACGTTGCAGCCGGGGTGAGTCGCCGCCATGAACTTGGCGAGGGCCGGATACCCGAGGATGGCATTGTACGGTAGGCTGATGTGGGCAACGTCGAAGTCGATGAGCTCGGTGCGGTAGTTGCCACACGTACCAAAGGTGACGGGGAGGCGGACCTGCCCCAGAGGAAAAGTGGAGCCATCGGCCACCCCCGAGAAAGGCTTGGTGGGGAGAAGTCGTTCGTAAGGCACATAAAGCAGACTGAAGGCCTCCACAGAGAGGACGTTGAGACCAGCGCCGTCGTCGATGAGGGTACTGGGGACCACGACGTTACAGATGGTGGGGTGCAAAGCATGGGGAGCGCTCCGGCGCCAACCGTGCTCTTGGGGTGGTCCCTGGAATCGAAGACGAGGTCGGCCTCGGGCGCTGCCCATCCTGGAGGAGCCCCCAGCCGCGACCGGGTGGTCCCCACCTGCCGGAAGAACTCCTTGACGTGGCGGTTTAAGGCCAACACCTGCGACCCGCCGAGGATGTTCGCAAGGGCGTGGGGCGCCTGTGCCGAGAAGTGCGCGATGAACAGGCTGCAGAGCTCCTCCCAGGAGGCCACCGAGGACTCCGGCAGGTTGAGTAGTCAGGCGCGCGGCACACCCGTAAGAGGTATAGGGAGCCAATTCGCCATGACCTTGTCGTTGCTGCCCACCGCCCAGATGACCTCCGCGTACACCCGGAGGAGCTCCACAGGGTCCGCCGCGCCATCGAACCACGATAGCAACTACAGCCTGAACTTCGGCGACCACTGCACCTGTGCAAGGTGGGGGAGAAAGCTCGGAGGGCCGCGATGCCCCCAAATGCACCCTGCGGCCCGACAGGTAGAGCGGTGCCTGCCATAGGAACCACATGGCACGGGAAGAGCACGACTGATGGAGAACAGATCTTCGACATGCCCATACCTGGCGCGCCAAATGTCGGATTCCGGGCTCCACAGACCCAAGAAAGGTTCAAACTCTGGGGCATGTGCGAAGGACTCAACCTCTCGAGCCAACCAGTTCGTCACCCCCATGGCCTAGGTCGATGAACAAGAAGGGAAAGGGACACGACAGTTTACCCAGGTTTGGGCCACCTTGCGGTGTAAGACCCTACTCCTGCTTTGGGGTGGATTAGCCTCGCGAGGGGCTGAGGATGAACCAGTACAAGGGAAGAAAAAACTTAGGAGGTCTGTTCTTGTGTGGGTGTGAGCTAGAAATGTCTCTCTTTGATCTGGACCCCCTCCGACGGTGGTGGCTAAGCTATATTTATAGTGGCCTTCGTCCTCTTCCTCCGAGCGAAGGCGGGAAGGGATCCCACTATGGCCAATTTCGAAGAGGGACAAGAAGTGCATCCTATCCTGACGAAAGGTGGTCTTCGCCTGTAGAGCTTTTGGTCGTGACGCCTTGTTGGGCTCGGTAATGACATCTGTCCTGCCATCCTGGTGGTCTTGGTCTCGTTGCACGAGAATGGAAACCTTTGGCTGATTCCTCGGGTTAGCACCAAAGAGGAAACCTGCCGCTCTGTGCCCGCTGGCGCCCGCCTGGCCTTGGTCGTCATGGCTGGCGTCACCTCAACCTCATGAGGTGGGCGACTGCATAGGAATATCCGCTCCTCAGGAGCCAGCCTAGGGAGGACGCTCCCTCCGGAGGTCTTAGCATCGTCCGCCTCGTGAGGCTTGCCGCCCGTGAGGGTCTTGTCTTGCTTGTGCTGAAGATGGGTCATGCCAGGCCGTCGATGGAGGCACGCCATGGGCCGCAGGCAGGCAAGTCTGGGTACTTTCGTTCCTAGAACGCCGACACTTATAACCCACAAGTATGGGTGATCAGTTGTAGCCTCTTTCGACAAGTAAGAGTGTCGAACCCAACAAGAAGCTAAAGGTAGAAAAAAAATATTCCCTCAAGTTCTATCGACCACCGATACAACTCTACGCACGCTTAACGTTAGCTTTACCTAGAATAAGTATGAAACTAGAAGTACTTTGTAGGTGTGATAGGATAGGTTTGCAAGATAATAAAGAGCACGCAAATAAAAGCTAGGGGCTGTTAAGATGAAGAAACAACGAAGTTAGTTTTTGTAGAGAGCTTTTTATCACAAGAAAGTTATTTGTCCCTAGGCAATCGGTAACTAGACCGGTAATCATTATTGCAATTTTATATGAGGGAGAGGCATAAGCCGACATACTTTCTCTACTTGGATCATGTGCACTTATGATTGGAACTCTAGCAAGCATCTGCAACTACTAAAGATCATTAAGGTAAAACCCAAACATAGCATTAAAGTATCAAGCCCTCTTTACTCCCTTACGCAAACAACCTACTTACTCGGGTTTAAGCTTCTGTCACTCTAGCAACCCACCATAAGCAAATCATGAACATATTGCAAACCCTACAGAGAGGATCCCTGACGCTTGCATGACATGTAGAGCACCATAGGACAACACCAATAATAAAACATACAACTCAAACCAATCATGATCATCAATCAACCCATAGGACAAAACGGATCTACACAAACATCATAGGATAGCCACACATCATTGGGAAATAATATATAGCATTGTGCACCATGTTTAAGTAGAGGTTACAATAGGGAGAAGAGGTGTTACACTGCTGCATAGAGGGGGAGAGAGTTGGTGATGACGGCGGTGAAGTTGTTGGTGTAGATCGTCGTCACGATGATGGCCCAGCGCCGTTCCGGCGCCACCGGGAGAGAGGGGGAGAGACTCCCCCTCCTTCTTCTTATTCCTTGGCCTCCCCCTAGATGGGAGAAGGGTTTCCCCTCTAGTCCATGGCATCCATGGCGGTGGAGGGGCGAGAGCCCCTCAGAGATTGGATCTCTCTCTCTATTTCCTTCTGTTTCTGTGTTTCCAGATTCTGGCCTTTCACCATTTCTTAAATTCCCGGAGATCCGTAACTCCGATTGGGCTGAAATTTAACACGATTTTTATCTGGATATTAGCTTTCTTGCGGCAAAAGAAGGGAACCAACCACCTTACAGGGTGGCCACAAGCCTCCTGGCCGTGCCCTGGGGAGGGGGGCCCGCCTCCAGGGTGATACGTCTCCAACGTATCTACTTTCTCTAACGCTTTTCCTCTTATTTTGGACTCGAATTTGCATGATTTGAATGAAACTAACCCCGGACCATGCTGTTTTCAGCAGAATTGCCATGGTGTTGTTTTTGTGCAGAAATAAAATTTCTTGGAATGGAACAAAACTTTGCGAGGAATTTTTATATAATAAATAAGAATTTTTGGAGCCAAGACTCATCGAGAGGGCACTGGTGGGCATAACCCACCGTATGCGCACCCTCTCTCTGGCGCCCAGTGGATTGTCCCCACCTAGTGGCCGCGCTGACCCTGAAACTGACGCTATAAAATCACATTATTTCAGAAAAAAAATCAGGGAGAAAGAATTATCGCGATCCACAAGACGGAGCCGCCGTCACCTCCTATTCTTCATCGGGAGGCCAGATCTGGAGTCCGTTTGGGGCTCCGGAGAGGGGGATCTTCGTTCTTCATCATCACCAACCCTTCACTATCGCCAATTCCATGATGCACCCCACCGGGATTGAGTAATTCCTTCGCAGGCTCGCTGGTCGTTGAGGAGTTGGATGAGATTCATCATGTAATCAAGTTAGTTTTGTTAGGGCTTGATCCCTAGTATCCACTATGTTCTAAGATTGATGTTGGTATGACTTTGCCATGCTTAATGCTTGTCACTTTTGGCCCGGGTTCCATGAACTCAAATCTGAATCATTTATGTTATCATCATTATACCCATGTTCTAGATCTAATCTTGCAAGTTATAGTCAACTACTACGTGTTATGATCTGGTAACCCTGGAGTGACAATAGTCAGGACCACTCCCGGTGATGACCGTAGTTTGAGGAGTTCATGTATTCACTATGTGTTAACGCTTTGTTCCGGTTCTCTATCAAAAGGAGACCTTAATATACCTTAGTTTCCAATATGGACCCCGCTGCCACGGGAGGGTAGGACAAAAGATGTCATGCAAGTTCTTCCATAAGCATGTATGACTATTTACGGAATACATGCATACATCATATTGACAAACTGGAGCTAGTGCCGTATCGCCCTAGGTTATAACTGTCTCATGATGAATATCATCCAACAAGTCACCGATCCAATGCCTACGAATTTATCTTATATTGTTCATGCTATGTTACTATTGCTATCATCATTGTTACACTTGCTACAAAAATACTGCTATCACTGTACTGTTACCGTTGCTGCTATTACTACTATCAAAACTATCATATTACTTTGCTACTGATTACTTGCTGCAGATAATTAATCTCCAGGTGTGGTTGAATTGACAACTCAGCTGCTAATACCTTCAAATATTCTTTGGCTCCCCTTGTGTCAAATCTATAAATTTTGGTTGAATACTCTACCCTCGAAAACTATTGCGATCCCCTATACTTGTGGGTTATCAAGGCAATTTTATGGCATTGTTGCCGGGGAGGATAGCTATATTTGTTGAGTCACTTTGGATTATTATCAATTTATCACTATGAAGAATCTGAAGGATACTAAGACTAAGATATTTCCCTCAAAGACGAGGGGAGGTAAGCGTAAGTGCATCTAGTGCCCCTTAGTGATTTTGGTGTATTGAAGACATATAGGTTAAGGAAATAATATGTTTGTGAGTGTACATAGGTCTATAAGTCTATGGGAGTTCGATATTGACAGAGAATGTCGACCCCTAAAAATGAATGTCTTCAACTGAAGACTTTGGATTTCTGAAGACTTTCTAAAGACTTTGAAAGTGAAGAAATTGGTGTGACCCTGAAGACTTGGATTTCATGTGAGGAACATGAAGCGTGAAGATTTTTGTTTTCGTAGTTTCATTTTCTCTTTCTTGAGTCATAGGAAACACCGTACTGTTAAAGGGGGTCGAGGAAATACTAAGGAAAAATTTCCAAGTGATGCTCAACTCAAAATCCCACACCTACCAATCCTTTCGAGAGAAGCCATTGGAAATCTCATACAGTTCAGTCAATTTCTTCAGTGACAGAGATGAAGTTCTTCTGGTCTCTGAGGAATTTGTTCTGACTAAGGAGTTAGGAATTCGCCACTGCGGATTGCCTACAAGTGAGGAACATGATAGCCCTGAGGATTTTGATTTTCAAATTTCCGACCATTGTTGTGCTACGCGCCAGCTGTCCCAAAATATCTACCCACCTAACGGTCATATCATTGAAGGGAATTTATGTCTTATCATGTCGGGCTGCGCCCTCGGCTATAAATAGCCGCCCCCCTACAACCACTAGCTGGTTGGCTGCTCCGAGATAAACTAACACTTGTCATTTGAGAGCATCCCATCCTCCGAGGACTGTGAGCGGAAATCATCAAGTGAGGAAAACCCAAACCAAAACACCTACAACCCAAAGTGATTGAGCATCACTGAAGAGATTGATCCTGCGTGGATCTGATGCTTGTTACCTTTGAAGACTGTGCATCTTCCAAATGGTTAGGTGTCATGGTCGAGAGCATCCAAGAGGAAATTGTGGATCGCCGAGTAACCGAGTTTGTGAAGGTTTGGAAGTCACCTGAAGACTTACCACGAGTGATTGGGCGAGGTCTGTGTGACCTTAGCTCAAGGATAATACGGTGAGGACTGTGTGTCCTCAGGTTTAAATACCTAGCAGCTCCAACCAGACGTAAAACTGTCACAGCAGTTGGAACTGGTCTACCAAATCATTGTCTTCACCAAGCCTACTGGTTCTATTTCCTCAACTCTTCCATTTTCCTCATTACTGTGTTGTGTGTTTGTTCATATCTATTCGAAGACTTTGACTAAAGACTTCCTCAATTTCCTCAGTTCAATTTCTTCAGTCTGTTTGTCTTCATCCTGTTTGTCTTGAGTTTACGCTTTCTGTACTCTGTGCGTGTTTTCATTTCATCATGATGACCATGCTTATGCTCTGTTATGTTTGCATCTGAGTACTTATTCCGCTGCAAGTAGTTCTTCTCTTAGGAATTTCCTCACCCTGAAATTCCTCAGTGAAGAATTCATAAAAATTGCCTATTCAGCCCCCCTCTAGTCGACTTAACGCGCTTTCAGTTGGTATCACAGCAAGGTACTCCCTTGTTCTGTGTGATTTTGGTTTAACCGCCTGGAGTTTTAGTTATGTCGACTGCAGGAATGAAGATCGTGTCATGCCTGTCGGATTTCGGGTTCCGGCAGACCCTTAAGGTTCGAACTCTGGGTTGCGCGCGGAGATCCAACCCTCCACCGTGTCGTACCTCACCGAATCGCAGGGACCTAAACTACTAACAAGAACAGCACAAGAGACGCAAGATTTATACTGGTTCAGGCCACCATCGTGGTGTAATACCCTACTCCAGTGTGTGGTGTGTGGATTGCCTCTTGGGCTGATGAGGAACGGTACAGGGAAGAACAACCTCGCGAGGGTCTGTTCTTGGTGGAAGCGATGAACTGCTAAGTGGTATCCCGTCGCTCTGGCTTGAGGATCGGGTCTCTATCTCTCTCTCTCCGGGTGCTTCCCACTCTATCCGATCGTCCCCCTACTATGGTGGCTAGCTCTACTTATATAGACGAAGGCCCTGGGCCTCTTCCCAAATATTGAGCGGGAAGGGCGCCAACAATTGGCCATTTTGAAGGGGAACAGCGAGTACACTTATCCTGACTAAAGTTGGTCCTTGCCTGCCAAAGGCTCTGGTGATGATGCTTGCTTGGGCTCCACGATGACTGCATTCCAGCCGTTGGGGCTGGTCTTGGTCTTGTTGCACCGAAACAGATGCCTTTGCTTGATGCTCTTGCCTACGCTTGCTCCCTTTGCACCAAAGAGGAAAGGAGGACGCTGCACGGGCTGGCGCCCGACTGGCGCCCTTGGTCATCATGGCTTACGTCATGGGCACCTCACGAGGTACCCTGCCTTGAACTCTCCGCCTCCTCATGAGCCAGCTGACGAGGCCGTGCTCGAGAAGCTCTTGGTCGTCCGCCTCAAAAGGCTTGGCCCCTCGCGAGGGTCTTGAGCTTGTGTTGATGAAGATGGGCTGTCCTGGCCTCCTTTGAGCCACGCCGCAGGCAGCAGCGAGCAAGTCTGGGACCCCGTTCCTGTGAACGCCGACAGAGCCCCCAGGCCCACGGCACGCCCGAACTTGGCCGAGCAGAGAGGCGAAAGGGCAAGTGCGAAGCGTCGCGGGCCCTAACAGCCTGCGGCCTTGGGCGCCGCGTGGCGGTTGATTGGACGTGGGAGCCTGCTCCCCCACGACGCCTTGGTAACCGCCCGGATTCGACAGGTCCTTGCATGCAGAGTTGGGCATGATGGCTGGTGATCGTGGAGGCCGACGGTTGGCCCTCGTCGGCTATAAGTATGGAACGGCGCGCGCCCTTCTAGTCTATCCTTCTGCTTCTCCCCTTCCTCGTCTCGTCTGGTTGCCATGGCTCCGATCCGCCGGTTCTCTAGGTAAGAGAAGGGAAAGGCTCCTCAAGAGGACCCTGACCCGCTCCCCCCAAAGAAGCGGCATGCTCTCTGGTGTTAGGGCAGGAGCGCGCGCGAGGAGGCGCCCGTGCCCTGGTGCGTGCGGCCGCCACCAAGGTTTCCTCTTCCCTTGTACGCGCAGATTGGCGGCCCTGAAGGAGGTGACTCCGGGCGCCACGAGCGGCGCCGCCGCCGACGCCGACGGGTCACGAAGGTGTGCGTATCCCCCCCTAGAGTCCACGCCGAGGGCTCCTGCCTTGAGTTCGTGCTTCGCGTCGCCGCGCCTCCCAAGTCTTGGATTCGTCTTCCTTCTTTCTTCGCTTCCATCGTCCGGCAGGGGGAGCCCCTGGGACTCTGGCTGCAGCACGCCGGCTGCGGCACCCTCGCGACCGGGGCAGAGGTTGCAGTAGTTGCCCCGGGCGAGGTCTTCATGACTCGAGGCTGGGACGAGGTCGCCGGGTCTGCAGGACGAGGGGCGCCCTCACGATCCACCTGGAGTACGACGGCGCTTCGATGATGTCCTTCAAGCTCTTCGACGCGGAGGGCCGCCGGCTGGAGTGCTGCCCCGGGAGAGGTGGTCGGGGTCCTGCTGTGGTTAGAAAGAGGCCAACCGCCCGCTCCCTTGGCAACTCCTCAGGCGACGACGACGCCGGAGGATCCAGTGGCTCCGCCGAGCTCTTCGCAACTCCGGAGGCGAGCGACGATAGCTACGAGCCTCCGAGACTGCGCCGCTCCCGGAGCAGGGTGAGCTCGTCAGGTCATCGCCGCCCCTGATCTGGATGGGGTTGGCTCCGGACCGGGTGGCCCACTGTTGATGATGGCGTCTGCCGCGGTGGTCCCTGTAGATAGGACTCCTTAGGATTCGCGTCTTTTGTTCCTGCGAGGAGCCAAGAATGTACCTGGGGCTTGTAAGATATTTGTAGCTTCGCTTGTCAATATGATCCTTGTTACGAGGCAATGCGGATGCTCATTCCGCTTCTAGCTCAGTTTCTTCCTTTCAGCCCTCGTGAGGGCTTGGTGCTCACGCCGATGTGTCCCGATCCCAAGGCGGCTTCAGCCGTCGCTGGTATGCCAGGTCGCGATGCCGTGGTCAAGGCTAGGAGGTGAGCGCCCGAGGTCCGTAAGAGCCTCTCGAGTCGCGATGCTCGGGGGTCCCCTTGGCGCTCAAGCAGCCATCATTCGGTGAGAAAGGAGAGCAACATTGCTAACACGGAGTTGCATTGAGTGTGGGGATGGTGTTGCGATGACAGTGTGGACTGGAGGGTGACTTATCTTCGAGGGTCAGGACAATGCTTCCTGGTGCGGCGCCAGGTTCGTGCCCTGGCCGGCGAGAGATTGCGTGGCGAGGTCATTCCGTGCTCCTTGGAGGGACCCTGCAGGTTCACCACAAAAGGAACAAGAGCTCGCCGGGGCGATCGTTAGTCCTGCCGTTAGTTGCTTTGGAGTGGCGCGAGAGGCCTCGCGAGGTGTGTTGGGGCACCCGTGAGCCAGCGCGGGACTCACGAGGCCCTACCTCAAGGCGGGTTGCGCCTGGCTCTGGGCCTTATCTTCGAGTGTGTTCCTGCAAAATTGCCCAGATGCCGGTGCTCTACATCTTCGGTTCCCGGCTCTCGGGCTGGTCTCTACCGTCGGCAAGCCAGTCGTGATGCCATGGACAAGACCAGAGGGTGAGGGCTGGAGAGCTGGTAGGAGCCACGAGTCGCGATGCTCGGGCACCCCCTTTAGCGCTAAGCTAGGTTAGATGACGCAACTCGTCCTCGGGTCCCGGCTCTCGGCTGGTCTCACCGTCGGTGGCAAGCCAGTCGCGATGCCATGGACAAGACCAGAGGGTGAGGGCGGAGAGCCGGTAGGAGCCCGAGTCGCGATGCTCGTGCACCCCCTTTAACACACAAGCTGGATTGATGGCGAAACTCTACGTCCTCGGGTCCCGGCTCTCGGGCTGGTCTCTACCGTCGCTGGCAAGCCAGGTCGCGATGCCATGGACAAGACCATAGGGTGAGGGCCGGAGAGCCGGTAAGAGCCCTGAGTCGTGATGCTCAGGCACCCCCCCTTTAACGTGCAAGATTTCGCCACCCAGGAGAAGGCACCAAATAACAAGCATGGTGGAACGAGAGCATAATCCTAAGGAAAACGCATGAAGGATACATGCCGCTGGGACTGGCCCGAGCGGCTTGGGGATGATGCAGCCCGAGGGGCGCCCCCAAGAGGATAAGCTAAAGACATGAAATAGAAGGGATACATGCCGCAGGGACGGACCCACGCGGCCTGGGAATAATGCGGCCCTGAAGGTGCTCCCAGCCAGAAATAAAACTTAAAGATGTCACCTGGTGATGTTGGGGATGAAGGGTTGTTGATGTAGCAGACTCGGTGGGCTGCGGGAGCCGATCCTCACGAGCCCCCAGGCCCGAGGGCCTCGGGAGGCTCCGGAGGCGCCGGCGGCTCCTCATGGGCCATCTCCATCTCCGCCAGGGCTGCGGCGTGCCTGACCTCTTGAGCCTCTAGGATGGTCCTCATGAGACGCTGGTGCGCAGCAGCCGCGTTTGGCAGGCCATAAGGCATGCGTACAAAGCTGTGGGGCGGACCCTCGCAACGTCCCACTCGCGAGGGCCAGAGGCGCTCTTGAGATGCGGCTCGGTTGAGCCATGGTATGTCGATGCAGATCGCGAACCCACCATCCTCGCTGGATGGGGGGCCACAGTGGTGGCGGCGGCTGCCCTCATGACCCTTGACTCAGAACTCTGAATGGCCTTGCTGATGAACTCTTGGGGTTCTGTCCTCCTGGTCTTGCTCACCTTGCTGGAAACATGCTCGAACACGCCCACGTGGTGCCCAAGCGCCTCCCTCGAGACCTTGGCGAGGTCGGCGGCCCTCCAGGGGAGAGCCCCCGAGCCCTGCCTGAGGAGGGCGCTGGGCGCGCTTCCCTATGCAATGGAAGGAGGCTCCCCTTGGCCCGGTGTGGACCCAGAGGGGCCTGTCTATTGAAGAGCCGGGCCGGTCGATGTCTTCCTCTTCTTGGGTGCTGCCTCGGGGGGCATCCTGCTGCTGTGGTCTGGGTCTTCCAGTGATGCAGCCTAAAAAGCTCGCTCCAGGGAGCACACTGCATCTCTCTCTTCACAAGGCACCGTGATGACCCCGCCGCTTCCTGGCATCTTGAAGATGTTGTAGCCATGGTGGGTTACGACCATGAACTTGGCCAACGCTGGGTACCCGAGGATGGCGTTGTACGGCAGGCGAATGTGGGCGACGTCGAAGTCGATGAGCTCGGTGTGGTAGTTGTCGCGGGCCCCGAAGGTGACGGGAAGGCGAACCTGCCTGATCGGGACCGTGGAGCCGTCGGTGACTCCGGAGAAAGGCTTGGTTGGCTGAAGCTGACTGTAGGGCACTTGAAGATTGTTGAATGTCTCCACGGACAGGACATTGAGCCCTGCTCCGCCGTCGATGAGGGTCTTGGTGACCAGCACGTTGCTGATGATTGGGGAGCAAAGCATCGGAAGAACTCCGGCTGTGGCTGCGCACTTGAGCTAATCCGCTGAGCTGAACGTGATGGCGCATGCTGACCACCTGAGAGGGCGCGTGGACTCGAGCTTGGGGAGGACTACATTCACTTCGCGGGCGAACTGCTTGAAGATGCGGTGAGAGGTGGGGCTTGAGCCCGCCAGATGCAAGAGATCGCCGCGCTTCCTCGAAGCCCCCAGCCCCCTCGTCCTGATGACGGTCTTCGATTCTCCTTGGCGGTGGCGGCAGCGGAGGGAGGCCTGCGTTCCCTTGCGCACGATCCTCACGAGGCTGGTCCCTCCAGCCCCCCTCGCGAGGTGGGTCTTGCCAGCGGTCCTTGCGAGGTTGGTCGCGCCATCCTTGGCGCGGGCCACGGTCTTCCCAGCGTCCTGCATTCCTTCCTCCTCCTCGGCCGTAGCCCCGGTCGTATGCGCTCAGGGCGCCTGCCGACCCTTCCTTCACGCACGGCCCGGAGCTCTTGACATTCATTGGTGTTGTGGGTGTGGAGGTCGTGGTACACGCAGTACCGGCTGCCCTTGGTAGACTCGGGCTGATCTCTGCCTCGCTTGGTGTCTGGTTCGGCTGCGAGCACGGCAGCCCCCTTGCGCTTCACGTCCTTGGGCTTGGACTTCTTCTCTTCGGGATCCACGACAGGCAGCTCGAGGAGGGAGAGGCACCCCTCCTCAGCCCTGGCGCACTTGGTCGCCAAGTTGAACAGCTCCAGGGAGGTGCACAGATCTTCATGCATCGCCAGCTCCTCCTTCATCTTGACGTCGCGCACGACGTCGGAGAAGGCAGAGATGATGGCCTCCTCCGTTACCCTGGGGATCTTGAGGCATGCATTGTTGAAGCGTTGGATGTACTTTTGCAGGGTTTCCCCTGGCTGCTGCTTGATTCGACGCATGTCGCTCACGGCAGGTGGCCGGTCGCGAGTACCTTGGAAGTTGGCGATGAAGCGGGTGCGCATCTCGGCCCAGGAAGAGATCGTGCCTGGGGCCAGATTCAGGAGCCAGGTGCGGGCTCCGTCCTTGAGCACCATGGGAAACCAGTTCGCCATGACCTTTTCGTCCCCATTGGCAGCCTCGATGCCCAGCTCGTAGAGCTGGAGGAATTCCGTAGGGTCAGCCGTGCCGTCGTAGCGTGGAGGCAGGTCTGGCTTGAACTTGGCGGGCCACGCGACGCTGTGCAGCTCGGTGGTGAAGGCGCGGCAGCCCGCCGTGGCCGCGGGGGGTCTCGGACGGCAGAGAGCTTGGTCTTGCAGGCCTCCCTGCGCCGCGGCTGGGGGCAGCGCAGGGTCTTGACATGCTGGAGCGGGAAGCGCTCGGGCAGCATCTTGCGGGCGAGGAACTTCTTGGCAGCTCTGCTCTTGCCGCTGGTGCTCGCGGAACGGGTTCCGCCCAGGGGCCGCGACCTGGGGCTGTGGCGCCGTCTTGAGGAGGAGGCGGCTGAGGCGCCCGAGCTTCATCGCCAGCTGGGCGGGTGCGGTGCAGCGAGACGCCGCGCTGGTCGCCTCGCAGCGCGAACGAGCTCGGCGACGCGGTCGAGCCATTCTTCGTTGACGCTGCCGACGGGCGGTAGCGCAGGAGCTCGTTAGCGCGATGAGTGCAGCTCGGGCCTCCATGGCCGCGCGGGGCACGCGCGACGAAGAACCAGCGGGGGTGAGCGAAGGCGTGGCGGTGCGGTCGTCCCGCCTCAAGGAAGGGTGCTGGGACGACGCTTGCTGCTCGTTCCCCGCCGGGCCGGTGGCGGCGTTGACGACAGGTGACGAGGAACGACAAGGACGCCCGCCGATGGGACCCGTCTGGGCGACGTGGGAGGCGAGGGCGGCTCGGCGCTTCAGCGAGCCCGACGAGCGTCGAACATGGTTCTTGGTGGTCGGGAAGAACGAGGCGACGAAAAGGCAGATTCCGCGCACCTACCGGGCGCGCCAAATGTCGGATTTCGGGTTCCGGCAGACCCTTAAGGTTCGAACTCTGGGGTGCGCGCGGAGATCCAACCCTCCACCGTCTCGTACCTCACCGAACCGCAGGGACCTAAACTACTAACAAGAACAGCACAAGAGATGCAAGATTTATACTGGTTCAGGCCACCATCATGGTGTAATACCCTACTCCAGTGTGTGGTGTGTGGATTGCCTCTTGGGCTGATGAGGAACGGTACAGGGAAGAACTGCCTCGCGAGGGTCTGTTCTTGGTGGAAGCGATGAACTGCTAAGTGGTATCCCGTCGCTCTGGCTTGAGGATCGGGTCTCTATCTCTCTCTCTTCGGGTGCTTCCCACTCTATCCGATCGTCCCCCTACTATGGTGGCTAGCTCTACTTATATAGACGAAGGCCCTGGGCCTCTTCCCAAATATTGAGCGGGAAGGGCGCCAACAATTGGCCATTTTGAAGGGGAACAGCGGGTACACTTATCCTGACTAAAGTTGGTCCTCGCCTGCCAAAGGCTCTGGTGATGACGCCTGCTTGGGCTCCACAATGACTGCATCCAGCCGTTGGGGCTGGTCTTGGTATAGTTGCACCGAAACAGATGCCTTTGGTTGATGCTCTTGCCTGCGCTTGCTCCCTTTGCACCAAAGAGGAAAGGAGGACGCTGTGCGGGCTGGCGCCCGACTGGCGCCCTTGGTCGTCATGGCTTAGGTCATGGGCACCTCGCGAGGTACCCTGCCTTGAACTCTCCGCCTCCTCATGAGCCAGCCTGACGAGGCCGTGCCTGAGGAAGCTCTTGGTCGTCCGCCCCGTGAGGCTTGGTCCCTCGCGAGGGTCTTGAGCTTGTGTTGATGAAGATGGGCTGTCCTGGGCCTCCTTTGAGCCACGCCGCAGGCAGGCAAGTCTAGGGACCCCCGTTCCCAGAACGCCGACAATGCCCCATCTTTGACGGTCACGATTATCCCAAGTGGAAGGCCGTGATGAAGAAGCGCCTCATGTCGATGAACAACAAGCTGTGGAGCGTCACTGAGATTGGTCTTACCGATCTGTGCAAGATGGCGGAAGCTGATGACATTCACAAGTACACTCTTCTCAACCTCACGGCGAAGGATGGAATTTGCTCCTGTGTGTCTCAAAATCAGTTCAGGAATATCATGCATCTCAGCCATGCGAAGCTTATCTGGGACCAACTCTCTGAGGTCTATGAAGGTCATCGAACTCGTCATGATCCTTGGTTTGAGGATTTCAAGGAATCACTCAAAGCTATGACATTCGAACCAGAATCATCATGCTCTACACCATGCCTTATGGCAAAAGGTGCTAAGGTAACTTAATGCTACCTATCCGAGTCCAGTGATGATGAATCTGGTGATGAATTTGGACCCAGTTATGTCAAACTTGATTCCCTTGCCACTAAACGTCAAAGAGCTCTGGAAAAAGTTCAATACATGTTGGATAAGAGCGATGATATGTTGGGTGAAGAAATGGATCAGTCAAAAGCTTTAGCTGAAAGTCTTCAGAGACTTCAGTCTAAGTTTGACAACCTTCAAAGTCATCATAACACTCTCTTATCTGATCATGAGAAGCTTTCTTATGAATTTCTTCAAAGAAAGCAAGATCTTGAAAAGCTAAGGGTGAGTTATGAAGATCTTCAGAAGGAGCGTGATTCATTACTTGCTCAACAAATCAGCGTTGCTCAAGAAGAATTCATTCCTCCATGTTTGAAGTGCATTGAACGTGAATCTGCTAATTCTTCACCTGAATGTTCAAATGCTTCTACTGCTACAAATTCTTCACCTATCTCTGCTATCACTAATTCCTCATCTGAGGATATTGGTAGTATCACTCACAATGCAGGGCTGAAGGAATTGTATATGATAGGCATGTACAAAAGCCTCAAAGGGCATCAGGCTCTTTGTGATGTGCTTAAAAAGCAGATCCTCAACAGGAACCCTAGGGAAGAGGGTATTGCCTTTGAGACGAAACTCAATGCTGATGGGACATACTGGAAGCCTGAGCGGTATCCCAAAACCTTATGGGTTGTTGCCAAGGGACCTCCAGTAGATCCATCTACCTTATCTGGCTTTACATGTGAATCTCCTCATTCTTCTGATGAGTCATTTGACTCCAACTATAAACTGTTCAAAAATCAGAATGGTGAAGTATTTGTTAGATATGTTGGCACTAACTGCAGGAACGGTCCCCCTATGAAGAAAATCTGGGTTCCCAAAAGGTGCCTTGAAAATCTTTAGGTGAATGTCATCATGACACCACCTGTGAAGAATAGGAACCCCAAATCAAACTCTTCATATGGATCAAATTCCTCAAATGGATCAAAGTCCTCATCTGAACATCACCGTGCTAACACTTCTGTTTCGCAGGGAAGATCTAAGGGCTATGAATATGTGCATTATTCTTCAAACCATTATGTTCATAAGTCCTCGAAGAATTTCTCTGCTTATTCATATGCTTATCCTAACTGCTCTTATGTGAAACGAAGTGGACTGGTTTCTATGCCACCGTTCTCTTATGGATCTTGCAGAATGATGAACTCTTTGACACCCCTTCAGATGTGGGTGGTGAAGTGAAAGAACTAATCTCTTATGCAGGGTCCGGTCTCCAGACGAACTTAAACGTCTGAAGAATTTGCTGGAGACCTGAATATGCCTGAAAGGACGCGGGATAATCATGAAGAAATGAATCCTCATTTCTCACATCCTCATACTACTTTATCTGTTCTATTGATTTGATGAAATTGATCTGACGATATTGATGTC
Organism: Aegilops longissima; assembly: GCA_021605205.1. Taxonomy (NCBI): domain Eukaryota; kingdom Viridiplantae; phylum Streptophyta; class Magnoliopsida; order Poales; family Poaceae; genus Aegilops; species Aegilops longissima. The sequence goes on from CM038678.1 coordinate 296,978,035, forward strand.
ATATTCTTCACTGATGAAGTATATGAGTTCGTAAGTTGCACTAATTCATCTGCAGGATGATCTACCCAAAGCCACTGAGTGGGTCCTCGATAGTGGATGTACGAATCACATGACTGGTGACAAGAATCTATTGATGGATGCTCCCTTATCTCCATCGCATTTGAAGCATATCACCTAGGCTGACAAAAAAAGCAAGGTATTGGGTCTAGGTAAGGTTGCGATCTCAAAGGATCGACACATGGACAAAGTCATGCTTGTCGAGTCCTTAGGATTCAACCTCATTTCAGTCTTAATGCTTTGTGATCTTGATATGATTGTTATCTTTGGCAAGTATTGTTGTGTTGTGATCATGGAAGCTGACAATTCCAAAGTCTTCAAAGGCTTTAGGATAGGAGATTTGTATACTATTGATTTCTCTACAGGACCACAACCAGCTATATGTCTACTTGCAAAAGCTTTAGAAGGCTGGCTATGGCATCGATGACTAGGCCATGCTGGCATGAGGAACTTGCACATGCTCACGAAGAAGAGCACGTCATTGGCATTGAGAATGTCAAATTCCTCAAGGGTCACTTGTGTGGAGCCTGTGAAGATGGAAAGATGACCAAGGCCAAGCATCCAGCGAAGACTATCATGACTACCACTCGACCATTTGAATTGCTTCACATGGATCTCTTTGGTCCTAACCATTACTCTGCATTGACTAATGAAGCATCTCTATATGGCTTTGTTATTGTTGATGATTACTCTCATTACACATTGGTGCATATTGTCACTTACAAACGTGAAGTGCACGAAGTCTTCAAATGATTTTCCTCGAGGGCTTCAACCAACTTTGGTGTGAAGATCAAGCACATCAGAAGTGACAATGGAACAGAGTTCAAGAATACTGGTCTTGATGACTATCTTGATGAACTTGGTATTACTCATGGGTTATCTACTCCTTATACGCCTCAGCAGAATGGCGTCGTGGAGCACAAGAATAGGACTCTTGTTGAGATGGCTCATAATATGCTTGATGAATACAAGACGCCTCGTCACTTCTGGATTGAGGCAATTGATACTGCGTGTCACATCATCAACAGGGTATATCTTCACAAATTCTTCAAAAAGACTGCATATGAAGTCCTAACTGACAAGAAACCCAATGTGAGTTATTTCAAAGTCTTCGGTGCTAAATGTTGGATTAGAGATCCTCATCACAATTCTAAATTTTCACCGAAAGCACATGAAGGTTTTATGCTTGGTTACGAAAAGGACTCGCACACCTACAAAGTCTTCAATACCGTTCACCACAAGGTTGTTGAAACTGTAGATGTGCGGTTCGATGAAACTAATGGCTCGCAAAGAGAGCACCTACCTCATGTGCTAGATGAACAGTCACCTGAGGAAACCATCAAGTTCAAGGCCACTGAGGATGTCATTCCTACTGAAGAATCTGCTGAAGAAGTCATTCCAGAATGTGAAGAACATCATGCTGATGCACCTGAGTAAAATGGTGCTGAAGAAAATGCTGATCCAATCCCTCGACGTCAACCCTCTCATCCTTGCGTTGAAAATGAAGTGCAGATTGAGAAAATCATCAACGACATCAACGCACCAGGTCCTAACACATGCTCAAAAGCTTCACATTTTTCTAACTTTTGTGGGCACTTTGCTTTCGTCTCTATCACAGATCCCACTAAGGTAGATGAAGCATTTCTGGAGTCTGAATGGATTCAAGCTATGCAAGAGAAATTACATCAATTCGAGCTCAACGACGTCTGGGAACTGGTCAAACGTCCAGACCCTCGCAAGCACAATATCATTGGCACAAAGTGGATCTACCGCAACAAGAAATATGAAAATGGCCTTGTGGTGTGGAATAAGGCACGGCTTGTAGCTCAAGGCTACACATAGGTTGAAGGAATTGATTTCGATGAAACTTTTGCACCTGTTGCCAGACTTGAGGCTATTCGCATATTACTTGCTTATGCTAACCACCATGACATCATCTTATACCAAATGGATGTGAAAAGTGCATTCCTCAATGGTAAGCTTGAGGACGAAGTATATGTTGCTCAACCCCCAGATTTTGAAGATCCAAAGCATCCCGATCAAGTCTACAGACTCATTAAGGCCCTCTATGGCCTCAAGTAGGCCCCTCGTGCGTGGTATGATACCTTGAAGGAATTCCTCATGAAGAAAGGCTTCAAACCCGGTTCACTTGATCCAACTCTTTTCACTAAATCTTATGATGGTGAATTGTTTGTGTGCCAAATATATGTTGATGATATCATCTTTGGCTGTACTGACCAAAGTTACAGTGATGAATTTGCCTATATGATGAGTGAAGAATATCAAATGTCTATGATGGGAGAATTGAAATTCTTCTTAGGTCTTAAAATTCGTCAATAGCGCAATGGCATATTCATATCTTAGTAGAAATACCTAAAGGATGTACTGAGGAAATTCGGCATGCAAGATTGCAAACGCTTCAAAATCCCTATGCCCACAAATGGCCATCTATGCACTGATGAAAATGGTATTGACTTTGATCGAAAGGTATACCGCTTCATGATTGGTTCTTTATTGTATTTAATTGCATCTAGGCCAGATATTATGCTTAATATTTGCATGTGTGCCCGCTTTCAAGCTACACCGAAGAAATCGCACCATAAGGCTGTGAAGCATATTCTTCGATATCTAGATCACACACTAACACTTGGATTATGGTATCCCAAGGGATCGAATTTTGATCTCATTGGATATTCAGACTCTGACTATGCTGGTGATTGTGTGGACCGCAAGTCAACATCAGGCACATGCCATTTCCTCGGACGATCCTTGGTCTGTTGGTCCTTGAAGAAACAGAACTGCGTATCATTGTCTACTGCTGAAGCTGAGTACATTGCTGCTGGTTCTTGCTGTGCTCAATTGCTATGGATGAAGCAAACCCTCAAGGACTACGACGTCAACATGAAGAATGCGCCTCTCTACTGTGACAATGAGAGTGCTATCAAGATTGCTCATATCCCAGTTCAGCACTCAAAGACAAAGCACATTCAGATTTGTCATCATTTTCTTCATGATCATGTGTTGAAGGGCGACATCTCTATTGAGCATGTGAAGACTGAAGAACAACTAGCTGATACCTTCACAAAGCCCTTGGATAAGAAGAGATTTAGCAAGTTGCGATGTGAGCTAAATATCCTAGAATCTTCGAATGTCCTTTGATAAGGACACACATCCTAACACTTATGCAAAATTGATGACTTAGATGTGCAACCCACAAAGAAACGTTTTTCTTCAATCAATACTAGCACTCTAAGTGTGAAGAAATTAACGATTAATTTCATTCTGAGAGCCCTACGACAATTGTACGCGGTGTCTGAAGTCATCATTCTTATATGGTGGGTCACTCCACCAACAAAAGTTGAAAATCTTCAATTTTAGTTTTTTTAAATTCCTCAGTTGTTCAATTTCTTCAACTTGGCATTATCTTCAATGATTCCGTTGTTGTTCTTCATTGGCTATATATATGAGTTTATGTCCTCTACAACATTCACTTATTGCTAATTCTTCATGTTGCCTTTTCTACTAAGTGAATGTGATCGGAACCTTCCCCCTCTATGCTAAACTCAACCCAGTCTATTCACAAATTCTTCATGTGCGTTCTATTTGAAACTCGTTCAAAATCTTCACTATGTCCTTGTCAGCTGAAGAATTTGCGAATGAAACTTTAAAATTTATCTTATCTGAATTTTCGGCTTTTGCCCCTCAAACTGTCCCACATTCCACGATGGATTTATCTATTCACCCATGATCTCGCACGATCGCCACCTCTCAGTACGTGGGTGACACATGTCACGCGAATGAGAAGGGTCAGGGGCACGTTCGTCCAATTTCCTCGGGCGAGCAGTTTTTCACCACGGCTATAAATTCCACCTCCCTTCCTCACTTCCGTTTTACTTCGCTCGACCTCGCTCCCTCGCTCGAGCTCTCAAAACCTAGCGCCGCTGCTACTTCCATCATCGCCGGTGAGGAAGAGCTTCACTGCGTCGACCTCATCGCCGTCGTACTCGCGCCGGCCGCGGATTTCTTCACTCTGCCGCCGCCGTAGCTGTCTTCCTCTGCCAAGTTAGGGTGTGGAAGATCTGAGCTGACGAACTTCTAAATCTAAACTTCACAGTTCATCGTGTTCTTCGTCAAGGGTAATTAAAATTTGCTTTTACTGCCCTTGTTGATTATGATGTTTTCTACAAATTCTTCGAAAGGTGTTTATTCTTCAAATTTTCACACACTAAACACCTCTCACAACATCTGTTCTTGATCTGTTTCCCTAAGCAACATTTTTCTTCAAGATTCCTCAATTGTGTGGATTTTCAATCTTCACAATTCTGGAACCTAAGTCAAAGAAGCTTAGTGAAATTCCTCAGACTCATCTGGTCAAATCCCTCAAACTTGTTCTATTTGCAAAAACTTCTGAGAACGCATATGACCTCTCCAAATTCTTCGCAACTATATTCTATTCACAGGTACACATGTCCACTGCTGAATCTCTAGGTTCTCATCAACTTATCTCATTTGCAGCGTTCCTTGAAGAAAAGTAGCACACCTCTTCAGAGAACTCTATCATTCAGATTCCTTGAATGAAGAAAATGGCTGACTGCAAGAAACCTCAGAAGGGAGGAAAGAAATTGGAAGTCAACACAGCGTTTGAAATCCCTGAGGATATCTATGATGAATATTGCACTCCTGATGAGGCCAAACATGGCAAGTAGACCAAGAATGAGCGCAAAGTGCGCATTCGGAGGATAGAGAGGAGATGGGCTAGAGAATGGAGGGACTATCGCTATGTTACACCCAAGTACATGAAGAAATTCGTTGTACACCCTCCATGCCCAAGACCTCCATTGGCACCTAGCCAAGGAGCTGATCCCTCTAGCATCAGAAGAGGTAAAGAATCTCCAAAGGAATGGGCTAAGCGTCAAGCCAAGCTGGCCAAAGTGGCAAAAGAAGCAAATAAGAAATTCAATGTAGATTCTGCTCCTGTTGCTGTTGAGGCCTCTGCTAGCAAGCCTAGTAAGGCCATGCCCAAGAAGCCCGCACACAAGCCCATGGCTTCTGCATCATTGTCCTCACAGCCAAGCTCATCTGCAATGCCCTCACGACCCAGCTCAGCAAAGCCCTCATGAAAAATTCCTCAAGCTGCACCAGCTCCTCCAAAGTCCTCAGCTCCTCCTTCCAAATTCTCAGCACCTGCGCATTCAGTCTCATGCCAAAGGACAATAGGCATCTCTATTGCCTCAGGAGCCTCTGCAAGTTCTTTAGCTCCTCCGCATTCTTCAATTGTCCCCACTCTGCTGAAGACTAAGGCCACTGCTGGACGAGGTTCTCGACAAAGTCCTCACAAGAAGCAGGTCACCTTCCAAGTGCTGTCTGATGACGATGAAGCTGATGATGAAGAACTCGCTAAAACCATCAGAGACAGGCAGCACAGGGCCACTAGAGCCAAAGGCAGTAATGTGCCATTGATGCTGGATCCAAAGTTAATCCTCGACTTCATCGAATTATGGCACAAGGACCCCAACACACCTCTGCCTGAGATGAACCTCACTCCTGGTTAAAGTCATGTGCTGACTGCCTTTATTGATGAAGTGTCAGGACCGGTTTTTCGGATTATTAATTTCCCAGAAAATGGCCCTTGTGCTCACGAGCCCCAGGATTACTGTTAGCTGATGAGACACCAACTTGATACAGAAACTCCAAGCAAAATACAAAATGTGTAGTACAAGACCATCCTGGCCTATGAGTACAACAAATGGTTTCTAGGGGTTGATGGCGGAAGCGGTTTGCGGTTCATCAGCGTCTATGGGACTCCATTTTCCCACAGTAACAGCTGACCTGGACAACTCCTATCTTCGCAAGGCTGCTATCGTCATTGCGTGGGTTCCGGGGCTGTCTTCGCAATGCTCTTCTCCATGCAAGAAATATGGCCAAGACAATAGCCAGGGACAAGCCAGTGAGTACTTTGAATGTACTCGCAAACATTATGAACACAGGTATAACATAACAAATGATAATCATGCTCTGAAATATTTCATGATCACAACGTCAGTCACGAAATAAAAAAAAATCCATGATGCACGCAAGCAGGTTATTCATATACAACATGAATATGCAATAAGGGAGTAGAAATAGAATGCACCGATCGGGTGTCTAAATCGATGCCTCGAAAGGATAATAATATAAGGCATGCCTCAGTCGGGCGTCTGAGCGACATCACATAAAGGGCTTATAAATAAAAGGAATAACAAGCATGCCACAGTCGGGCGTTTGAGCGACACCACATAAAGGGGTTATAAGTAATTTAAATAACAAGCATGCCACAGTCGGGCGTCTGGGCGACACCACATAAAGGGCTTATAAATAATTTAAATAACAAGCATGCCACAGTCGGGTGTCTGAGCGACACCACATAAAGGGCTTATAAGTAATTTAAATAACAAGCATGCCATAGTCGGGCGTCTGGGCGACACCACATAAAGGGCTTATAAGAGGATAATCACAGTGAATATCCAGGAGGTAGAACCGTCCTAGGGATACTCAATAATTCAAATAATGTAAAAGGTTAGTCCATAATAATAGTAATCATAATCATCATGAGTCACAAGTCATGATCCATGTCCTGGTTTAGCAAAAAAAATTCTTCGAAGACCGACACTAAGACCGACACTTGACCCATCCCAGACTGTAGTCCTTAACCATGGACACGGTTATTCGAATAGATATAATCTCTGCAGAGGGTGTACTCTTTACGCGCGAGTAACGGATTCCATTAGTCCATCGGGACTAATTCCGCCTACGGTCTTTTAATTGAAAACACACCTGACCGCACACACCAGCCTAACTTACCGGTGTCTGGAATTACCCACGACACCCGTTAAGCGAAACTCTAAGTGGGGAGGCTACAACCTCGACTAGCATGGGATCACAAAATTTATAACGCGTGCAAACTAGGGGAGCTACCCCCTCGGCTCCAACCGGAAACACCCATGCCCCCGGACCAGGTGGCATGTCAACCGGATGCAGCCGGTATCTTCCACCATGGCCTCTCTGTACGGTGTGTGCTAGGAAGGGGTTGACAACTTACTGAACCATACCCTACCTATGGCAGGGACAAGTGGTAGTACAAAATAAGTATGGGGTTTACTGGAACAAGACTCGATCTATGGTCGACTCAGGAGGTTAAAGCATTTCCTGCATGATTAGCATAAGGAATATATTTCACACAAATCAGACAGAATCACCACTCATCATACCTCACCATGCCTTACAGGACACAACCGTCTCGACGAAGAACTAGAGACAAGCTCGTGTCTACCCAAGACAAAGGCTTTCCCGGATTCCTTCCAGTAGGCACGAAAGGCATACGAGGGTGATTACCATCACAAACATATCAAATTCCAATAGCACGGAATCATCAATATGCACTCATGAGAATGATCATATCATCACATAAAATAACGAATACTCCGTGTCAAGGTGTTGTTGTAACCGTGTCAAACAACACACAACAATATTATTCCAGGGTTCTGAATGCTTTCCTTCAAGAGTATGGAAGTGGGGGTGCACTTTTGAAAGTTGCTTCCTTCTTCAAAAATCTTATTTTAAGAAAATTTAAATTAACACATAGTTTCAAAAAAGTACAAAAAGGTTGTTTGAAATTTTTTCAAATAAATATGAAAATAAACTAGACAAAATTTGAGAAACAACAGAAAAAGAATCAAATCAATTGGACTTATATTTAAAAAGTTATAGCCAGTCAAAGTTTAGCGAAAATCTGTTTTTAATTAAAAATCAGAAAAAGACAACGGTTCGGCGGCTCTTACGTTTTCCTCTATCGAAGGCGTCTTTGGTGGAATACGCTTCCACTTAAACTAGCGCGGGTCGTCGCTGGGTCGCTGACAGTGGGTCCCTTGGGCCCACTGGTCAGGTTTGACCAATCGTCCGTGCCTCCTTCTCCTCTGGCCGAGCGGTGGCGGGGCTCCGGCTATCACCGTCGACGAACGGCGGATCCCCGCAGGATTTTGAGGGCAGGGATGGATCCGCCAGTCCAGGGCGGTCCTCCCAGTGGTCGAGAGGGTCGTGGGGACAGAGAGGGTCGCCGGCGGCGAGCTCCGTGGCGGACGGTGGCTTGGGAGGATTTGGGGTCTCGAGCTACGATGGCTCCCTATCGGGTTTGAGCGGTGGGGTGGCTCCGCAAGGTCAAGGGGAGTCAGACAGTGGTAAGGGATGGACTGGGGGGAGGGGCTGCTCGCGACGAACGGGACCGGAGTGTGGCGGCGGCCGAACTGACCGGAGATGAGGAAGACGGCCTCCCTCTGTCGATTGCTGGCTGTGGGAGCACCAGAGGGATGGCCCGAGGTTGCCTGGGGGTCTGGTCGAGCTCAGGGTCTCCTTTTATAGGCGGTCGAGGTCGGTTTGACGGCGGCAGTGGATAGGGACGGCGAACCGCTGTTCTGTAGCCAGGGGCGCGTGGCGATGGCTGGCGGGGTCTGGCAGGGCGAGAGGATGAGCTCGGGCTGTTCAGGGGCGAGCTGGCGCGTGGCTGTGGCTCGGGCGGCGCCGTCCATGGCAGAGGCTGGCGGAGCGGCGGTGGTGGCTTGTGGTGGTGGCGCTGTGGGGTGCCAGGAGGTGGCCAGGGCGGCTCTGCAATGAGGGAGGGGTCGGGGCGCGATGACTGTGAGTGGGAAGGGATCAGAACGGGCGCGGGGAGGCGGCAGCGGGACGCGGCGACTCGGGCGCACACACGTGCAAAACGCGCGCTCTGGCCGCGCCCAGAGCACGCACGCCATGCGTTCGGCAAAATTCCAAGGCCTGCCAGGAGGCTTGGATGAGGCTGGGGATTAACAGGTCTAGGTTAGTGGTGGTTAGGAGAATAGTGGACATGCTGGTTTGTCCAGAGGGGCAAGATCACAGTGCAAATATAAAACTATGCCAAAACTGTCCATGAACACAAGGTGCTCGACAGAATGCCATGGGCATCTAGGCATCTCTTCTGGTGGCCAAAAACTCCAGATCATAGTCTCTTTAGATGATAAAGAGGGTGGCAAGGTTAGTTTGACAAAAACAAAAACTCCCTAGTGCAAGTTTTTGAGAAAACCAAATCTGGGCAGAAAATAAAGGCTATTATTGCATGGACAAAAAAATACTCCAATGGGTCCAATCTCCTGGACTTAAGGGTTTGGTAGAGTGGTCTATAAGCAGGAGAAAGATCACGGGCACTAGAGCAAAACAAAAATAGGGTCACAGTAGAAAATACCAAACTGGACCAGAGAGCAAAAGAGGATGATTTGCTCAAATTTTCCAGAGGACACCAATGGGTTTATGCATATAGTTGAATTATATGCTCCTACTGACATCTCCCAATTTTGGTGGGATTTTTAAAGAAATATTTAAATAGGTTGTTGTGCAAAATTACAAACTGGACCAGATTTGAAAACTTGGGGTAGAGCTCAAAATCTCCAAATGACTAAAAGATATTTTTGCATAAAAGTGATGTGGGAACATCACATGACATCCCCAAATTTTGGTGGGAATTTTAAATAAATTCATCAAAGGGTTGTCGTGCAAAAGGGGCTCTAAAACTTATGAGAAACCAATTTAAAAGAAATAAAGCTCAGGAAAAATAATTGTAGAATAATTCCACTGATAAAAGTAATGGTCTTGGGAAGATATACAAGTCCAACAATATTTTTGAAAGGTTTCCACCTAGAAGGAAAAACTCAAAAATTCAGAGGGGCGGAGTGATCTGAATTTAAAAGATAAAACCAGAAAATAAAAATTTAATTTCCTGGCACAATTTTAATTAATAAATCAAGGTCAAAATTTTGGGGTGTTACATGAAGAGAAATGGAAATATGAACAGGGGAGGAAGGTGAAGAAACCACAGTACAAGAAAGAGCGCTTTCCGAAGCAAAAAGTTTTGAAGCTTTCACCTGAAGAACTTGTAGCTTTGCAATCAGAGATCAAGAATTTAAATGAATTTGATCGCTACTATGCTGACTGGCTTGGACCCAAGGTCAGATTTGTGAAGTTAACTGAGAAATTCACTACCAATGTTGCAGCCCCAACGCAACAAGAAATTCCTCAGGCTGAGGCATCTGCTTAGCCTATAGAAGAACATGCCAGCACCGCTGAGGAAAATCAGGTTGCTAATGAAACTGCTAGTACCAGGGCTGATGACTGCATTCTAGCCGCTGATGACACTGCTAGGGCAACCACTAGTGTTGCGCCTGAAGAAATAGTCATGCCAGCTGAAGCTTCAACCGCTGTGCCTGAAGAAACTGATCATGCCAGGGCAGCTGCATCAGTTGTTCCTGAAGAAAATGAACCAATTTCCTCTGCTCCTCCTGCACCTACACCAAGTTCAATTCTTCCTTCTGCATTAGATGCGAAGAAGACCAAGGTTGCGGAGCATGCGGCTGTGAAGAAAAGGAAAGCATCAACTTCATCAGAATCTTCAGCTCCGAAGAGGATGAAGAAATTGACAAGATCTCTTGAGAATCCAATTGATGATGTTCCAGTCTCATGCATGCCATCAAAGGAACTCATTCCCTTTAGTGAAGACTATGCAATCCCAAGCGGATCCGATGAAGATATTCCTTCTGCTGTTTCTTCAGAGCAGTTGGATGAAGAAATGGAAGTGGATACAATCCCTTGAACCCCAGTTGTCTCATCGCCCATGCCTCAGTTCATAGCTGAAGAGGCCGGCGTTGAAGAAATGAGTGAAGAAGATGAGGATGTGGACATTGGGAGCACAACACCTGTGATTAATGATGACGTTTGGGAAAGTTAGCATCCCAATTCTCCTTTGTTCACTCCTCTACAACAAATTCCTCAGTCCCCAGTGCATACTGAAGTTCAAATGGGCCCTGAAGAACCTCGCACGACTCCATCTATTCATGCAGAAATTCCAGCCACTAGTGCTAATGAACACGCTGCTGAAGAATTGAAGACCCAGGCTGCAACTGAAGAAGGAACTGAAATTCCTCAGCCTGTGCATCCTGAGATTGTGATTCCTGAGGTTGTGATGCAATTGACTGACAATCCTCAGCCCAAGATGAAGGATCCTTTCTCAAAGAAGCAAAAATTCAAGGCTGATGACTTCTTCCACGAGCATGTGTTCTTCATGGATTACAACCCATATGACTCTGCTCGTATTAGAAGGAAACATTTCTGGACTGCCAGCCAAGCCAATTTCTATTCTTCACTGCTTTTCAACAAAGACAAAGTCTTCGACCATGAGCACATTCCTCACGTGGACTTGAAATCACTGCCTTGCTTCATGCCAGTCCTCAGTGTTCTTCATGACGCTGGACTGCTCAACTTCTGCATTGATATTGTTGATTGGAATGAAGAGCTAATTCTTCAGTTCTAGCAATGCTGCACATCATAGGAAATGCTGAAGATGTGAACTCTTGGGTATTGGACTGGATGACAGAAAATACTCACTTCAAAGCACCGGCCTCTGAATTTATTCATGCCCTGCCTCTCAATCCTCCCCTTGAAGGTGCTCGTTGTATATATCATGAACCTAAGCTTACAGATCACTACATGCAAGTGTTGATGAAGCCACTGAAGCCCGGTCAAGCCCCAAGGACCAAATTCCTTGTGAAGGAATTGTCGTATGTGCCTCGGACTGTCTATCGCATTCTAACGAAGACATTGAGTCCAATCAAAGGCCACTACTCGAATGATGAAGAGGTCATTGGCATCATGAAGAATCTTCTTTTCAACATCATTCATGGCGTTCCTGTCAACCACCATGATTTCTTCATGAGGACTCTAGCCAATGTTGCAGTATCTCCATTTGAGTTGAAGCCTTATGCTCCTTGGGTTATGAGATTCCTCAGAACAAGGTCTTCACTCAACTACAAGGCTGACTTTCAAAATCATCACAACTACTTGCCCCCCATTGAAGTCCTCAAGTGGACATTTTCCTTAGCTGATGAAAAGGGCTAGGCCACTGCTGTTATTGATGAAGGCATTCGTCCATTGGATGGTCGGTTCCCCAAAGCTGCATCCTACTCCACCAATGATGACTCTACCACTCATGACTCTGCCGCCAATGCCTCAAAGCAAAATCCTCAAGGCACAATTCCAAGGGTGATGACTGATCGTGAGCTTCTCCTCAGTCTTCACCAGAAGGTCGATCGCAACCACAAATGGGTTAAGCGTCAGTTTGGTTCAATTCTTCACAACATGACTGCTACACAATGCAGTGAAGAAAAACCATTTCTACCTCCATGAAGTCTTCGGTCGCACCTGGGCTATTCTGTCACATCTTTATGGTGAAGAAGTTCTGAAGCAAATGGGTCTCAACCAGGACTTTGACTGTTCTCAGCCACCTGCGAAGAAATTCAAGAAAGTCAAAGTTCCCTCCTTGGTGGCCAGCTCATATTCTTCATCACGCGACACGGATGAGCATGAAGATTTGGATGACACTGCGGAAGGCCCTACTACAACAACCGACCCCAACAACGCTGGCGCTCCTCCATCAACATGATATTCTTCAGGGGTGTTAGTCCTCATTTTTCGATCCTTTTTGGTTATTCGATGACAAAGGGGGAGAAATTTGAGTTAGTTAGTCTTCAAGCGTGTCTACATATATGGGCGTTTTTTTCTAAGTTACAACTCTCGTTCTTTTGAAGACTTTGCTGGATCGAGTTGTAAACTTAAACCCGATGGTGGTCTGATACTTTTGCTGTGTTCTTCTACATGCTTACTCCTCATATATGATAATGCACGCATGCTGAATTACATCAGTCACCATATTTCATCATGCATTTCAAATTCTTCATATCATATGTTAAATGCGTGTATGCATTAGAAGATATAAGGGGAGATCTCCATGATTCTACTCTGCAAGTGTGCATTGCTTCAAAAGCAAATTTCTCACTATGCACATCTTCAAGGGGAGTTATTCTATATCTTGCAATCAAATTCCTCAATATCAATATTTACACTTCATATGTTTTATCCCTGTTGAAAAATTAACCTATATTGTCATCAATCACCAAAAAGGGGGAGATTGTAAGTGCATCTAGTGCCCCATAGTGATTTTGGTGTATTGAAGACGTATAGATTAAGGAACTAATATGTTTGTGAGTGTACACAGGTCTATAAGTATATGAGGAGTTTGATATTTACAGAGAAATTCGACCCCTAAAAGTGAATGTCTTCAACTGAAGACTTTGGATTTCTGAAGACTTTCTGAAGACTTTGAAAGTGAAGAAATTGTTGTGACCCTAAAGACTTGGATTTCATGCGAGGAACATGAAGCGTGAAAACTTTTGTTTTCGTAGTTTCATTTTCTATTTCTTGAGTCATAGGAAACACCGTACTGTTAAAGGGGGTCGAGGAAATACTAAGGAAAAAATTCCAAGTGATGCTCAACTCGAAATCCTACACCTACCAATCCTTTCGAGAGAAGCCATTGGAAATCTCATACAATTCAGTCAATTTCTTCAGTGACAGAGACGAAGTTCTTCTGGTCTCTGAGGAATTGGTTCGGACTGAGGAGTTAGGAATTCGCTAGTGCGAATTGCCTACAAGTGAGGAACATGATAGCCCTGAGGATTTTCATAGTCAAATTCCCGACCGTTGCTGTGCTACGCGCCAGCTGTCCCAAAATATCTACCCACCTAACGGTCATATCATTGAAGGGAATTTATGTCTTATCATGTCGGGCTGCTCCCTAGGCTATAAATAGCTGGCCCCTACAACCACAAGCTGGTTGGCTGCTCCGAGAGAAACTGACACTTGTCATTTGAGAGCATGCCATCCTCCAAGAACTGTGAGCGAAAATCATCAAGTGAGGAAAACCCAAACCCAAACACCTACAACCCAAAGTGATTGAGGATCACTGAATAGATTGATCCTGCATGGATCCTACGCTTGTTACCTTTGAAGATTGTGCATCTTCAGACGGTTAGGCGTCATGGTCTAGAGCATCCAAGAGGAAAATTGTGGATTGCCGAGTGACCGAGTTTGTGAAGGTTTGGAAGTTACCTGAAGACTTACCATGAGTGATTGGGTGAGTTCTATGTGACCTTAGCTCAAGGAGAATACGGTGAGGACTCTGTGTCCGGGACTGTGTGTCCTCAGGTTTAAATACCTAGTCGCTCCAACCAGACATACAACCGTCACAGCGGTAGGAACTGGTCTACCAAATCATTGTCTTCACCAAGCCTACTGGTTCTATTTCCTCAACTCTTCCATTTTCCTCATTACTGTGTTGTGCGTTTGTTCATATCTGTTCGAAGACTTTGACTGAAGACTTTCTCAATTTCCTTAGTTCAATTTCTTCAGTCTGTTTGTCTTCATCCTGTTTATCCTGTGTTTACGCTTTCTGTACTCTGTGCGTGTTTTGATTTCATCACGATGACCATGCTTATGCTCTGTTATGTTTGCATATGAGTACTTATTCTTCTGCGAGTAGTTCTTCTCTTAGGAATTTTCTCACCCTGAAATTCCACTGTGAAGAATTCATAAAAATCGCCTATTCACCCCCCCTCTAGTCGACTTAACACACTTTCAGTAAGGAACTGCCATCATGTTCTGCTTTAGATTCACCTTCTGTTATAAGTAAACTTGCAACACCACCACAAGCTATTAATTCTAATATGTCGCAAGTTATTGATGATGCTACTTCCACTATGAATGATGCTTATGATGATGCTAGTACCTTGCTTGATAATGATGATGTGCCACTTGGTGAATTTCTTGATGAACAAATTGCTAGAGTAATACAACATGATGTTGTTGAATCTTATGATGAGCTTGAAACTAAAACTCCTGAAACACCTGCTAGAACTAGCCTTCCTAGATATGAATTTCCTAAGGTACCGGAAGGTTATGTTACGAATGAGGAGACAACTAGAGATATTCTTGCTTGTAAGGATAGAGATGATCTAGAGAAATTATTATGCAAGTATAAAGAAAAATCTCTGAATGCTAGAATGAAATATGATCCTAAGTTTGCTACTTCACCTATCTTTATTGATGATAAGGATTATGAATTCTCTGTCGACCCAGAGTTAATTACTTTGGTTGAATCCGATCCTTTCCATGGTTATGAAACTAAAACTGTTGTGGCACATCTTACTAAGTTGAATGACATAGCCACCCTTTTTACTCATGATGAGAAGACTCGCTATTACTTTAAGCTCAAATTATTTCCGTTCTCATTAAAGGGTGATGCTAAACCTTGGTACAATACTCTTGCTGCTGGTTGTGTGCGTAGTCCCCAGGATATGATTTATTGCTCACTACTGCAGGTTGCTGCTGACGTGACACTACAATAAGAGACCCTACGATGAAACTGTGTGCGATGCAATAATTGCAAACGGTGGTGTAAAAAACCCGTCAAAAAAGGTGCAAAACGTTTGCGATGGCGGAGCCATCAAACACGGTTCAGATTTTTGTTGCGTGTGCGATGCAGGGCATATGGTTGATCCAGACGAAATGTTTGCGATTCGATAGAACAACAGAAACAGGCAGCCATATCAATGTTTGTGCAATATACGGCATACAGTTCACTTTGATGAACTGTTTGCTATTAGGGAAAGCAACAGAAACGACCAGCCAGATCAAGGTGTGTGTGATATACGGCATACGGTTCAGTCGAATGAACTGTTTTCGATTAGGGAAGAGAACATAAACGGTTCAACTTAACAAGATGTGTGTGATACGCGACAAAAAGGCCTGGAGGTTAATTCGAGAACAAGTACACAGAGGTTAATTTGACATACCTGACTTATAAGTTTCACATAAATCATATCACTTTTTTGAAAGCATTTAATTGTGTTGAATGTATATAATGCTCCGTCCTATTAGTTGAATTAACCTCGAGGTCCATGTTTTCGAAACATGTCGTAAAGTAACGGGATAGTCCTTCATTCAAGCCATTCAACATGTGTTCCAAAAATAAAAATCATCAAAAAGTAACGAAATAGACCTTCTTCAAGCCAATCAACATGTGTACAAAAAACAAAAAATGTCAAAAATTACAAAACAAGGACCTCGAGGTTAATTAAACTAATATGATGGAGCACTATATAAATTCAATGCAATTAAAAGTTTACAGTGACCCATCACATCAGTTAATTTAACATCAAGGCCACTTCCCATCCGGTCACCCTTCTTATGACTACTCCAGCCTCAGCACACTTAACTTGGGAGTTCTGTTAGATGAGCTATCGGCAGGGAAGCTGGTCCTTGCTGCTGTAGGATCCCTCTTTGCATCCTTTATTGGGCACCCGGATGACCGGCTGTTACCGCCCAATGGTCAACGCCACGTCTCCCGCATGGCAATTTTTGCAGTAGGTAACTGCATCATCGCGGCGCGCCCGGCGCAACCGCATGCACTCGAACGTGCGTGATCATGCGCCGGCCCCAAACACTGGCAACACAACGTATAAATTGACGGATGGAGTACTAGTTACAGTGATGCATATAATTAAGCAAAGGGATCGCACATGTCTATATTGACTGGAACGAGAATGCAATAGCACAATAAGAATTAAGGCCACGATGATGCAATCACAGTGGTGGTTACAGGAGGCAAGAAGAAAGATGCATCCATCAACGTATGACCTCCTCCTCCTCAACTTAGTGCGCCAGACCACCGACCGGCGGCTAAGGAGCGGCGAATTTTGTGGCGAGGTCAAGGTGCTTCTCAGCAAAGGCATCCAAGGCTTCTAGCCGGTTGAAGAAGGCCAACATCGTAGCGTCCTCACTGGCCTTGTAGATACCTATGTACATGATGTGCTCCTACACGTTGATGTGTAGGTCGACGAATTCTTGCAGCGCGAGGCGCCTCGCGGCGAGTGCGACCTCCAGGTGGACATTCTTCATGGCATCGGCGGGGAGTCGCAGGGCCACCAGTGCTTGAAAGACGTTCCGACAATAAAGGCCGATTAGGGTGGAAAGCAATGAGGAGCCCGGGCATGCGGGCTGGAGGAGTACGTAGATGTCGTCCGCGAGCTTCTTGACGACGGTGAACTTGTTGGTGGTGGCTAGCGTCGACGGCGGCCATCCACCAGCCGGTCGCCAACACCGTCTGGAGACGATCCTCGGTGCCATGCCGCAGGCTGGCATCGTGGACCATCTGGCACAGCTGCTGGCCACTCGCAGCATCGCCGCCATGGGTCTGGAGTGAGCACTTTTGCGCTCATTAGTGTAGGTGCTTAGGAAAATGCTTAGGTGCGTACGATGTGGTAGATGCATTGAAATGCACATCGTGCTGCCTCTTTTCCCGGTCCTCCTCCCATTACTTCCCTCATGCATTCACACGGTGCTAATTGAAGGAGGATGCATCATTGGCCGTTCAACATTTCGGGAACCGCTACCCTCTCCCTAGTCTGCATTAAAGCCGTATCAGGAACTGCGCCGCCTGCTGTCAAATCAAATAGTACTGCACCACCCGCTGCATGCCCAGCTGAACATGCCTCCTCGCCTCCATCTATGCTTAATTACTGAATTTTAGTTGCAAAAATTAGATACTGCTGGTGATTTTTAGCTTCATATTTTGACAAATCGCAGTGTTACAAGGTTGACAAATAGCAATGTTACTAGATCAACAAATGTCAATCTTTCGAGTTTGACAAATGGCAACATACCCAATATGAAGGATGCAAATCTTACCACATTGTTTGTAAGTGGTTGCACACGGGTCATCCAAAAGAACTGTTTGTGTTCAAGAGAAGCACAAACCCTGCTCTTACTTTGCATACGGTTGTTCGATCTAAAACGGTTGCGATCAAGAGTCATTAAAACCTATAGCCATTAAAACCTAGACACATGGCGTTACGTGAATGGTTAACAAAACGCACACGGTTTGATTTATACAAACGTTTGAGATATTAAAGTGGCAGCTATTTTTTTAGAATGCCTTTGTTGGCTGTTATTCGAGTGCGCCTTCTCTCAAAATGGACATGAAAAATACCACGACATGTCGGTAGCCATTCCATGGTAGCACACGAGTGTTCTAACTAAAATGTTTGCGATGAGTGTTTTATATTTAAAAACCATTGACATTTTTTTCAAAAGAAAATCGTTTGATAAGTCTGTACATTAAGAGAGAAAAAGAGCAAGTTTTTTCAAACCATATCTTTCATTCAGTCACACTGCGAATTTATATTCATATGATCGAGAATTTGAGATACAGTATTAAACCCCAAAGAACTATTTCTGGCGGCAGCGGAGGTGGCGTGCCACACAGTCGTTGTCGTCGTCGTCCTTCAGGACGTCATTTTTGAAGTCTTCAAGGCAGCACAAAATGTTCTTCACTTCTAAAGCAAACATCATGTTGTCGCCCGATCGACGGGCGGGGCGTGGGAGGATGGAAACTGGCGTCGCAGAGAGGTAGCGGTCGATGGCAGCGTCCCATGCCGCTGAGGGGGCCGCACGCACGGGCACGGGCGCGGCGGGTGCAGCCAAATGCATGGGGACCGGCGCCGCGGTGGGTGGAGGGGTGCGCACGGGCAGGGGCATGGGCGCGGCGGGTGTAGCCAAACGCACGGGGGCCGGCGCCACGGTGGGTGGAGGGGCGCGCACGGGCACGGGCGCTGGCGCTGGCATGTACATGAGCTCACGCGGGTCCGCGGAGACCTCACTGACACCTGCGGCTTCCGGCTCTGCGATAGTGCTCGGCGACCAGCCCGTCAATTCTATGGGGATGGCCGCTGGTGCGGGCGTGGGGATGGGAGCTGGGACGGGAGCGGGGGCAGCAACCGCCGTGGCCAGCTTGTTCTGGGACATGTCCATGAGGCCCCATTCCTCCTTATTTTCTATCTCCTCTGGCTCAGAGTCGACTTCACCAAACTTGATGACTAGTGGCAGATGATCATTCCACGCCATGGCGTTGGTGGAGGTCTACGGGAGGGAGGGGAATGGGAGGCAAACAGTAAGGCCGCCCGTATTAAACAGCGGCTTGGGCGCCATTAATGGAGAGGAAGGCGGATGGCCATGGAAGTCAAAGGGGCTCGCTTCCCAGTAATCCTGCGCAGCATACAACTCGCACGCTTCCTGATGAGCCTATGCATTGGAAGACAGCCTACACGCCTCTCAGTCAGCCTGTGCACCGGACTTCGCTTGCATGCCTCCCGTGCAGTCAAGGTCAAGCAGCTGTCCGCATGGCACCTCCTATAGCCATTAAAATGAAGACATGTGGCGTCACGTGAATGGTTAACAGAACACACACGATTTGAATTATACAAACATTTGAGATATTAAAGTTTCAGCTATTTTTTCAAAATGCCTTTGTTGGCTGTTATTCGAGTGCGCCTTCTCTCAAAATGGACACGAAAAATACCACAACATGTCGGGGGCCATTCCATGATAGCATGCCAAGTTTCATAATTTCAGATGAGTTTTGGAATTACTAGAATTTTAAAACAAAGTATCTCAATGTTTTGCCGGCAATCAACGGTGCCCTGGTGTTTGAAATTCATTCCCATTTCTTACATGGGACCTAAGCATGCACCCAAGGAAACATATTTGATTTTTCAACCAATTTATATGCATTAGTATGTGCACGTAGTTCGAATTTGAATTATGCACATAAATGCATTGAAAACTCAGTTAATTCATAAAAATGTCCAAATGAACCCTGAAAAATCACAAAAATTGACACAACACTCATGTTGTTATATCTTTACACGAGAAATTTTTTGAAAGCAATAAGAGGCAATGGATATCATTTCGTCCCCAAAGGTGGGACGTTCCCTACCGAAACCATCAGGCTTGTTGTGAGAACCTCTGGTTGTTGAGAAGCATATCCCCAAACCTGCCCCAAATGGGACAAAAAAATTACCACGACATGTTGATGCCGCTCCATGAAAGCATGCCAAGTTTCATGAATTTCAAACGAGCTTTGGATTTACTAGAATTTAAAAACCAGGTATCTCAATGTTTGCGGTCGAGTGACCGTGGCAGGGTGTTTGACATTAATTCCCATTTCTTGCATGGGACCCAAGCATGCAACCAAGGGCACAAATTTGAATTTCAACCGATTTATATGCATTAGACACTACTGCATGATGCTGCTAACGCGACACTACAATTAGAGACCCTTCGAGAAACTGTGTGCGATGCCATAGTCGCAAACGGTGCTGTATGAAAACCGTCAGTGATGTATAAAACGTTTGCGATGATGGATGCATCAAACACAGTTTAGGTTTTAGTTGCGTGTGAGATGAAGGGTATATAGTTCAGTTCAATTAACTATTTGCGATGAGGAGGAACAAAAGAAATGGGCAGCCAGATCAAGGCGTGTACGATACACAGCATACGGTTCACTCGGATGAACTGTTTGTGATTAGGCATTACAAAAGAATTGGGCAGCGAGATGAAGGTGTGTGCGATATACAACATACGGTTCACTCGGATGAACTGTTTGTTATTAGGCAACACAAAAGAAGCGGTCAGCCAGATCAAAGTGTGTGGGATATACGGCATGCGGTTCACTCAGATGAACTGTTTGCGTTGACACAAGAGCACATAAACGGTTCAACTTAACAAGACGTGTGTGTTGTGCGATGGGATTGCATGCGGTTCACTCGGCCCTTGTCGTTAGTGTGTGACCTCTGTGGCAACCGTTCGCTCCCCAAGCGCTTCTTCGTGTACCGTGGCAACCGTCCACCGACTCTTAGCCTTTCCCTCTCGATTTGGAACTGTTGTCGCACACTAGCTCTTCCTCCCTCCTCCATTTCCCTTCACCCTTACTTTTGCCATTGTTTGACTGTCTTCTCCATGGAGGGAACAAGTCAGAAACGACCCCGTTATTATTGCCCCAATCTGAATGATGACGCGGTGGAGGAACTCATTGATCGGTGCGACGTCATCACCTCGGCTAGCAAGGCATATTCGTTCAAGACCATTCTCGACTAAACTAATAACATCATTACAAGGAATCCAAGGGTTCAGGAGCGGTTTGATCTCCCCTATCTTCTTCGCTGTGACACTTCTGACTGGCGCGGGGACGAGGGAAGCCTTGCCTTGTGTAAGTTGATGCCGCTTGATAATGATACATATGATGTTAAGATGCCATCGCTTGAGGGCAAGACTTGGGCAGGCGCAAATGGATATTGGGTTGTTTATATTGGGTACAACTGCGAGTGGGAACTTGTGAATGTGTACACTCGTCACCGGGTTCCACTTCGAAAAATCTTAGACGACTGCCCAGAGGTTGAGTACACCGGTATTCTACATGAGTTCAAATACGATCATGCTGACTGTCGTCTATGGAAGATAGCAATTTGTTGAGTTCCCAACCGCTCTTGGGGTTATAGGAATGCTTATGTTGTCGCTATCTTCGACAAGCTTGTTGCCGTCCTTCATGGTTTGACTCGGTGGATATTGCTCAAAAATCACTTTCTATACAGTATTGTAATGCAATTCAATACGAGGGTCTTGTGTTTGCTGCCACCACTCGTGGCACTGTTTTTGCATGGAATCCTCATGATTTCGGTACGTTTGTCTTCCACCGTAATAATAATTGTTTCATCCACATGCATGCGGGTTAGCTAGTTTCCCTTTACTAATTAACCTTCTTGTGATTCCAAGGTCCTGTGAACATTCCACCACCTATACTTGAAAATTTTATTCACGAGCATGAGGACGAGCAGGATCCATATACTCAGTGGCGCCTGGCAACTTATTCCGATGGATCACCTCTTCTTGTCTGTATACAGGGCACTGCTGATGTTACTAAGGAAGCAGGTGTTGTCTTGTATGGTCGCACTCTCCGGACCTATTCCAACATCCGTTGCAGGGTATTCGAGATGGATACTGGTGTACTAGCACCAACACCTTCTCCCTGGTTCAGTATTGAAAGTCTTGGAGGAAACTCGCTCTTCCTTCGACAAAACTATCCAATGATGGTGGAAGGCGATCCAGCTGATGTTGGCACAATGTTACTACCATTTATGAGAAGCAACTGTATCTATACCTCGGACATTACTATGTTTCCCTACCATCCCAATATGGGTATTGAAATAGGCCGTTTTCAGCCTGGATGATCAGTCCTGCGTTGGTCTCGAGATTGACAGTAGCTGGCCCTTCCCAGAGAATCACTTCTGGTTCAAAGCAAGTGTTTCCAACGCCGACGAGTGGTTGAGCTAAAGTTCATTTCATCGCTTTGTTATTTGTTGTGTGAGAAAAACTTTACTAGAATGTTTTGTTGGAAATGATCTATAATCCAACGTGTATCCTCGTTGTCATTGTGGGTTGATGACTTGTTGTATGTAATCAATGGTACATTTGCATATGCGTCCATGAACTCACGCCTGCTAGTGGTGTCCATATGAATAGTGCTAGTGATTTTAGTTGCAAAAATTAGATAGTGCTAGTGATTTGTAGCTGCATATTTTGACAAATCGCAGTGTTACAAGGTTGACAAATGGCAATGTTACTAGATAAACAAATGTCAATCATTCCAGTTTGAGAAATGGCAACATACCCAAAATGACAGATATGCAAATCTTACCCAATTGTTTGTACGTGGTTGAACACGGGTCATGCAAAACAACCGTTTGCGTTGAAGGGATGCAGAAGTCCTGCTCGGCACATTTTCCCTTGGCTTCCCGGGAAGCTGTCGGTTTGCATACGGGTGCTCTAAATAAAACGTTTGCGATGATTGTTTATATTTAAAAAACGTTGACTTTTTTTCAAAAGAAATCGTTTGATAAGTCCATACATTAAGAGATAAAAATGCAAGTTCCTTCAAACCATATCTTTCATTCAGTCACACTACGAATTTATATTCATACGATCGAGAATTCGAGATACAATATTAAACCCCAAATAAACTATTTCCGGCGGCGGCAGAGGCGGCGTGCCGCGCCGTCGTTGTCCTTGTCATCCTCCGGGACGCCGTTGTTGAAGTCTTCAAGGCAGCACAAAATGTTCTTCACTTGTAAATCAAACATCATGTCGTCACACGATCGACGGGCGGGGCACGGGAGGACGGCAACTGGCGCCGCTGAGAGGTAGCGGTCGATGGCAGCATCCCATGCCACTGAGAGGGGGGGGGGGGGTGCACGGGCACGGGCACGGCCACGGCGAGTGCAGCCAAACGCACGGGTACCGGCGCCGCGGTGGATGGAGAGGCACGCACGGGCGCGGTGGATGCAGCCAAATGCACGGGGGCCGGTGGCACAGTGGGTGGAGGGGCGCGCACGGGCTCGGGCACGGGCACTGGCGCTGGCATGTACACGAGCTCGCGCGGGTCCGTGGATCCCTCGCTGACGTCCGCGGCTTCCAACTCTATGATAGTGCTCAGCGACCAGCACGTCAAAGCTACGGGGATGGTCGCTGGCGCGGGTGCGTGGATGGGAGCTGGGACGAGAGTGGGGGTAGCAACCGCCGTGGCCAGCTCGTTATGGGCCTTGTCCATGAGGCCCCATTCCTCCTTATTTTCTATCTCCTCCGGCTCGAAGTCGACTTCACCAAACTTGAAGACTAGTGGCAGATGATCATTCTCGCAAGCAGGCAAGGAGGTCTGCGGGGGAGGGAATGGGAGGCGAACGAGAAGGCCGCCCGTATTAAGCAAAGGTCTCGGCACCATTAATGGAGAGGAAGGCGGGGCGATCATGGAAGTCAAAGGGCTCGCTTCCCAGTGAGCCTGCGCATTGGAGGACAGCTTGCACGCCTCTCGGTCAGCTCAAGACAGATCGCGCCGCACACCTCCCGTTCAGTCAAGGTCAAGCAGCTGTCCGCACGACACCTCCTACCGCCATTAAAACCAAGACACGTGGCGTCACGTGAATGGTTAACAGAACGCACATGTTTTGAATTATACAAATGTTTGAGATATTAAGTGGTAGCTATTTTTCAAAATGCCTTTGTTGGATGTCATTATTCGAGTGCACCTTCTCTCAAAATTGACACGAAAAATACCACATCATGTCGGGCGCCATTCCATGATAGCATGCCAAGTTTCGTGAATTTCAGACGAGTTTTGGATTTACTAGAATTTAAAAACCAGGCATCTCAATGTTTTGTCGGCAATCAACGGTGCCCTGGTGTTTGAAATTCATTCCCATTCATTGCATGGGACCTAAGCATGCACCCAAGGACACAGATTTGATTTTTCAACCAATTTATATGCACTAGAGCATGTGCATGTAGTTCAAATTGGAATTATGCACATAAATGCATTGAAAACTCAGTTAATGCATAAAAATGTCCAAAAGAACCCTGAAAAATCACAAAAATTGACACAACACTCCTGTTGTTCTATGTTGACACGAGAAAATTTTTGGAAGCAATAAGAGGCAGTGGATATCATTTCCTCCCCAAAGGTGGGACGTTCCCTATCGAAACCATGATGCTTGTTGTGTGAAGCTCTGGTTTGTGAGAAGCATATACCAAAACCTGCCCCTAACGGGACAAATATTTTACCACGGCATGTTGATGCGCTCCATGAAAGCATGCCAAGATTCATGAATTTCAGACGAGTTTTGGATTTACTAGAATTTAAAAACGAGGCATCTCAATGTTTTGCCGGCAATCAGCGGTGCCCTTGTAACATCCCAAATTTTCAATTTGGAATGTTATACATTAGGTCATCATGCATATCATATTTTCTCGCATTTTCCCGATCCTAGAAATTTCATGCAACTCAAGGACCCTCGGAGAGAGTTGGAAGTTTCATAATTTTCATATTTGGGATCTCTCAAATTTTGAAAATAGGATCATTGGATTATTTAAATTATCTTCACAAAGTTTTTCCTATAAAAATATTTCGAGAGGGAATAATATGACTTTCCCAAACAAATAGGAAAAATGAAGA
The DNA here is from genome assembly GCA_021605205.1 of Aegilops longissima. Lineage (NCBI taxonomy): Eukaryota > Viridiplantae > Streptophyta > Magnoliopsida > Poales > Poaceae > Aegilops > Aegilops longissima. The sequence goes on from CM038678.1 coordinate 297,002,879, forward strand.
TATTATAAATAAACCAAATTTGGTTTTTGGAGATTTATTTTGCTTAGGCAAAATTGAGCTTTTAAAAATATTTTGCATGTATTTTGTTTTTAAAGTTCATTTTGTTCGATTCATTTTAGGAGTCGGAGAAAATTTGTTTTAATTAATTTGGAGTTCATTTGATATTTATTTTATTTGTTTTTGTTTTAAATTTTATTAAAAAAAACGCGCTTCCTCGGACCGAGGCCCAGCCGGCCCAGCCAGCCAGGCCCCCGGCCCAGCCGCGCCTCCCGGCCCATCTCCCTCTCCGCTCCACGCCCGAGTCCCTTCGAGCACGGCAGCCCGCCGCCCGCCGGAGTCCGCCCGACCCGCCTCCCGCCCCCCTCCCCAAAGCTACCCGCGCCGCCTCTCGCCTCATAATAAATAGCCCCCCCCCCCCTCTCCTCACCCCTCGCCCCCACAAGACTCTGACCGAGCCGCCATGGCTTGGCCGCCGCCGCCGCGCGCCCCTCGCCGCAGCCGCCGCCGCCACACCCCTCGCCACCCAACCCGCCGAGCCCGCCGCCCGCTGGACCTCGCCCGGCGATCACGGAGGTAGCCGCCCGCCCGCCGCCCGATTCGGTCTATTCCCGTGAACCGCCTGTTTTTTTTTTAAAAAAAACATATGTTCGATTTTTTTAAAAACCTAGATTGGTTTTATTTTTTTGGTTTTCTTATTTAACGGACGCTCACCGAACCGTTCGTTTCAAATGAACGCGTTCGTTAGATTCGCTCATTATCTAACGTTCGCTTTTTAACTCGTTCGTCGTTTTCTTTTTAATCGGAATTAATCCGTTATTTTCGATTTGATTTCGATCTGATTTTCAAAACTGTTTTATTTCTCGCTCGCTTATCGGAATCAGTGATTCAAGCGCCTGGAGTTTCGTAACGAAACCGCCGTTCCGACTACCCTACTTTCACAGAGTTTTGCCACTGTGAAATTTTGACCTAATTTCGGATCGCTAACCGAGAGGTTTCTCTCTCGAGTTTCGACTTTCGGAGTTTGTTTTGATTCGATTCTTTTGCAACCAGGGTTCTTAAGTTGAACTATCTGGTTAGATCTGTTATTCGAGATTTCCCTGTGCATTAGATGAGTACTTATTGTATGCTTGTTGTTTGTCTGCGTTAGATCACCCGGAGTGCGCCGCTTGTTACTTCGAATCTCTAGGACTCATGGATCATCGCAAGGCAAGTAACACTTTGATCATACTCTTCTACTACCCAGTTTTATGCATTAGATCTATTCCTCAAACACTTGCATGATTAGGATCTAATTAAATTGTGGGTATTGGGAAGTAGATTGAGGTAGTACCTATTACTGTTTTACTTATGAAACCTTGGGAGTTACTTCTCGTTTGCTTGTTCATGCCATGCTATGCTAGTAGACGTGGATTGGGTGAGTGAATATCCATGACAGATGTGAGATTGTTAATTAATGGTTTATTTAAGGTGGCAACCTAACACACATCTGGGTGGATTGAGGCACCTGGTTTCTATCGAGACTTGCTGTTTTTCTTCTGACCGCCACCCGTGCTCTAAGGGATCATAAGATTATTCAAACTGAAACTTCCGTGTGCAGCCGCAAGCCAATTATGGGCTCTGGCGTAGTTGACTAAGTTGTGCGAACTCTTACGGGTAGGCTAGCTGATGTAGGGATGTAGGTTGGTACGGTCTACCCACATGTAAGGTGCTAGCGCTTACGAAAGACTATGTCTCGGTCATCCGTTTCTCAAACACCACAGAGTCACGAGAACCAAGCGGAGGCGATCGAGTCTTGTGGGGAAAAGTGCGCAAACCTCTGCAGAGTGTAACAAACTAATCATGATTAGCCGTGTCCCCGGTTATGGACGATTTGAGTATCCTGTAATTGAATATCATGTGAATCTCAACATGTTACTTCTAAATAAAAGCTACTGGGTTTTGATGAGTACTTTTTTAATTGGGATTGAGGATGCTGTCAACCATCTTCAATGTTTAACAACCACCATGATAGTTAAATAAAATTATTCCTTTGATGTAGGAAAAAATCAGCTTTATGCAAATGTAACCGTAGAGCCTTACCACCAGCCAAATATGCATGTAGTATAGGCTTATTCATTCATTGCTCTTATGTGTTACATTGCCAGCATATTCCATGTGCTGACCCGTTTTCGGGCTGCAACTTTTCACGCTATGACTTTTTCGAATTTACAGTAAGGTGTTAGGTCGTGGTTCTATACTCAGTGATGCCGTTGGAGTTGATGGACTCGCTTATCTTCCAAGCCTTCCGCTGTTATTATTAGATGGCCTTAAGCCATATTTCTATTCAGTTCCCTTGTGGACAACGATGTAATAAGTGTGTGATTGCTACTCGCTATAAATCCTTCAAATCTTGTGTGGTGTCGATTCATCGATCCAGGGATGACACCGAGCACGAGCACTAGATCCATTCGGTCCAGGTCGCTCATGACCCGGTGTTTGAAATTCATTCCCATTTCTTGCATGGGACCTAAGCATGCACCGAAAGACACAGACTTGAGTTTTCAACCAATTTATATGCACTGGAGCATGTGCATGTAGTGCAAATTTTAATTATGCACATAAATGCATTAAAAACTCAGTTAATGCATAAAAATGTCCAAACGAACCCCGAAAAATCCCAAAAATTAATAAAACACTCCTGTTGTCGTATGTTGACACGAGAAAAATTTTGAAAGCAATATGAGGCAATGGATATCCTTTCGTCCCCAAAGTTGGGACATTCCCTACCGAAACCATCATGCTTGTTGTGAGAAGCTCTGGTTTGTGAGAAGCATATACCCGAACCTGCCCCAAATGGGACAAAATTTTTAACACGGCATGTTGATGCTGCTCCATTATAGCATGCCAAGTTTCATGAATTTCAGACGAGTTTTGGATTTACTATAATTTAAAAACCAGGCATCTCAATGTTTTGTCGGCAATCAACAGTGCCCTGGTGTTTGAATTCCATTCCCATCTCTTGCATGGGACCTAGAAATTCACCCAAGGACACATATTAGATTTTTCAACCAACCTTAGTGCATTGGAGCATGTGCTTGTAGTTCAAATTTGAATTATGCACATAAAATGCCTAGAAAACCCAGTTAATGCATAAAAATTTCCAAACGAACCCCAAAATATAACAAAAATTGACACAACACTCATGTTGTTCTATGTTGACAGTAGAAAATATTTGAAAGCAATAAGAGGCAATGGATATTGTTTCGTCCCCAAAGGTGGGACGTTCCCTTTCAAAACCATCATGCTTGTTGTGAGAAGCTCTGGTTTGTGAGAAGCTTATACCCAAACCTACCCCAAACGGGACAATTTTTTTACCATGGCATGTTGATGCCGCTCCATGATAGCAAGTCAAGTTTCATAAATTTCAGACGAGTTTTGGATTTACTAGAATTTAAAAACCAGGCATCTCAACATTTTGCTGGCAATCAACAGTGCCCTGGTGTTTGAAATTCATTCCCATCTCTTGCATGGGACCTAGAAATTCACCCGAGGACACACATGTGATTTTTCAACCAACTTTGGTGCATTGGAGCATGGGCTTGTAGTTCAAATTTGAATTATGCACATAAAATGCCTAGAAAACCCAGTTAATGTATAAAAAAGGCCAAACTAACCCCGAAAAATTCGAAGATTGAACACAACACTCCTGTTGTTCTATGTTGACAGTAGAAATTTTTTGAAAGCAATAAGAGGCAACGGATATCGTCTCGTCCCCAAAGGTAGTACGTTCCCTATCGAAACCATCATGCTTGTTATGAGAAGCTCTGGTTTGTGAGAAGCTTATACCTAAACCTGCCCCAAATGGGACAAAATTTTCACCACGGCATGTTGATGCCGCTCCATGATAGCATGCCAAGTTTCATGAATTTCAGATGAGTTTTGGATTTAATAGAATTTAAAACCAGGTATCTCAACGTTTTACCGGCAATCAGTAGTGCCTTGGTGTTTGAAATTCATTCCCATCTCTTGCATGGTACCTAGAAATTCACCCAAGGGCACACATGTGATTTTCAACCAACTTTAGTGCATTGGAGCATGTGCTTGTAGTTCAAATTTGAATTATGCACATAAAATGCCTAGAAAACCCAGTTAATGTATAAAAAAGGCCAAACGAACCCCGAAAAATTTATTCCCATTTCTTCCACAGGACCTAAGCATACACTGAAGGACACATATTTGATTTTTCAACCAATTTGTATGCACCGGAGCATGTGCATGTAGTTTAATTTTGAATTGTGCACCTGAAATGGCTAGAAAACCAGTTTAATGTATGAATAGTCCAAACAAACCCTGAATAAGTCCACTTCTTTTACGACACACATACAGTTGCATGTTCACTGCAGATAAAAGGTCTAGCAATTCAACCACCGTCCATTGCCGTTGTGACCCTATTTTGTAATTCAAATCAAGTAGATCCCACAAAGTTTATTCTCACCAACCATGTGAGATGTAGTACAAAATATCGTGGAGCACCGTTGATTTATAGTATGCCTATGGCTTACGCGAGAAGGTCCGTCGACTATAGTCCACACCCGGCGTGTCAAGCACACTAGCTCGCTCCCCCAAAACTCCCGCCTCTGCCTCCCTCTCCGCTTCAGTCCCTTGATTCAAATTTTCAGTAGCCCCGGCATTTTACTCCTGCCTCTGCATCCCTCGCAATCTCAAAAATATCTGCTCACCCTTGGTCCAAATTTTCAGTAGCCCCGCCTTGTTACTCCCGCCTAGTAAAATTTTCAGTTGCCACAGCATTTCCTCAAACACAACCTCTGCTCACACAGACACACACAACCCTCGAAACCATTGGTAGGTTGCCGCCATCGCCGACACCTCCATCCTCAACCTCTGCCTGTGTTCCAAGGAGCTCGAGTAGCCAATGGCCAAAAAGAGGTTTATCGCGGCCTTTTTGCCCGACGCCGGCGAGGTGGCCGCCGAGGTGTCCCCGTCGTCCTCCGCGGGCCCGATTCACCGTCGCCGGTCCCCTGATCCGCCCGCCGCCGCGCACCTACACCGGTTTGAGGACTTCCCCATCCTCCCCCGGATCCGGCAGCTGATGAAGTCCTACCTCGGGGTCCGGCAGCGGCGATGGGGGACGTGGGTCGCCGAGATTACAGATCGAGAGACCCACACCCGCCGGTGTCTCGATAGCTTCCACACGGCCGAGCTCGCGGCCATGGAGTACGATCGCTGGCAGGTCCGCTACCACGACGTGGCAGCTAGGCTCAATTTCCCCTTTGGCACACGTCCGGTCCACCTCGTTCCACCCGAGCCAGGGGTGGTGAGGTCGGCTATGGCGTGGGAGGACCGTGAGGCGTGTGAGCGTCTCGAGGCCGAGGCTGCCGACGAGGCCTACATGCAAGAGCTCCGCCGGCAGCACCCAGAGCTCGTGGAGGCGGAGCGGGCGATCTTTGCCGGCACATAGGGTGGCGAGGTTATCACGCTCTCCTCCGATGACGAGGTTGAGGGCGGCGAGGACGGCGGCACGAAGGGCGGCAAGGTGATCGCACTCTCCTCTAATGACGAGGTCGAAGGCGGCGGCGACGGCGGCGCGGAGGACATCGAGGTGGGCCCCCAGGACGAGGAGATCGACATTGACGAGTGGAGGAGTGCCTTCCCCAATGACCTCGACGACGGTACTAGCCCGGACCCGGCTTGCGGCACACCGTACATGACGAGGAAGGATTGACTCGACCTCTACTTCGACGGAAAGTAGTTTAGCTTAGTTTAAATTTATGTTTTATGTTCGGTTTTGCAAAACTATCTATGTTTATGTTTGAATGCATGCTACTTTCGTTTGAACCTACTTTGAGCCTGATCAAATTGAAGTTTACAACCCTAAGTTTAGGGGATCGACTAGAAATGGCCAAAAATTGCTGGAGTATATATATATCCACAAAGGGTTGTAGTCCTTTAACTTTTTAATGATCGCCTAGAGATGTCCTTATGACTTGTTTATTTCAGTTCTTCAAAGTGTGATGCTCTATATGTGCAACTATTTGCTGTGCAGTTCAATTTCATCAGTAACAGTTTCAACAATACCACTATGAATTACGATATTTGTTTGATGTTAAGGATATTGCAGTTAACATGCCTTTTCATTTTTCAATTGTTGTTTAGCAACATGCATTGTACTGAATGACTAAATATGAAATCCCAGGCTACATAGCAATAAGGAAGAGTGTTACCTTAATATTCTGATGATGTCTAGATATACATGTAATAAAATCTTATATAATGGGATGGATGGAATGATGTACCACATCATTTTTCAATTTGTTGTTTAGCTTCTAATATTAACCTGGTGCTTTTAGGTACATATATCATTGCCAAAGATCCACACTTTGACCCTTTCTACGCATGGGGCAATGAGATATTCATGAACCAGCATCAAGTGAGGAAACTGATAAAGATTGTTACTAAAATGGGTCAAAAGATGTCAATCGAACTATTTGTTTACACTTTATGCAAGACAACAGTGAACTGCAGGATGGTAAGTAAGAACCATGTAGCCTTCTTTTTACTGCCCGTAATGAGTTGTGTTAGATGACAATATCTGAATCTTTTTCTTTTGCAAGGATCCTGAAGCAGTTTACTCAAGATTACCTCTCAAACTACATGATTGGCGGCCAGCCATCACAAGGGGTTGGACTAGAGTCCTGCATGCCTTCTGCATCCAGGAGAGCACAATAGGGCCATTCTACTTCACCTTGTTCACCAACTGGAATGTCTGTCGCCTCTTTCTTTACCATCTGTAATAGTACAAGTATAGAACCCTGGTACATCATTCTTTATTTGGTGCTTCTGTAATTCTTAAACATATGTACCTGTGAATCGAATAATGCATTGGTTGTTTGAACCTGAAGGATATGAATAAAGCTATAGCCTACTTTCAAGTTTAAATTAGGTACAATTTTAAATAGTAGCAATTAAATTAGGGTGAAATTACGTTGTGCAGGTCATTACAGCACACACGGTTGGTAAAACACAAATGTTTGCGACATACACCATAATCCGAGACGGTTCACAGAGAGGAAACGTGTACAAGCATGCACACAGTTGTCGTTTGCAAAGCGTGTGTGATGTCAGACACTATCACATACGGTGCGGGAAAACTAAATGTGTGTGATTGTCAACCTATCATACATGGTTTATAATCATGAACTGTTTGTGATGTGCCAGGCATCGTAAATCTCCCGTGCAAGGAATCTGCGTAGAATCTGCTTGGAAAGGTCCCGTGCCTAGAATCTTCCTGGTTTTAGGCAGAACCACAAAACTCTGACTGCGATGGCAATGCAAGCACAAACGAGTAGCAAGGATGAAGCGTTTGGGATATTCGAGATATCGGAAACGGTTATATAGGGACAACTATATGCATCAAGGCTCCCTATCCCCGACGGTTTCTGGGTCGTGTGGGAAGGACCCCCCTACCGCCCACACTCACTTGGTGACGGTTCCAAATCCCGTCGCGGAAAGGGGTAAAAAACCGTTTGTTTAGGACCGATGCGCACCAGTGAGAGCATGTGCATGTAGTTCAAAATTGAATTATGCACATAAATGCATTGAAAACTCAATTAATGCACATAAATGCATTGAAAACTGGACCAGCTGCGGCAAGATCTTCTAGGCGCCGACCCTCGCTTGGTGGCCGGACGCTTGGAGCTGGCCTCCGGCTGGGTTCGCTCTGATGCTTCGATTCGAGCGGCGCTGGTTCAGGCCGCGACGGCTTGCGACGAGGAGAAACAGGCCGTCCTTGGGGCAAAGGCCGCTCGCGACACCGCCTTGGGGGAGGTAGCCGATGTCTGAGGTCGCTGTAAGGCGCTGGAGAGCGAGCTGCAGGGCCTGCGCGACCAGCTTGCCAAGGAGGCCCGCGTCCGCCAAGAGAAGGAAGAAGACATGAAAGCTCGTGAGGCGGCCGCCAAGGATCGGGATGCCAAGCTTAACCGGCGCCATGACCACTTGGGTGCGCTGGAGCAGGAGTTGGAGGCGAAGAGGGTTGAGCTGGACGACAAGGCGCGGGTCCTCGCCGAGGACCGCGTGGCCTTCACGGAGATGGAGGCGAAGGCTCGCACCTTGCTGAGGTCGCTTTACGACAGTGGCCTGGAAAGCCCGCTGGCCGGCGCCGAGGACGGCCCTGCCAAGCTGCTTCCCTTCCTGGTCCGTGCCCTTGAAGATGTCACCCTTGGCCTTGGCCCCACGGCTGAGGCCGTGGCACGTGTCCTGTCTTCTGCAGCGCTGACGCACGTCCTTACCCACGTCTACCTTCGCGACCCCGATGTCGACCTCGACGGCCTGCTGGAGCCCGTGAGCGGCGAGCTTGCCGCTGCCGCTGCTGAGGCCGTGAAGGGTCGAGCGGAGGCTCTGCTGGCGAAGTTCCGGGCCTTCAGCACCAAGCCGAAGCGAGGCGCTGCCGATCCTGAGGCTTCACGAGGCGAACCCGCCCAGCGCAGCTCTGCTGCCAGCGACGGTGCTGCCAACAAGTGACTCCTTTGTGGCTACTGTCCTGCTTTCAGCTCCTGCAACATGCATCATGCTTCGGGGAGGCATTTAAACTTGCGTTTGGCGTTGTGAAAACAGTTATGGGCTATAATATTTGCTTTTGAATTCCTTGAGATTTGCGCTTTTCTTCCTACTTGCTTATGTTCTATGCCGGCAGAGCCCAGCCCCACGCATACCTCAGCCGCCGTTAGCCCCGACCGGAAACCAGGACGGGACCAAGGGGTGAGGGGCTACGTGACAAGTTAGGCTCCTGAGTCGCAATGCTCAGGAGTCCCCCTTGGCGCATGAACAACAAGTAGGGAGGTGAGATGTATGGGTGAATTTACCATTCTACGTCTGCAGAGCCCGGCCCCGCGCATAGCTCAACCGCCGTTAGCCTTTCGGAACTATGGGGTGTGGGGCTATGTGACCAGTTAGGCTCCTGAGTTGCGATGCTTAGGAGTCCCCCTTGACGTTCAAACGGCCTCCGTACCTTGGCTCCGCTCGGGGAGGGACGTGCGACGAAACAGGCCCGAGGGGCCTGGCTGGGTGGCGTCGTCTGGCGTGACCAGCGTAGCCCCTGCCCAGCCCTCGCTGCACTCCCGAGGGGAGGCGTTATGATGAGGCCGACACCGAGCTCTGGCTCCACGAGGTTGATGCGGCGGGGCCACCTCGCTTGTTTATCACCAGCGAGCATAGCGCTTCCGCATGTGTACGGGCATAGCCGCTCCTCGGCGATGTCGTCGCCACCAGCGGAGCATGGTGCTTCCTCCGTGCGTGGGAGGGTTCTCCCGGGGGAGCCCCGGGCGTGTACATCCCATACGACACGTGGCTGGCACGGTAGGGCATGACGAGGTGTATCTGGGCACCCATGAGCCGCTAGGGGACTCACGGGCCCTACCTCAAGGCGGGTTGCGCTGCACTGGGCCTTAACTTGTGATGTGTTCCGCAAATTTGGTTAGATGTCGACGCTCTCGCCCTGGGTCCCGCCTCGAGCGGGTCTCAGCCGTCGTTGGTATGCTGTGTCAGCGGTGCCGTGGACAAAGCCAGAGGGTGAGGGCTGGAGAGCGGTAGGAGCCCATGAGTCGCGATGCTCGGTACCCTCCCTTTAACGTGCAGCGGCCGACATGAAGGAAGAAGGGTGCCGTGGACAGGGCACCAAATAACAATCATGATGGGTCAAACGCACGACCCGAATAAACGCAAGAGGGGTACATGCCGCTGGGTCTGCCCGAGTGGCTTGGGGATGATGCAGCCCGAGGGGCGCCCCCAATAAGGTAAGCTAGGAACATGAAGCAAAAGGGATACATGCCGCAGGGACAGACCCACGCGGCCTGGTAATGATGCATCCCTGGGGGGCGCTCCCAGCTGAAAATGAAACTCGAAGGATGTCACCTGATAACGTTGAAGACGGCGGATGCTGAAGTAGCGGATGTCGGGGCTGCGGAAGCCGATCTTCACGAGCCCCAGGCCCAGGAGCCTCGGGAGGCTCGGGGGCGCCGTGGCTCGCGACCATCTCCATCTCCGCCAGACTGCGGAATGCTCGCCTCTTGAGCCTCCGGATGCTCCCTATGAGGCACTGGCGTGTGGCGGCCGCGTTCAGCAAACCGTAAGGCATGCGAACGTAGCTGTGGGGTGGACCTTCACATCGCCCCACGCGTGAGGGCCAGAGGCGCTCCTGAGAGGCGGCTCGGTTGAGCCCTGGTATGTCGATGCAAACGCGCAGCCCACCATCCTCGCCTGGATGGGGTGCTACGGTGGATAAGCGGTGGCTGCCACTCATGACTCTTGACTCCTGCAGCTCCTGAATGATCTGGCTGACGAACTCCTGAGGGTTTGGCCCTCATTGCCTCGCTCCTTCTTGAGGGAAACGTGCTTTGAAACACGCCTCCAAGTGGTGCCCAAGTGCCTCCCTCGTGAGCAGAGCAAGGTCGGTGGCCCTCCAGGAGAGAGCCCCGAGCCTTGCCCGAGGAGGGCGCCGGGCGCGCCTTCCTATGCGACAGAAGGAGGTGCCTCGAGCAGCGCGACCCGAGGGGCCGGGCCAGGTGATGTCTTCTTCTTCTTGGGAGCAGCCTCGGGGAGCCTCCCGCTCCTGCGATCTGGGTCCTCAAGTGATGCGGCTTGAAAAGCATGCTCCAGGGAGCACACTGCGTCCCTCTCTTCACAAGGCACCGTGATGACTCCGCCGCTTCCCGACATCTTGAGGACGTTGTAGCCGTGATGAGTCACGGCCATGAACTTGGCCAGAGCTGGGTACCCGAGGATGGCATTGTATGGCAGGCGAATGTGGGCGACGTCGAAGTTGACTGGGAGGCGGACCTGCCCAATCGGAACTGTGGAGCCATCGGTGACTCCGGAGAAAGGCTTGGTTGCTGAAGCTGATTGTACGACACTTGGAGATTGTTGAACGTCTCGACGGACAGGACATTGGGCCCTGCTCCGCCATCAATGAGGGTCCTGGTAACTTGCACATTGCTGATGATTGGGGAGCAAAGCATCGGGAGGACTCGAGGCAGGGCGCGACTTGAGCTGACCCGCTGAGCTGAACGTGATGGCGCACGCTGACCACCTGAGAGGGCGCGTGGCTTCGAGCATGGGGAGGACTGCATTCACTTCGTGGGCGAACTGCTTGAAGATGCGCTGGGAGGCTGGGGCTTGAGCTCCGCCCAGGATGCAAGCGATTGCGCGCGGCTCCTGGAAGCCCCCAGCCCCCTCGTCCTGATGATGGTCTTCGTTTCTCCTTGGCTGCGGTGGCAGAGGAGGGAGGCCTGCGTTGCCTTGCGGGCGACCCTCGTGAGGCTGATCCCTCCAGCCTCCCTCGCGAGACTGATCCTGCCAGCGGTCCTCACGAGGTTGGTCGCACCACCCTTGGCGAGGGCCACGGTCTTCCCAGCTTCCTGCGTTTCTTCCTCCTCCTCGGCCGTAGCCTCGATCACAACGGTCGGGGCGTCGACCGATTCGCCCTTCTCGCACGGCTCGGAGTTCTTGACATTCGTTGGTGTTGTGGGTGTGGAGGTCGTGGTACATGCAGTACCGGCTGCCCTTGGAAGACTCGGGCTGATCCCTACCTCGCTTGGAGTCTGGTTCTGCCGCGAGCACGGCAGCCCCCTTGCGCTTCACGTCCTTGACCTTGGGCTTCTTCTCTTCTGGGTCTGCAGCCGGCAGCTCGAGGAGGGAAAGGCGTCCTTCCTCAGCCCTGGCGCACTTGGTCGCCAAGTTAAACAGCTCCAAGGACGTGCACAGGTCTTCATGCATCGCCAGCTCCTCCTTCATCTTGACGAGAAGGCTGAGATGATGGCCTCCTCGGTCACCTTGTGTAACACCCCAGATGTAACTTTCCATATTTGTAACTCCAACTCTTGCCATTTTCGGCATTGTGATATGATATTCCCTCCGTGGTTGGGTTTTTCTTCATTTTTGCATTTTTGCCCATGTCATGCATTTCATATCATGTCATCATGTGCATCTCATTTGTATACGTGTTCGTCTCATGATTCCGAGCATTTTTCCCGTTGTCCGTTTTGCAATCCGACACTCCTATGTTCCCCGGCGTCCCCTTTTACGTTTTTCCGTGAGCGGGTACTAAACTTTCTCGGAATGGACCGAGGTTTGTCAAGTGACCTTGGTATACCACCGTAGACCACCTGTCAAGTTTCGGGTCATTTGAGCTCGTTTGGTACTCCAACGGTTAACCGTGACTCTCGCAAAGGCCTCTTTTAAGTTGCAGCCCAACACCCTTTCAAAACAGCCCAATAACCAATCTAAGTCACTTCCATGCTCTCCGTCATTCGATCACGATCGTGTGGGCTAAAATCAGACCTCATTTGAGCTTCCTAGCTCCTTCTACCTATAAATATAGCCTCCCCTCAAATTCGGATCAAACCCTAGCTCCTTCCTCCTCCCGCCGACGGACACGTCCACCCGCCGCCGGACGTGTCCGCCGTCACACGCCGCCGCCCACGCCCAATCCTCGTGCCACGTGGCGACCCGCGCCCGCATCGCCGCCCGGCCCGCAGGGGTCTCAGGGCCCTCCCAGCAGCTCCGGCCGTCGCCGCCCCTCCACGCGCCCGCCGCCACGCTGCCGCCAGCCGCCACGGCCACTCGCCACCGCCTCCACCGCCGCCATCGCCGCGGCGCCAACTCTCCACACCATCACCGCGCTCGGCCGCGCCGCCTAAGCCAGCCGCCTTGCCTGGCCCTCCGCCCTCTCCATTGCCCCGCCATGCCCGACAGCCGCCCCTACGCCGCCCGGCCGCCGTCCGCCCTCGCCGCCCGCGCATTGTCCCCTCCTCCGGCGCTGTCCCGGTCGCCGCTGTTCGCGAGCAGCAGCGCGCCGTCCTCAACCTCGGATCCGCCAGATCCGATCGGGTCCCGAGCGGTTGACTTCTTCCCCCCCAAAAATTTGTCTAAGTTTTATTTCGGTGATTAATTTGTGGCATTTTCAACGCATCATAACTTTGCACCTGTAGCTCCGTTTCGTGTGTGTAATATGTCAAAATGTTCGCCTCGAAGAGTAGATCATTTCATCTCATTGCATCATTTTTATTTGAGCTCATCTTGATGCCCGAAATGCTGTTAGAAGAGGGCTATGTGATGTTAGTTTCTGTTTCTTAACAGAACATGCACTTTTGTTATTTTTGCCACGATTGATGTGTGCATCCTATGAATTTGAGTCCTACATGTGTTTTGTAATATGCCATGCCATCTTTCCAGGGGTGTATGCCATGTATTTTTGTGATCTATGTGGTGACTAGCACAAGCATGCAAACTAGGTGTCATGATGTTGCTGATTTCAGCCCCTGTTTTGCTGATATTTTGATGCCATGTTAACTTGATGCTACCGAGAGATCTATGCATATTTTAAGATACTTCAGTAAGGATGTTTTGAGCATATGGTCATGCTCTATCCATCCATGCCTTTGTTTGCAATTATGGAGTGCCATAGCTTGAGTCAATCGAGGTCTACTTTTGCTATAAAATGTTTCCTGGCAGATTATTTACATGTTATTCAATTTTTCCAAGGTTGTTGTGGTTGATCCGTGTATGCTATGATGTTGTTATTGCCATTTATATCTTCTATGCCATGTCTTATTGATGTATGTATGCTTAGTTTATCATATAATGCTCTGTAGTGAGTGCATCGAGCTCGTAAACATGCCTACTTGTTATCTGTTTTTGCCATGCCCTGTTGCTGAACCTGTTAACGAAACTTGCTATATTGACATGGGTGTTACTATATTTTCTGATCCTTTTTGGCTTATGGTCAGTAAGGGACTTTTGTTCTATGCTTTGAGTAGATTCATGCCATGCCTTGTTTTTCTATTATATGTTCCTGTATCATGTTGTTTGCTTGCTCTGAACATTGCTACCTGATGCTGATTTTGCCATGTTCAGTAATTTCACTAAGTCTGTGAAGCTGATATGTTTTGCATTTTTGCCATGCTTGTTTGGACCTGTTATGATGTGATTTAGCCATAGCTCAGTGTTCATCTTTTGTCAAGCATCTTGAGTAGATCACTGCCATATACTTTGTTGGTACGTTTGGGTGCAGTAGCTTAATTTCTTGTTGCTTGCTAAGTGGCATCATGCTGTTAATGGCAGATTTGTGCCATTCTTGTTTTGCTTGTCATTCGCAAACCGTGCATCCGATTCCGGTGATCTTTATATCGATTTCAACCGAAATCATCTCATCTTTCCAGCGACATACTTGGTTTGCCAAGTTGATGCCTGGTTCATCATTTTCCTTCCGGAGCACGCATACGCATTGCATATCACATCTCGCATATCATGTCATGTTTTGCATCATGTTGCTTGTGGATTGCACCGTGATTTATTGTGGTTCCTTTGTTTGTGTTCTTGCTTTGGGTAGAGCCAGGAGACGAGTACGTGAACGAGGAACCTGTTGAGAACGCTTACGAGGATCAAGCTTTCGACAACTCTGAGAACTTTGCAGGCAAGATGACCATACCCTCGAAATCACTTCTATCTTTGCTATGCTAGATGCTCGCTCTTTTGCTATGCCTATGCTGCGATGCCTATCACTTGCTTATCATGCCACCCATATTGCCATGTCAGCCCCTAACCATCCTTTTCCTAGCAAACCGTTGATTGGCTATGTTACCGCTTTGCTCAGCCCCTCTTATAGCGTTGCTAGTTGCAGGTGAAGGTGAAGTTTGTTCCTTGTTGGAACATGGAGATGTTGTTCCTTGTTGGAACATGTTTACTTGTTGGGGATATCACAATATATATTTGCTATAATTAATGCATCTATATACTTGGTAAAGGGTGGAAGGCTCGGCCTTATGCCGTGTTTTGTTCCACTCTTGCCACCCTAGTTTTCCATCATACCGGTGTTATGTTCCTTGATTTCGCTCCTCCTTACGGTTGGGTGATTTATGGGACCCCTTGACAGTTCGCTTTGAATAAGACTCCTCCAAAGAAGGCCCAACATTGGTTTTACCATTTGCCACCTAAGCCTTTTTCCCCGGGTTTTCGCGAGCCGAGGGTCATCTTTATTTTAACCCCCGACCAAAGCTCCTTCGAGTGCTGGCCCGAACCGGCAGATCGGGGCCACCACGGGCAACTCGAGGCTAGTTTTACTCGTAGGCTGACCTATCCGGTGTGCCACGAGAACGAGATATGTGCAGCTCCTATCGGGATTTGTCGGCACGGTCGGGTGGCTTTGCTGGTCTTGTTTTATTGCTGTCGAAATGTCTTGTAGTCCGGGATTCCGAGATTGATCGGGTCTTCCCGTAGAAGGAATATCCTTCACGACCGTGAGAGCTTATAATGGGCTGTTGGGACACCCTGCAGGTATTATCTTTCAAAGCCATGCCCATGGTTATGCGGCAGATGGGAATTTGTTAATGTCCGTTGTAGAAAACCCGGTTGACCTTAATTAAAATACACATCAACAAGGTGTAACCGTGATGGTCTCTTCTCGTGGAGTCCGGAAGTGAACACGGTGTTGGAGTTATGTCGGCGTAAGTAGTTCAGATCACTTCTTGATCGCTACTAGCTTCACGTCCGTGCTTTGCTTCTCTTCTCGCTCTCTTTTGCGAATGTAGCCACCATATATGCTAGTCGCTTGCTGCAGCTCCACCTCACAACTCTGTCCTTCCTATAAGCTTAAATAGTCTTGATCTCATGGTGTGAGATTGCTGAGTCCCCGTGACTCATAGATTCTACCAAAACAGTTGCAGTGCCGACGATGCCAAGCAGGTGACGAACCGAGCTCAAGTGGGAGTTCGATGAGGAACGTGGTCGTTACTATGTGTCTTTTCCCGATGATCGTGAGTGGAGCCAGTTGGGACGATCGGGGATCTGTGTAGCATTTGGGGTATCTTCTTTTATTTTGGTTCCGTAGTCGGACCTTGAGTGTAATCTGAATGATGGATGTTTATTTATGTATTGTGTGAAGTGGCGACTGTAAGCCAACTATGTATCTCTTTCCCTTATGTATTACATGGGTTGTGTGAAGATTACCTCACTTGCGAAATTGCTTTCAATGCGGTTATGCCTCTAAATCGTGCTTCGACACGTGGGAGATATAACCGCATCGAGGGTGTTACACCTTGGGAATCTTGAGGCGTGCGTTGTTGAAGCGCTGGATGTACTTATGCAGGGTCTCTCCTTGCTGCTTCTTGATGCGGCGCATGTCGATCACGGAGGAGGCCGGTCGCGAGTCCCTTGGAAGTTGGCGATGAAGCGGGTGCGCATCTCGTCCCAGGAGGAGATCGTGCCAGGAGCCATGTTCAGGAGCCAGGTGCGGGCACCGTCTTTGAGCGCCATGGGAAACCAGTTCGCCATGACCTTCTCGTACCCGTTGGCGGCTTCGATGCCCAGCTCGTAGAGCTGGAGGAACTCCGCAGGGTCGACCGTGCCGTCGTAGCGAGGAGGCAGGTCTGGCTTGAACTTGCCGGGCCACGCGACGCTGCGTAGCTCGGCGGTGAAGGCGCGGCAGCCTGCAATGGCCACGGGAGGCCTTTGGTGACGAAGGGCTTGGTCTTGTGGGTCCCCATGCGCTGCCGCAGGGAGCAGCGCGGGGTCTTGGCGTGCCGGAGCAGGAGCGCGGTCGTGACGGGCCGGTGCAGGGAGCACTCGGGAAGCTTCTAGGGGGCGAGGGATCTCTTGACAACTCTGCTCTTGCTGCGCTGGTGCCGGACGGAGTGGGTTCCGCCCAGGGGCCATGCGCCTTGGGGCCAAGGCGCCTTCTTGAGGGGGAGGCGGCTGAGGCGCCCCGGGAGCTTCATCGCCCCCACAAGGTGGGGCGCGGTGCAGTGAGAAGGACGGCGCGGGGGAGCCCCCTGCGGCGCGGACGAGCTCGGTGAGGCACTCCTCGTAGACATCGTCGACAGGGCGGTAGCGCAGGAGCTCGTCTGCCGCGATGAGCGCGGCTCGAGCCTCCATGGGCGCGCGGAGCGCGCGAGACGAAGAACTAGCTGGGGCGAGCGAAGGAGTACCGGTACGGCCGTCTCTCCTCATGGACGGATGCTGGGACGATGCTTGCTGCTCATTCCCGCCGCGATGGCGGCTTTGACGGCAGCGACGGAACGGCGGGCGGCGGCCGACGGGGCCGTCTGGCGACGCTGGTGGCGAGCGGCTCGGCGCTTCGGCGCTGGCCCGATTTAACGCCCGACATGGATGCGACGGGCGGTGAAGAACAGGGCGGCGGAAGACGGATTCCGGTGCACCCCTACCTGGCGCGCCAAATGTCGGATTTCGGGTTCCGGCAGACCCTCTAGGTTCGAAATCTAGGGTGCACGCGGAGATCTCACCCCCTACCTACCTGCACCTCGTCGCCTCGCAAGGATCTAAACTACAAAAATAGCAACATAAGAGACCCAAGGTTTATACTGGTTCGGGCCACCATTGTGGTGTAATACCCTACTCCAGTGTGTGGTGTGGTGGATTGCCTCAGGGGCTGATGATGAACAATACAAGGAAGAACAGCCTCGCGAGGGTCTGTTCTTGGCCGATGCGACGAACTGCTAGGGGGAGTTCGGTCGCTCTCTCTCTCTAGATTGCTTGACCTCTAGCTCTGTTCTGGATTCCGGATCCGGATGCCTCTACCCTGTGGGTGGCTAGTCCTATTTATAGTCAGAGGCCCTGGGCCTCTTCCCAAATATTGAGCGGGAAGGGCGCCAACAATTGGCCATTTTGAAGGGGAACATCTAGTACACTTATCCTGACTAAAGTTTGTCCTCGCCTGTCAAAGGCACTGACGGTGACGCCGGCTTGGGCTCCACGATGACCTCCTTCCTGCCATTGTGATGGTCTTGGTCTTGTTGCACCGAAATGGCTGTCTTTGTCTGATGCTCTCGCCTGCGCTTGCCTCCTTTGCACCAAAGAGGAAATGAAGACACTGCGCGGGCTGGCGCCCTCCTGGAGCCCTCGGTCGTCATGGCTTACGTCATGGGCACCTCGTGAGGTACCCCGCCTTGATCTCTCCGCCTCCTCGTGAGCCAGCCTGACGAGGCCGTGCCTGAGGAGGCTTCCTGTCGTCCGCCCCGTGAGGCTTGGCCCCTCACGAGGGTCTTGAACTTGTGCTGATGAAGATGGGCCGTGCTGGGCCACCCCTTGAGCCACGCCGCAGGCTGCAGGCAGGCAAGTCTGGGTACCCCCGTTCCCAGAACACCGACAACCACCATGAGCTTCCGATAGTTGTTTAACATTGGCGACCGATAGGTCAGCTAAGAAGACCTAGTCTCGAAAGAACCTCACCATGATGGAAGGACACAAGAAATTGTGGAAATGGTATGCCTCTACCGAGAGAACCCCGGAGTAGGAGTTATCCCAGAGAATATGAGAAGACCGACACCATCAACCCAAAGGATGGAGTACACGAATTTTATCAGAACCATAGCCTTGCTTTTAAGTGTGGTAGCACCCCAGACCTCTCAGGTCGATGGATTTGCTGGAAGACCTCCAAACCCTAACCTTTTCTTGCTAGCCTCTCCGAATCTCGAGGACGAGATTCATTTAAAGTGTGGTAGGTTTGTAACATCCCAAAATTCTAAATTTTGGAATGTTATATTAAGTAAACATTTATGATTGTTTGTTTGATTGACTGACTGAAAGTGAGTGAAATTTGAAACTTTTGAAAGTTGAATGAGAGGGAACGAAATGACTTTCCCAAACTTTTCACTTTGCCTTCCGATCTCCATGGATTCAAATTCTTTTCAAATGCAAAACCCTAGAGTGAAGATGTCGGGGAAAACTGATCCACGAACACCTATGGGACCGTCGGACCGAGCCCCTTTCGGTTCGGCGGGGGGCGGATATCGCACGAAGAGCAGATCGAGGCGGTTAACACGAAAGCAGTTTACCCAGCTTCGAGCTCTCGTGAGAGATAATACTCCTACCGCTGCATGTCCGAGTGTATTGAGTTCTTCCTCGGGAGCGCTTGAGTGCTACAAGACACACGAAGCTAACGAGACCAAGCGTGAGTGTTTTCGCCTTCGAACCCTCCCTACGCTATGCGCATGGGCCTCCTTTTATATGCTCAAGGGTCTCCGGCTGGTGGCAACGTAGACAAGGGTAAAATGAAAAGGAATTGCGGTTGGTACAACTACCTGTGAAAGGTACCATACCTAACCCTAACGGCAGGGGACAAAGGCATTAAATGCTCGCCTATGTCGCCCAAACAAAGGCAAAAGGACCGTCGGGACGCCACCGCTTGCCACGATGGCAATCTTGTCGGCGTCGCTTGCCATCACAAGATCACCGGCGCCTGACCTCTTGACACGCCGCTACCGAAAGGTCCTGTATGACACGCTGGTGGATGTCTGGAGCGCTGGAGTGCGGAGTGGTAGTTTGCTGCGGCAAGCGCCTTTGCCGCGTCGTTGTCTTGTCGCGTCCGGAAGCTTGTCGCCACGGGCCTCACCGGACGCGTGGCGGCGTCGCGCAAGTTTCTTGAGATGCCTTGGTTGGCCTTCCCGGCAAGCTCCTCTTGCCGGGGCCTTGTCTCCTTGGCTTGAATACTTTGTTCTTGAATGGCTCCAAAGGAACCACGGACCTTCCCGGCAAGCTCCTCTTGCCGGGGCCTTGGCGGTCACCTGGCAAGCCTTGCCGCGGGGTGCTGAACCTGCCCGTGCACAAGTTCGGGATACTAGGGTACCCCTACTCTAGTACACCGACAGAAGATGACATGACTTCTTCCAATTAAAATGAAAAGGGTTTTTGAAAAATTTGAATTTCATTTTCAAATATTTCAAATTCAGAAACTTTATGCAACTCAATGATTTTTATGAGAGAAGATAAAATGACTTCTTCAAAGTATGTGAAATATGAGTTGGAAGTTTAATAAGAAATCAAATTGAAAGTCATTTGCAAGTATTTTGAAACCCACTTTCAATTTGGAGTTATTTTGAGTTTTATTCAAATTATTTTTCTCCAAAAATAAAATATACAGAAATAAGGGTAAAATGATTCCGATCAATGAAAAAATTTGGAGAAAATAAATTTGAAATCATTTGGGTATTTTAAGAATGATTTCTATTGGGCTTTATTGCAACAGCAACACCGTTTGCCTTATTTTAATTTTTGCTTATTTTATTTGGACTTCAGAAATAGTTCCACTTTTAGGATTTCTTCTCCTGAACATTTGATATATAATATGTCTATGTAAAAGTCTTACTGTTTTTCTTTTATTTATTTTTTATTGTGTGTGTTACCTAAAAAAACTGGCCACAACCAGCCGCACCAGGCCCGCCTCTCCCTCTCCCTCGGCCCATCTACGCGCCAGGCTAGCCCAACAGCCACGCGCAGGCCCGAAGCCCCTTCGCCGCGGTCGACCGCTCCCTCCTCGCTCGCCTTGTGCCATTAACCGCTGGGTCCCACTACCCGATTGCCCTTGCCTGCCTCTTCTTCCTCAAGCCACGCCGAATCTCTGCACGCAAGACGAGTCCGTTCCTGCCAATCCAAATCCTCGCGGGATTCGCTCGATTCGTTGCCCCTCGCGCACGCCCACCTCCCTATAAATATCCCTCACCTCCTGCTCATCCGATTTTTGCAAAATTCACGATCTCCCATGGTCATTTCACACCGATCCAATCTCGCCGGAATCTGCCTCGGCCACCGCACCATTGCCGCCCTCCCCTTCCACTCCGACCTCCCTGGCCACTGCCACCGCCACCATCATCTTCGACGTCATGTACTGAACCACCCCGGCGACTACCCCGAGCTCGCTGATGCCCGGAACGCCGTCCTCGACCATACCCGAGCGCCGCCGTCGCCATTGCCTCGCCTCGCTCCGTTCTGACGACCCCAAGCTCCACCACGACCTCCCATGAGGCGCCCTCGATGTTCTGCACCCGCTGGTGTCTTCGCCTGAGTCCAAGGACCACTGGGGGAGCCACCACCACCGACGCCTGACGCTGCCACGGTCGTCTTCCCCGTCTCCGGCCTCGCAACCGCCGCGGTGAGCTCCACTCCTCGTCATCATCGTCCGATCCTAATCCAACAGCTTAGATTAGATCCACGAATAGATAGGTTTTATTTTGGTTTAGATTGGTTTTAGTTTATGATTTTAGTTCGGTTTAGATCGAACCGGTTCATCGGTTTTCTATTAATTAAATGCGCATGCACGTTTCTGTTAAGTCTCGCCCGAGCATAGTTTAGTTACAGATCGCCCATCTCATAGCCCAGTAGTAGTAGGCCACGTAGCTAGTGCCTGATTGTTTTTTTTGTTTTTTTTCATTTTGTTAAAAAAAACAGAAATAGTTTCAGTTTTAGATTGCTTGTATATTTTAACCTATTTAATGTTTTGAGTGATTCCAATTGCACTGTGTCACAGTTTTATGAAGCTTCTGTTAGTGACTTGAAATTTTGAATTTGAGTAGTTTGAAATTGAATTTGATGAAATTTGTTCAAGTCCCTGCTTTGGCTCTAGTTTGAATTCTAGAATAGATTTTTGATTGATTCCTTTTGCTACGGTTTTTTTGTTGTATTGCCTATCCAGTAGCAAATAGTGATTTATTCTTGGTTTATTTTAAATTAGGTTTATAGCAAAATAGTACTGTTTTAGTTATAGTTTTGTTTTAGTCTTTTCTTTATTGTTTTTATTAGTTTTAAATTATTTCTTTTGACACTCTTGAAAATTTTAGTTTTGCTTTTGTTAGTCAACAAAAGAAATTTTTGTTTTATTTTAAATAATTATTTTACTTAGTTTTGTATGAAAACTTGTTTAGGTCATAGTTAGTGTTTCTTAAAAGCTTTTTATTTGTTTCTTTTTGCAAATAAAATTTTATGAAAAACACTTTTTGCTAACCGAGTTTTTTTACTTATTATTTTCTGTTAACTTATTAGTTTAGGGTTTTAATTGTTGTTAATTTTTTTCTTAGGACAAAACTATGTTAGGTGTTTGTAGTAAAGTCGTAGACTTTCCTTAGTAGTTTTCTTTGTGGTTTTACTTGAAGTTTCTTTGGAGTTCATTTGAGTTTATTATTGCATTTTCTTTGTTGACTTAGTTGTTATTTTAGAGTGCTATTGAATTCTTTGCAACAAACCTCCAGTAGTGATATTGAATTCTTGTAGTTGACTAGTATGCATGAGGTAGGAACCCATCACCCTGTTCCCGGGACGTTATTTATTTTAATGCTACGCTATAGTAGACGGTTTTGGTATGAGTGCACGAGAGTGGCGTGAAGAAGGAGGAATCTACGTCAATGACGACAACTCTATGATGGCATCTGCAAGGACTGCATCTTCAAGGCCTCAAGACTTCAAGACTCGAGACAAGAATTCAATACACACTACTAGGTGAAGGATGGTTGACGGCACCACGAGAAACCAAAGGATGGCCGGATGCATGGAGAAGCGCCATGACATCTTATGGAAAGCTTCACCTGCACTCAAAGAGACGGAAGAATACTTCATGCCCGAAGCTTACCTCCGTGCAACCGCAAGTCACTATGGGCTCTAGCTTGGTTGACCTTAGTTGTGACTCTGGCTGGGACAGTGCTAGCGTATGTAGAACTACTAGGATTGGATGAGCACCGGACAAAGGGTCGGGAACTCTTCGGAAGACCATGTTTCGGTCATCTTGTTATCAAACACCCTGAAGTGCAAGAACGTAAAGAGAGAGATCGAATCTTGCGGGTAAAGTGTACAAACCTCTGCAAAGGGTTAAACCCTAATCGATTAGCCATGTCCCCGGTTACGGACAACTTGAGCCTCTGGACTTGGATCTATCTCGGAACTCTCAACACTGGATTGATAACTTAATTGTGGGCAACTTATGATGATTTTGGGCTATGAGACATCGGTTGGCGGAACCATGTCATGATAGAAAACTCCATAGTACAAACTTCATTTATTACAAAGATGTCGGGGAAGCTGATCGTGTCCCGCGATCACCTATGGGACCTGGTCCCTTGTGGTTCGGAGGGGGAGCGGAGGATGCACAAAGAGCGGATCGAAGCGATGCACACGAGCAGATTTACCCAGCTTCGGAGCTCTCCGGAGAGATAATACTCCTACTGCTGCTTTGTGGATTATATTGTGTTCTTGCTAGGGAGCAATGGGAGCTACAAAACCTAGCCTGAGTGTGGTCTCGTATGAGTCTAATGAACTAAGCCGAGTCAAACCGAACCCTTTCACGCTGCACTTGGGCCTCCTTTATAGGCACAAGGGGTAACCACAGTGGCAAGTAGACAAGGGTAAGATAGTAAAAATGAGGTTGGTACACCGCTTTGTACAAAGGTACAAAGGATCTATACCTAACTCGACGGCAAGGGACAAGAGTCATAAATGCCCGCCTCGGCCGCCTCAACAAGGTAACAGGACCGCTGGCGCGCCTCCGCTTGCCACGATGGTAGCTTGTCACGCCGCTATCGCTGTTCCTCATTGGCTGCACAGCCCCATCGACACGCTGCTCTCGGAAAGCCCCGCGGCGACATCGCTGGCGGATGAGCTGGAGCAGATGAAGAGAGGTTGCTCGCACGGCAAGCGCCTTTGCCACGGCAGAATCCTTGTCGCGCTTGGGAGCTCGGTGCTCACCGAGCCTTCCTGGCAAGCTCCTCTTGCCGGGGCCTTGTTTCCTTCGTGCCTTGAGTGGTCTTCCCGGCAAGCTCCTCTTGTCGGGGCCTTGATTACTTTGTTCTCGAATGGCTCCAAAGGAGCCGCGGAAGATCTCGATGGTCACCAGGCCAGCCCTCGCCATGGGTGCTGCAACTGCCTGCGCACGAAGTTCGGGTGCTAGGGGTACCCTCTACCTAGTACACCGACAGAGCCCCGGCCGGGCCACACACGGCGCCAAGCTCTGGGGCCAGCCCAAAACAAAGTGCACGGGCACGCGGTCCGGATTACGCCATTACTCGCCTCGACCCACCACGCCCCACGAACGCCACGCACCGGACGTGGCGCCGTGGGGAGATCGTGGGCTTTTTAATGGAAAATCGAACGCCCGCCTCTCCCTCTTTATAAGCAGGGGTACAGGGCAGGACGCCCACTTGCCATTGCTGTGACATCGAAACCCCGCCGCTTCCCCTTTCTTCGAGCCAAAGAGAGCGACGCCCGCCTCCATTGCCACCGGTGCCACTAACGCCGCCGACCTCCTCCATCACCTCTCCCCATGGCTCAAGGCCGACAAGGGAAAAGGCGTGAATCGGCCGAGGCGCAGCTGCTCACAAGGCCATGGAAGGAGCGGCCCTCTTCGATCCTCGCTGACAGAAGGAGCTGCGGAGCTGTATTATCTTTTTCTCGGTCGACGGAGACCCAGCGCACTCCGCACAAGAGTCATCTCCGCCGCCACATCCGAGAAAGTTTCCATCGGGTACCTTTTCTTCGCCCATCGGGCTCGCCGCGCCTTTTCTGAATTCTTTTGCATGTCATGAACACATATGGCCTCCGCCTCCTTGATTTCACCCCAACGCCGCCCTCACCTTGGCTGCTTGCACACCTCTGCGAGAACTTTGTCGGGTCCACCTAAATGTAGCACTCTTCCGCCATTACTTCATGCCCCGCCAGAGAGAGGAGAGCCGCTGCGGAGGGATTGCATGGGTCTCCAGGATCGGCAAGAAGGAAGCATATCTTGACGAGAGCTGCGAGCAAGTGGGAGGAGTGGAGAGCTGACTGGTGTTGGATCTTAGAGGAGGAGCCACAGCCTTTCACCGCCTGCGCCAAACTCCCATAGTGCGCAGTAATGATTGGAGCAACTTGGCGCCGGAGGATGACAAGTTGAAGATTTATCGTGACTAGGATTTTATGCCTCCGCAAGCAGGGCTTACCGAGGAGATGTTGGCGCTGACTTCCTTCGCCACAAGATTGCGCCATTGCAGGAGAGGAGGAGGCCTGCTTGGGAATTCCAAAATGCGGCGGATATTATGAGGCTGCGCCGGTCTGAACTGGAATTTTACCGTCTTGGAGCCGGACGGCATGTTGCGGGAGCTGTTCAAGCTCGATGCGGATCACCCCGAGTGGTGCATGTTGCCGAGAGGAGTCGTGCCTTGTGCAACAACTGCCGCTGACAGATCCGCGCGATGATGCTGCCAGCGATTCACATGGAATCGCTCCAACTTGGCAGAGCCCGCCGACGACGCCGCAGCAGCAGCTTCTTCGACAACTTGGCGGAAGTGCCGATCCGCGCCGACGAGCAGAGATGGCTCACCCGCGACACCACCGATCGAGATGGCGCAGACGCCATTAAGGTTGGAGGAGGCGGTGGTTGCCGCCGCCGGCGTGTTTGGGTTTACTGCCGAGGAGGCGGAAACAGCTGAAGCGGCAAGTCTCGCCGACCGAGAAGAGCTCGCCTGGTGAGGAGGAGCAGGCCGAGCCCGACGCCAATCCGGAAGAGCTGCCGGGGCGCTTCTCCGCCGCAAGCAGCTTGCCGCAGAGGAGCCCCGCGCCCCGCCAGGGAGACGCCCGCAAGACCAGAGACGGGCGGGCGGCAGACGGCCCAACAGCCGCCACGCCTCGACGACTTCTACCGCTGCAAGCACTGCTGCCGCTGGAGCGCCCCATGCCGCCATGGCGACGGAGCGGGTCTTCGAGTCACGCCCTCGCACCCGCTAAGCGCCCGAGGGACTCTTCTCCTCCAATTGCCGCGCCGAGTGGATTTGATCTCCCGCCTCAGCCCGAGGAAGAAGAGGAAGAGTAAGATCTTGTTGTTGCTACTTGTAATCCTCCAATTTATTGCTTTATTTTATATCCGACGGCTTCACTCAACCTTCTCCTTCTTCAGACGCTTAGCTCAAAGGGCGTCAAGAGGGCCAAGACCTCGTGGTTGTCGCCTCAGATGATTCCCTGTGGCGGCTGGGGCACGTCTGACTCCCTTGCCGGACCCGCAACCCTTAAACAGAGCAGCCCTCAAAGACAGCCCCCAGCGAAGTGTTTGGTTTACTTCTCATGGTTAGGTGTGCTTAAGTGCTTCCCCGCCACCGATATCTGGTTTGTTGAATTATGTAGGAGCAGAGCAGCCTCATCAGAAGCACCAGAGGTCACTCCCAAGTTCTGCTTGCTTCAACTATTGCCGCCAAGGGAGAACTCTCCGCCAAGGAGCGCCTCCGCAAGGGAGGCCTCTCGACAAGGGAGCTTCCCGACAAGGGCCAGCGCCGACGACCTCCGGTTGTGGAGACCGCGCAACAGATCCCATTGCAGTAATTTTCTTGTTTGAAAACCTCCCTTGATTCTCTTTTCTTCTCGTCTTCTCTTTCAACATTTGCTTGACTTGTTCTTTCTTTTTCTCGACCATCGATCCATCCGCCGGAGATCCGATGGAGACCGAGGCTGCCAGCGAGGAGGACGCCATGGCGACAATGTCGACGCCGCCAACATGGAGGAGGAGGCAGGCGCCGATGGGTCCGCCGGCGAGGAGGTTGCCAAGGCTTGCCGCGCAGAGGCTGGGAGGGATCCGCGATCGTGACCGACGGCCCTGAGGCCGCAGGAGCGCCAGCGCTGCACCGACCGCCGATCCTCCCGCCACCGATGCCGCACTGCACCAAGAGCCCCAGCCCGGCGCCTATCTCAAGGCCGGCGAGAGTGTCTTTATCAAGCTCCCATGGGCATCAAGCTCTGTGGCACCGGCCAAGGGGAGACCTTCGACGCTGAACTGCTTGCTCCGCCGGGCTGTCGCTGGTCGATGCTCCGAGCAGCAGCAGCGGTGAGCCCGAGGAGGAGCAGCTGCTAAGGAGGTTGTTGTCGCTTCTACCGCGCCCGACAAGCCAAGCTGGAGTCTGTGGAGGCGCTTGTCGCGAGGGCGGAACTGACTTGGAGAAACGCTGCTGAAGAGCTCCGCGCGCCAACAAAGAAACTCTCCGGATATAGTAGAGGCGCGGGAGCAGCTTGCTGAGGAGCGCACGGCCTTCATCTTGGAGAAGGCCGAGGTCGAGGAGCAGCAGAGGCTTGCCGCCGAGAAGCTCTCCGCAAGAAGGTGAGCTGGCGCAGCGGAAGATCAACCTCGACAGCTATGAGGAAGATCTCGCCGTGCGCGAGCAATCGATTGGCGGGCCACTTCAGGAGGCAAAGGATGTTGCTGCGGCTGCCGAGGCCGCCAAGAAGGAATTGGAGACGAGGGTGGCTCAGCTGGAGTCCACCCTCCAGAAGAGCGCCGAGGAGGTCGCCGGGTTGAAGCGCGAGCGCGAGAAGGACGCCTACACCTCGGCGAAGTTGCAAGGTCGTTTACTGAAAAGATCAAAGAGCTCGATGTCGCCAAGGACTCCAAGGCGGATCTGAGCTGAAATCGACCACCTTGACAGAGACGCCGAACGGCGCCAAGGAGCGGAAACGGGCCTCCCGGAGAAGATTAAAGCCAATGAGGAGCTGTTGGCGAATGCCGCGACGCCTAGAATGATCTCGAGATAGCATAATGCACTAGATGAAGGTCTTGTGGACATCGCCGCCGCATCCATAATGAGCTGATGGAGCTGGGATGGTGGATCTTGGGTACTCCACCGACGAGAACCTCCAACCCAGCGCCAAGCTCAGCCTATTCTTCAAGGGCGTGCCGACGGGTTCCAGCTGCTCCGGAGGAGATCCCAAAGCAATCGGCGAGGAGTCGCGCCAAGTTTGCGCCGGGCTCCGTAAGGTGCCGATGAAAGTGGCCTTCCGCAACCCAAAGCGCCGATTTCACCAAAGTTCTCAAGTCCCTGCCTCCATCTCGCTGATGTTGAAGCGCCAAGGCCCTTGTCGCACCCATTGTGGACAGGGTGAGCGGAGTCAAGAGGCTCGATGGCGATCAAGCGGACTAGGCCGCCAAGCTTATCTTTCTTTGTCGCAGAGATCATGTTTAGGCGAAAAATTTATTAGATCTCATGCATGTTATTATGTAATATACACTATCTTAGGCAATCGAATGCAATGTTATTTCCTTTACTTGATTTTTTCCCTTGTATGTTTATGCCCTACGCTTTTAGGGGACTTGTCGGTGCAAACACCTTTGCCGCGAGCGCTGAGTGCGGAACTTCAGCAGCCTCACGGCGATGTCGCCCGACAAGCAACCTTGTCGCAACTAGTTGCAGCACACTTAAGTTGTTGAGCGGACTCAAACAAAGTAAGGGCGCAAGCTAGTCGCGAGTCGGTTCCTCCGCCGCACAGGTTTTCCATACAAAGTACTATCGCTCGAGGAAGATAACTTAAAATTTAAAACTGATTGTTTAAACTTAGCAACTTAGCTTCTCTCGTTGTTCATTTCCGCAAGGCGACAGCCTCGAGCGACGCTTGGCCCACACCATTATCTTCTCCTTCCCCGGTTAACTTGTGGGTGGATGAACCTTCTTCTTGTTTGAGAAGAAAGAAGAGAAAATAAAGTTATGGAGCCTAGTGGCTCGTTATCGCTACGGTGTGGATGCTGCACAAAATGTTAGAGAACACATGCATATAAGATTATGAAAGCATGTATTGACAAGTTGTGCGCAACACATAGGCTTTATCGATGCACGGGTCTCTACTCGCTTTGTACAAAGGATTACATGCAACAGCGGCAAGACTTGTATAGGGGGTGGTTGCCGAACGGGTTCCGCAACCGCGCTTTTATGGGTAAAACTTATGAAGATGCTCTATATTCCAGGAATTGCTCACCGAACGCCATCTTCGGTCTCAAGGCGGACAGCGCCGCCTAGTGACTCGCTTTCACCCGATAAGGGCCTTCCCACTTCAAGGCCAACTTGTTGGAATTCTTGGCGGATTGAACGCTACCAAGAACAAGGTCGCCTTCCTCAAGCTTCGCATTAACTTTGCGGCTATGGTAGCGACGCAAAGCTTGCTGGTAACGAGCAGCTCAGACAAAGAGCTCAAGACGATCCTCCTCGAGGAGCAGCGCGCCATCTTGTCGCAGCTGCTCTTGCTCAAGCTCATCATAAGCGAGCACTCGAGGTGACCCGTGATACGAAGTTCCGTGGGGAGAACTGCCTCGCCCCATAGACTAGAGCGAAGGTGTCCGCCAAGGGCTCGATTTGGCGCCGCCCCGATCGACCAAAGAACCACCGCAGCCTCGATCCAGCTTTCTTCCGCACTTGCGCAGCCTCGTCGAAAGTTCTGGTCTTGAGTCCCCGCAGACTTCAGCATTTGCCTCTCGCTGACCGCTGCTTCTCGGTGAGCAATGTATAAAGCAGATTTGGCGCCAAGATCTTGGACGATTACATGAAGGTGCGACTCATGAATTGTGTGCCATTGTCGGTGATGATCCTGTTAGGAATCCCAAACGGCAAACAATTGACCAAGAACTTGATCACCGACTATGCTGTCACCTTCCTCATCGGTTCCACTTCCGCCACTTTGTGAACTTGTCGATTGCGACGATAAGTACTCAAAGCCCCGACAGCTCGGGGAAGGGGCCGAGGATGTCGAGCCCCTGCACCAAAAGGGCCAGGATAAAGGGATCGTCCGAGAGCTTGAGCTGGTTGGTGTATCTGCTTGGAATGGAACTGCACGCTTCACACTTGGTTACTTGTGCGCCAGCATCCTCGAGGGCTTCGCCGAAGAAACCTTGCCGGAAAGCTTTGCTTAGTGTTTTGCGCCAATGTGGTGACCACATATGCCTCCATGTATCTCTCGCCAACAGCTTCGGCCCATCTTCCCGCAAATACACTTCAATTTCACTCCGCTGAGTCTTCTTCAGATAGGATGTTGTCAACAAACTGATACATACTTGACCGCCGGGCTACTTTTTCCGCTTCTTCTTGCTCTTCGGAAGTTCTCCGTTCAAGGAAATGGACGATTTGTTGCGCCCATGCCGGAGCCTCGTGGCTCGACAACAAGGACTAAAGGCTCATCTACCATCAAGGGAACATTAGCTTCCACGGCAAGAACTCGTGGTTCCGCCGAGTTGATGATCCCCGCAAGCTTGCCGAGCAAAGCTTGTCGGGAGCGCTCGCTTCAACGAAACAAACCATTGGGTTTGTCGGAGCAGACTGCTCCTCGCTGATATTTGCGCTGATTTTAGGGACTTTCTTGGCGGCGGCTCCGTGGAGCTCACCGAAAGTAGTCGCCGAAACCAATTTTCTTCTTGCTCTGTCCTCGTTGATGGTGTTACGTTGGTTGAGTTAGCTTGAGCACAAAAATCCTGGTTCCATTGTAACTTGAGTGCGGCGACTTTGACAGGCCATCAGCAATATCATTCTCGAGCTCTTGGAACATGTTCCATTTGCAGGCCTTCAAAGTGCTCTTCTAGCTTCCTCACTTCATCGACGAGGCTTCCATCAACGGACTCGATAATCTTTATTTACTTGGCGGACGACAAGTTGCGAGTCCCCCGACAATGAGCTTCTTGATCCCAAGGTCTACCGCAATCTCTAGACCGCAAGCAAACCTTCATACTCTGCAGATTGTTTGTTGCTTGTTCCTTGGGAAAGTGCATCCGGACTATGTACTTGAGGTGCTCTCCGTGGTGCGATAAGCAGCACGCCGCACCGGGCGCCTTGCAGCGAGAAGGCACCATCAAAGTACATCAGCCACTCTTTATTTGCCTCCTTGACGGGATGCTCGCTCTCGAATTTCTTCATCTTATGCTACGCCCACTCGCTATGAATTCTGCCAATGCTCGCTTTGGATAGTTGAAGTGCTTTCAAACTTGAGACCAAAGCTTGATAGCCCAAAGGCCCACTGACAATTCTGCCTGTTGCTTCGGATTTTGCAATATCCTCTTCAGCGGAAAGCGAGTGACAACTGTTATCTCATGTGCTTGGAAGTAATGGCGCAGCTTTCTCGAGGCCATGAGGAGGCCGAAAAGCAACTTCTGCACACCGGAATACCTTGACCTAGCCCCCTGTAAAAGGGAACTCGACAAAGTAGACTGGGCGCTGCACCATCCTTTTCAGATCTTGTCGCAACTCTGCAAAGATCCGCCCTTGTCGGGACCAGAGCTTGACGGCGAAGCCTCCCGCTTGTCGCTGGATGCACCTCGCCTCGTTGCCGGCTCATCATCCGCCTCCTCTCCGCTACTAACGCAGCACTAACCACTTGATTGGTCGCCGCTATATACAGCAGCAACTTCTCTTGTGGCCTAGGTGCGACAAGTATTGGAGTGGAGGACAGGTATCTCTTCAAGTCCTGCAGCGCAGCCTCCGCTTCGGAGTCCATTTCATTGACCTGCTTTTTCAAAATCTTGAAAATGGCAGGCTGCCAACAGACTTAGAGATAAACCTGCCGAGAGCAGCCACGCAACCGCAAGCCTTCTTACATCCTTGACGCGCTTTGGTGCTTCAATCTGCTCAATGGCCTTGATCTTGTCGGGATTGGCTTCAATTCCTCACCGAGACACAAAAACCCGAGAAGCTTGCCGGAAGGGACTCCAAACACGCACTTCTCGGGTTGAGCTTGAGGTTGATCTTGCGAGATTTGCAAATGTCTCATCCAAATCCTGAACAAGAGTTGCTTTGTCCTTGCTCTTGACCACTATGTCATCCATGTAGGCTTCTACATTTCGTATTTGTGGCTCAAAAGCATCATGGACTACTCTTGCAAAACTTGAACCAGCATTCTTCAAACCGAAAGGCATCCGTATGAAACAAAGACGCGCACATGGTGTAATGAATGCGTTTTCTTCATCCTCTTCTCGCCATGAAGATCTGATGATACCTGAATATGCATCAAGGAATGAAAGCAAATCACATCCAGCCGTGGAGTCAACAATCTGGTCTATACGCGGCAAGGGAAATGGGTCTTTGGGACAAGCTTTATTAACATCTGTGAAGTCAATACAAAGTCTCCATTTCCCATTCGCCTTGCGTACAACTACCGGATTGGCCAACCACGGGATGGAGTACCTCCGACAAGGCCTGCTGCTTCCAACTTCTTGATTTCTTCCGCTATGAATTCTTGGCGCCCACCGCTGCTTCCTAACTTTTTGCTTGACGGGCCAAGGTGAGGACAGACAGCTAGGTGGTGCTCAATTACTTTCCTCGAACACCGGGATGTCGATGGTTGCCATGCAAACACATCGACATTCGCCCGCAGAAAGCAACGAGCTCGCCTTCCTATTTAGGGTCAAGCGTGGCAATCGATGGTGAAGGTACCACCAGTGCCGCCCTCCTTGGCGGCACCTTCTGGTCTTCGCGGAGCTGCCATCATCTTCTTGCACTTGCCGGTGGAGCTCGATGGTGCGCCCTCGACGGTAGCGCAGCACTCAAGAGGTGCGCTTGCCGGAGGGCATCGTAACTCTTGCCGGACTTGGTGGTCTTCTTCTTCCCCGGAGCTTCAGCGGCAAGTGGTTTGATATCCGCCGTAGCTGTTGCATCCCGGTAAATCTTGTCGGCGCAGATAAGCGCATCCTTCTTGTCGCCATGGACAGAAATGACGCTTATCGGGCCGGGCATCTTGAGTAAATTGTAGGCGAATGAGAAGCTGCCATGAACTTGGCAAGCGCCGGACGGCCAAGTATGCCATTGTAGGGCAATGGGAAATCGGCAACGCCGAATGTGACCTTCTCGTTCTGAAGTTTAGCTCATCGCCAAATGTTACCGCAACGTGATCTTCCCTTTGGGCTTGCTCCTTCCTGGGTTGATTCCTTGAAAGTACCAGCCTTCGAGCTCACCGTCGTGGATTTGAAGCTTCTAGAGCACCGCAGAGAGATCAGGTTCAGGCCGCCCCGCCGTCAACCAACATCTTTGTGACCTTGAGGTTGCGAATAGTTGGTGATACCAACATCGGCAAGCACCGACCGCAGTGACGCGATCAGGTGATCCTCAATGTCAAAGATGATGGGCGGCCGGACCACTTCGAGGTTTGCGCGACTCTATGGATGGTTCTCGCTGCATTAACCTCACGATCCATTGCTTGAGTTGGCGGTGCGAGGTATGCAGAGAAGCACCACCGCCAACGCAAAGGACCTCCGCTGCCTCTCAAACTCCCCGCTCATCAGCTTCATCATCTTCCATATCTTCATCGCCATCTTCGCTTCGTTCTTGTCGCGCCGCTGGAGGTCTGTTCCTTGCCGCTGCTTGGCCTTGCCGCAGCGCCCCCCCGCCGGTCTCTTCTTACTAGCTGCACCTGCACCTTCCCGGCCTTTCTCCTTGTCTCGCCGTCAGATTCAGCCCTCTCAGAGCTCAACAAGCTGCTCGACTTTCTTGCAGCTCGAGATCGTGGCCCTTGGTGCGGTGGATCTTACAAGATCGCTTGTTGAGCTGTCGCTTATCGGCGGCCGCCATTAACTTGGCGGTCGTTGTCAACGGCAACCTCTTTGCCGGAGCCACCAGCCTTGGCTTTGTTGGCGGCACCATCCTTGCCGGACTGCTCGACAACTAGTACTTCTTGGTTTTTCTTCTTCGTTGTTTCGCCGCCGCTCTTCCTTGCCGGGCGGTCTCCTCACCGCCGACTCTGCCCCACATCCTCTCCTAGGAGTCTTCTTCCTTCTTCAAGCAGGCACACTTGTCGGCCAGGGAGAGCTCACGACGCCTTTCACTTTGCACATCGCCATCTCCTCCTCATCCCGCGGTTTCGCACATTCTCGATGAAATGCACCGATCACCGCGCAGGGTGGACATCCGGGATGTTGTAATGCACACGGCTGAATCTCTCGATGAATTTGCGCAGGACTCTCCTTCCTTCCGGGCAAGCAGGTGAAGGTCACTCTTGGCCATGAGGCTTGTGGTCACCGTGAAGGCGCCGACAAACTGGTGGCACAACCGCCCAAGAAGAAATAGAGCTGTCCGGCAAGTGCATGAGCCAAGACCCGACGCTTGGCTTGAGCACAAGAGGGAAATAGTTGGCGAGGATCTTGTCGCCTCGCCCCCGCAGCCTGCACCGCGATGGTGTAGATGCCGAGGAACTCCGATGGGTGTGTCCCGCCATCATACTTCTCCGCACATCCGCTTGAAGTTTTTCTTGTCGGGCCACTAGACTTGCCGCAGCTCACGAGTGAACGCAGGGCAACCTATCACAGACGGCAAGTCGCCTCGTTCTTCGGGCGCATGCATATCGACAAGGCCCGGCGCTGGTCTGATTGACGCCACGCTTCTTCGGCGCCGATACGGGTTCGAAGCGCTTTCTTCTTGCCGCTTCGAAGAACTTGGCGCTGGTCGCGACGAAGCTCGCGGATCCGACGACGCCTGTGGAGTCGCTGCCGACGTGGATCCGCGAGTCGGTGATCTTGGCCTTCGGAAGGGGAGGTACGGTGGCTGCACCTCGCGAAGTCTCGCCGCCATCGGCTCGCGTTTTGTCGCCAGCCGCTGCTGCGGCGCTTTGGTTGCCGCGGACATCGCTGCTGGCAAAGCCGATGAGGCTCGATGGTGGCCTCCATTCGCCGATCTTGTCGGCCATTGAGGGTAGTCTAGAAGTAGCTGAGCTCTTGCCAAGGCTTCGCTGGTGTGGTGGGTGGCAATGGCGACGGAGCGAAGAACGAGACATGCTCGGACTCCCAACCAAGTTAGGAGGAGCAGCGCCCCGCCTCAAGCGACCGTGACTCACCGGTACCGCATGTCAAGCGCAGCATGCGGTCTCGAGGGTCCCCGGATCCTCCAGCTTGGCCTTGATCTATCGGACATATGGTGCCGGGAGCACCATGACGCTGTCTTTCCCGCGCCTCTTGAGAAGGACGCGTGCGCACTCGACGCCAAGCTTGCGCCTGCCTTGTCCTTGGATCCGCAGCGCCAGGCTCTTTCGACGACGCCTGCCTCCGCCGCGCTTTCTCCACCACTCGCCAGCCCAGTGGTGGTGGGTTTGACGCGACGGCTCGCTGCCGCCAAGCCTTCTTCTTTGGTGGCATGTTGACGAAGATGTTGATGAAGAATTGCCGTGTGAACGCCGGATCGGGTTCACACAGCCTCGACGCCTCTACCGGGCGCGCCAAAGATGTCGGGAAGCTGATCGTGTCCCGCGATCACCTATGGTACCTGGTCCCTTGTGGTTCGGAGGGGAGCGGAGGATGCACAAAGAGCGGATCAAGCGATGCACACGAGCAGATTTACCCAGCTTCGAGCTCTCCTGAGAGATAATACTCCTACTGCTGCTTTGTGGATTATATTGTGTTCTTGCTAGGGAGCAATGGGAGCTACAAAACCTAGCCTCGAGTGTGGTCTCAGATGAGTCGAATGAACTAAGCCGAGTCGAACCGAACCCTTTCTACGCTGCACTTGGGCCTCCTTTTATAGGCACAAGGGGTCACCACAGTGGCAAGTAGACAAGGGTAAGATAGTAAAATGAGAGGTTGGTACACCGCTTGTACAAAGGTACAAGGATCTATACCTAACTCGACGGCAAGGGACAAGAGTCATAAATGCCCGCCTCTGCCGCCTCAACAAAGGTAACAGTGGACCGCTGGCGCCCATTTGCCACGATGGTAGCTTGTCGGCGCCGCTTATCGCTGCTCCTCACTGGCTGCACAGCCCATCGACACGCTGCTCTCGGAAAGCCCCATGCGACACATTGGCGGATGAGCTGGAGCGAGATGAAGAGAGTTGCTCGCCGGGCAAGCGCCTTTGCCGCAGCAGTAACCCTTGTCGCGCTTTGGGAGCTCGGCGCCATCGAGCCTTCCCAAGAAGCTCCTCTTGCCGGGCCTTGTTTCCTTCGTGCCTTGAGGGTCTTCCGCAAGCTCCTCTTGCCGGGCCTTGATTACTTTGTTCTCGAATGGCTCCAAAGGAGCCGCGAAGATCTCGATGGTCACCAGCCAGCCCTCCGCTGGTGCTGCAACTGCCTGCACGAAGTTCGGGTGCTAGGGTACCCCTACCTAGTACAATCGGCAGTGATACGAGCCACATAGCCATAATGCATATAGTATAGTTTATCATCTGTTTTTCTATTATTCTGCTCTTGCCGGTACATTCAATGTACTGACCTATACGGCTGGAACGTATCATGTTGCAGATACTTTCTTCCGACGAGTAAGAGTACGGTACAGGGTTACGGTCTACACTCAACCTGCCGATGGCGTTGATGGGACTCCACACCTGATTGATTGTTTCCGCTATGACTTATGAGGTATATATATCAGTTTTACGTTATTTATACATGTGATTGCACTTTGATATATACATTGATGTACTGTGTGTGCCAGCATACTGATCCAGGGATGGCATAGAAACACAGAGGCTTGACCGTTTGAGGTCGGGTCACTACACTAACAAATATAAGTGAAGCAAAAGAGCATTCTAAAAATGGCGGTTGTCTATGTAAAGAGAGACAGACATCTAAGCTTCAAATGATATAAGTGAAGCACATGAAGCATTCTATAAAGCCATACTCAAAATATATAAGTGAAGTGCAATGAGCATTCTATAAATCAACCAAGGACTATCTCATACCAGCATGGTGCATAAAAGAAAAGTGAAAACTAAATGCAAAAGACGCTCCGAGATTTGCACATATCTCGTGAATGAAACGAATCCGAAAACATACCGATATTTGTGGAAGAAAGAGGGGATGCCTTCTGGGGCATCCCCAAGCTTAGACGCTTTAGTCTCCTTCAATATTTACTTGGGGTGCCTCGGGCATCCCCAAGCTTGAGCTCTTTCCTCTCTTCCTTCTTCTCACATCGAGACCTTCTCGATCATCGAACACTTCATCCACACAAAACTTCAACAGAAAACTCGGTAAGATCCGTTAGTATAATAAAGCAAATCACTAGTCTAAGTACTGTTGCAAACCAATTCATATTTTGTTTTTGCATTGTGTCTACTGTAATATAACTTTTTCATGGCTTAATCTACTGATATGAATTGATAGTTTCATCAAAACAAGCAAACTATGCATCAAAAACAGAATCTGTCTAAAACAGAACAGTCTGTAATAATCTGAACATTCACCATACTTCTGATACTTGAAAAATTCTGCCAAAATTAGGAAAAATAAACAATTTTTATAGGAAGACAGTTCAAAAATAATCAGAACCATTTGATGTTCCAGTAAAAAATTAAAAATCACGCACTACAGCCAAAGTTTCTGTCCTGCACCGTACAAACCAACAAGTATTGTAAACATCCTAAAGGCAAACCTTGGCACATTATTTTTATAATACAATGGAATTTTACAAGGGGATAATTATTTTTGTTGAAAAGTTTCTGTTATCAAGATTCACAAAGTTGCCGTGAGCATGAACAAAGTTCAAGGAGCTCTCCCACTTCAACAGTGCTTGTCCTTCTCACTTTCACTTTCCTTTTTGAAAAGTTTTGGGTTCCCCTCTTTATTTTTGTTGTTTTTAAACTATATGAAAGCACTCAACAGAAGTAAATGACTCTCTAGAACTTCCAGGTTGTCTCCCTGGCAGCGCTTTCTTTAAAGCCATTAAGCTAGGCATATAGTGCTCAAGTAGTGAATCCACCCGGATCCCAAGGTATATCAAAGCCAATTTTAATTAGTAATGATTTGTAATTTAGTAGTGAGCACAAAGTAACATATGTCATGTAGTGACGAAGTCTAAGTCTCTTCCTATGCATCGGCATGTCATAAAAGAAAAATTCATGCACACATGGTAAAGGCCAATGCATAGTGTAAACAGTTTCTTGCAATTTTATCGTGTGGGAAACATAGAGAGGTGGAGATATAGTTCCTCTCTCATAATAATTGCAAGTAGGATAAGCAAGCACATGCATATTATATTCATCAAAATCATCATGTGCAACGGTAAAAGGCAACCCATCAATTTAATCCTTAATAAGTGCAAACTTCTCCGATATAGTGTAGTCGGGAGAATTCAAAAAGATAATAGGACTATCATGCGTGGGTGCAATAGCAACAATTTCATGTTTAACATAAGGAACTATAGCAAGTTCATCTCCATAAGCATAATTCATATTGGCATCTTGGCCACAAGCATAGCAAGCATCATCAAAAAGGGATATTTCAAGAGAATTAATGGGATTATAATAGTCATCATAGCAATCATCCTTCGGTAAGCACGAAGGGGAATTAAAGAATGTATGAGTTGAAGAGTTACTCTCATTAGAAGGTGGGCACGGGTAGCTAATCCTCTCTTCCTCCTTTTGTTCTTCGCTCTCCTCCTCATCTTTTTCATCCAATGAGCTCACAGTTTCATCATTTTCTTCTTCCATAGATTCCTGAAAAATATTAACCTCTTCTTGGACAGCGAAGACTTTCTCAATAAGTGCATTAATATCGGAATTGTATTCATAATTCTCATAGCAATATTTGAGGATAGCTAAATTTTTAGGTATATAAGCAGCATCATCAAAATCTTCAAACTCTTTAAACATAGATTCAATTTCATAAGCACCCATAAAAGCAACAAATTCTTCTATTTGTTCCACATCATATAATCATATATACCATTAGCATAAGAAGCTAAGGTTTTATTATCATTAAATTTTCATGAAAAGGGAATGTGCGGAGCCTTCATCCTAGAGCAACAAGTATAATCATAACTCAAGCATAATTGCCTAGCATACCACTTCAATATATGAATTTGATCCCATAATAGTTTCCCTTTTTGAGTCAAGCAATAATCCCTAAAGTATTCACGTTGATCCAACATTACTCCCATTACATAGTTGAATGGGGTTTTCTCAGGATTATCAAAGTAGTACATAATATCTTTGACATAACCAGCATCGAGGGTTTTAGGAGGTTCCCCATCTCCATGAGTAGCAAGTACACCTATTTTTTTTGGTATTTTGTGTTCCATATCCATAACTAAAGATAAAGAACAACTAAG
Source organism: Aegilops longissima (assembly GCA_021605205.1). Classification (NCBI taxonomy): domain Eukaryota; kingdom Viridiplantae; phylum Streptophyta; class Magnoliopsida; order Poales; family Poaceae; genus Aegilops; species Aegilops longissima. The sequence goes on from CM038678.1 coordinate 297,041,427, forward strand.
AACAACAAATAAAAATTACTTAGTGATAAAGCAAACAAGCACACACGCGAATATTCACCCCATGCTATGACTCCCCGGCAACGGCGCCAGAACAAGGTCTTGATAACCCTCAAGTATAGAGGATCAATTGTAGCATATTTCGACAAGTAAGAGTGTCGAACCCAACGAGGAGCTAAGGTAGAACAAATATTCCCTCAAGTTCTATCGACCACCGATACAATTCTACGCACACTTGACGTTCGCTTTACTGGAAACAAGTATGAAACTAGAAGTACTTTGTAGGTGTTTTTGGATAGGTTTGCAAGAAAATAAAGAGAGCGTAAATAAAAAGTAGGGGCTGGTTAGATGAAGACACAACTAAATTAGTTTTAGTAGAGAGATTTTTGTTACGAGAAAGTTATTTGTCCCTAGGCAATCGATAACTAGACCGGTAATCATTATTGCAATTTTATTTGAGGGAGAGGCATAAGCTAATATACTTTCTCTACTTGGATCATATGCACTTATGATTGGAACTCTAGCCAGCATCCGCAACTACTAAATATCATTAAGGTAAAACCCAACTATAGCATTAAACGATAAATTCCCCTTTATCCTATACGCAAACAACCTACTTATTCGGGTCTGTGCTTCTGTCACTCACGCCACCTACCATAAGCAAATCACGAACATATTGCAAACCCTACAGAGGGAATCCCTCACGCTTGCGCGACACGGAGAGCACCATAGGACAACACCAATAATAAAACATGCAACTCAAACCAATCTTGATCATCAAATAGCCCATAGGACAAAACAGATCTACTCAAACATCATAAGATAGCCATACATCATTGGGAAATAATATATAGCGTTGAGCACCATGTTTAAGTAGAGATTACAGCGGGTAAGAGAGAGGTTACACCGCTGCATAGAGGGGGGACGAGTTGGTGATGATGGCGGTGAAGTTGTTGGTGAAGATTGCGGTGATGTTAATGGCCACGGCGTGTTCCGGCCACCGGAAGAGAAGGGAGAGGGGGCCCTTCGCCTTCTTCTTCCTTGACCTCCTCCCTAGATGGGAGAAGGGTTTCCTCCGTCCTTGGCCTCCATGGCGGGAGGGGCGAGAGCCCTCCGAGATTGGATCTGCCTCTCTCTCTCTGCTTCTACGCTCTGCTTTTGCTGCCCTTTCACCGCTTATTTTATATCCGAGATCCAGAATCTCGATTGGGTTGAAAACTTCGCCCAGATCTTTTTCCAAAAAATAGCTTTCTTGCGGCCAAAGTAGAGCATCAACCGACTTACGAGGGGCCCACGAGGGTGGGGGCACGCCCTCCTGGGTAGGGTGTGGGCCCCACCCTTGTGGCCACCTCGGGCACCGTCTCGCATTGATTTCACTTCCCAAAAATCACAAATATTCCAAAATAATTCTCCATTCGCTTTTATCCCGCTTGACTGCTTGATATGGGGTTTCATAAACATAAAATATGCAACAAACAGAACTCGCATCTGCACCGGATCAATATATTAGTCCCAAAATAGTAAAAAAGTTGCCAAAAAGTATATGAAAGTTGAATAATATTGGCATGGAACAATAAAAAATTATAGATACGACGGAGACGTATCAGTCAACGACGGTGACAAGATGCTCGGCCTCGGTGATGCGTCCTCCCTCGTGATGTGGGCGAGGTCTGAGGCCCTCCAGAAGAGAGCCCCCGAGCCCTGCCCAAGGAGGGCGCCGGGTGCGCCTTCCTATGCGAGGTAGGGAGGCGCCCCAGGCGCGGGCCGATCCTATTGTGGCACCGCTTGAGGCACCGCTCCCCTAAGGTCCTGTGCGGAGTAGCTGCTTCTTCTTCTTGGGGATGGCCTCAGGAGGATACTCGCCCTTGCTGTCTGTTTCTTCGATTGCTGCGGCTTGGAAGGCATGCTCGAGGGAGCACACCGCGTCTCTTTCTTCGCAGGGGACCGTGATGATTCCGCCGCTTCCGGGCATCTTGAGGACGTTGTAGCCGTGATGAGTCACTGCCATGAACTTGGCCAGTGCCGGGTACTCGAGAATGGCATTGTATGGCATACGGATGTGAGCGACATCGAAGTCGATGAGCTCAGTGCGGTAGTTGTTGCGTTATCCGAAGGTGATGGGAAGGCGGACCTGCCCTATCGGTGTGGTGGAGCCGTCAGTCACTCCTGAGAAGGGCTTGGTAGGCTGAAGTTGATTGTATGGCACTTGAAGGTTGTCGAACGTCTCGACGGACAGGACGTTAAGCCCTGCATCGCCATCGATGAGGGTCTTGGTGACTTGTACGTTGCTGATGATGGGTGAACAAAGCATCGGGAGAGCGCCAGCGGTTGCCGCGCACTTGAGCTGATCTGCCGAACTGGAGGTGATGGCGCACTTGGACCACCTGAGTGGGTGCGTGGCCTCGAGCCTGGGGAGGACTGTGTTCACCTCACGAGCAAAATTGCTTGAAGATGCGTTGAGAGGCTGGGGCTTGAGCTCCACCCAATATGCAGGTGATGGCACGCGGCTCCCGGAAGCCCCCAGCCCCCTCGCCCCGATGGTGGTCAAGCCTTCTTGGTGGTGGAGGCAGCGGAGGAAGACCGGCGCTGTTCTCGAGGGCGGTCCGCGGTTGATCCTCCAGCACCTCGCGAGGCTGGTCCTGCCAATGGTCTTCACGAGGCCGGTCGCGCCACTCCTGGCGTGGGCCACGGTCGTCCCAACGTCCTCCGCCACGTCCTCCTCCTCGGCCGTAGCCCCAGTCGTTGCACTTGGGGCATCGACCGAAGCGTCCATACCAAATGGCCCTGAGCTCTTGACAATCATTGGTGTTGTGGCTGTGCACGTTGTGGAAGGCGCGGAATGGTCGGCTGCTCTTGGATGACTTTGGCTGGTCCCTGCCGCACTTGTGGTCCGCCTCGGCCATGAAAGCACCACCACTTTGCGCTTTCACGCCCTGGCCTTGGCTTTTCTCCTCCGGTCGATACTGGGAGCTCGAGGATGGAAAGGCGCCCTTCCTCAGCTCTTGCGCACTTGGTCGCCAGGTTGAACAGCTCCAGAGATGTGCACAGCTCCTCGTGGATGGCGAGCTCCTCCTTCATCTTGACGTCACAGACTCCATCAGAGAACACCGAGGTGATGGCCTCGTCCGTCACCTTGGGGATCTTGAGGCGAACGTTGTTGAAGCGCTGGATGTACTTCTGGAGGGTCTCTCCTGGTTGCTGCTTGATGCGGCGCAGGTCACCCGCGGCCGGGGGGCGGTAGCGAGTGCCCTGGAAGTTGGCGACAAAGCTGTTGCGCATCTCGTCCCAGGAGGAGATCGAGCCCGGAGGCAGGTTCAGGAGCCACGAACAAGCACCGTCCTTGAGCGCCATGGGGAACCAGCTCGCCATGACTTTCTCATCGCTGCTGGTCAGCTTTGATGCTCAGCTCAGAGCTGCAAGAACTCGCGGGTCGGGGTGACGTCAGAGCGAGGAGGCGATCCGCTTGAACTTGCCCGCCAGCGACCCACGAGCTCGGGGTGAAGGCGCGACAGCCTGCAGTGGTCACCAGGGCTCGCTGTGGAGGTGGAGCTTGATCTTGGTGCCCACGCGCCGCCACGGCAAGTGGCACACGGCCCCGCCGTGGCAAGTTATCCTGACGTGGCGGTGCGAGGAGCGGTGGAGCATTCTCTTGCGGCCGAGGAACTTCTTGACAGCTTGTTTCTTCACGCGCGGGTGCTTGGGGCGGCGGGTCACACCGCGGGGCCGCGTGTCTTGGCGCCAGGGCGCCGTCTTGCTGCAGAGGTGGTGGAGGCGCTCCGTGAGCTATGTCGCCCGTAGTCGGCGATGGGCGAGGCATCGAGAGGGATAGTGCAGGGGAGCCCCCTGCGGCGCTGATGAGCTCGGCGATGCGGTCCAACCAGTCCTCGTAGAGGTCTTTGACCGGGCGGTAACGCAGGAGCTTGTGTGCCATGAGCAGTGCGGCCCATGCGTCCGTGGGAGCATGACGAGCGTGAGACGACGAACCGGCGGGGGTCAGCGACAGAGTGGCGGTGCGGCCATCCCACCGCACCAAGGGGTGCAGCAAGGACGCCAGCTGCTCGTTTCCAACTGGGCCGGTGGCAGCGTTGGCGGTGGCTGATGGAGAACGACGGGGAGGACCGCCGACAGGAGCCGTCTGAGCGACGCGGGTGGCGAGGGCGGCCCGGCGCTCAGTGCGGGCGCGACGAGCGTCCGACATGGTTGTGGTGGAGCGGCGAAGCACGGATCGACGAGAGGAAAGCTTCAGCGCACCCCGACCTGGCGCGCTAAATGTCGGATTTTGGGTTCCGGCAAACCCTTGAGGTTCGAACACTGGGGTGCGCACAAAGATCTTCCCCTACCTAATGTCGCCCTCACCCTCACCGCGATCTCAAGGTAAAGCTCGACGAACTCAAAGAACACGAGGACCCAAGATTTATACTGGTTCGGGCCACCGTTGTGGTGTAATACCCTACTTCAGTGTGGTGGTGGTGGATTGCCTCTTGGGCTGAGGATGAACAGTACAAGGGAAGAACAACCTCCTGAGGAGAGGTGTTCTTGTGGTCGATGAACTTGTGTGGGTGAGGATTACTCGACATGAGTTCGAGATGAGTTTTCAATGCCTCCTACCGTGGTGGCTAGTCCTATTTATAGAGACCCTGGTCCTCTTCCTAGAGCGGGAAGGGATGCCACAACGGCCAAGTTTGAAGGGGGGGCAGCTAGTACAACTTATCGTGACAAAAGTAGTCTTCATCTGCCAAAGGCTCTAGTGGTGATGCCGCCTTGGGCTCCATGGTGACCTCGGTCCTGCCGTCCTGCTGGTCTTGGTCTCGTTGTACCGATATGGAAACCTTTGCCTGATGCCTCGGGAATCCTTGCCTGCACTTGCCCCCTTTAGCACCAAAGGGGAAATGAGGACACTACGCGCTGGCGCCCGCCTGGTTGCGGTCGTCATGGCTTGCGTCATTGGAACCTCGTGAGGTTCGCCTTTCCTTGATCTCTTCGCCCCTCGCGAGCCAATCTGATGAGGCCGCTCCCGAGGAGGTCTTGAGTCATCTGCCTCGCGAGGCTTGGCCCCTCGCGAGGGTCTTGAGTGTTTGCTGGTGAAGACGGGTCGTAATGGGCCGCTAGAGGAGCCACGCCGTGGGCCGCAGGCAGGCAAGTCTGGGGACCCCCATTCCCAGAACGCCGACACGACTGTGTGGGATGTACATACGAACGGAAACGCGAAGGGACCTGACTCGTGGGATGTACTTACATCGAAACAATTTCTCTCAGATAATTTTATTTTTTAGCTCTCACAGACGATTTGCATATTTGAGCGCTCGCCGGTCGCACACGACCTCATTTTGCCAAGTGTGTGTGCCAGGAGGGCATATCCCCGACGGTTTCTGGGTCATGTGGGAACGGCCCCCCTATCGCCTTCACTCACTTGGCGACGGTTCCGAACACTGTCACGGATAGGGGTTAAAAACCGTTTGTATAGCACCGACGCGTACTAGTGACATCTCTGAAAAATATTTCCCTGCTCATAAGAAACAAGCTGCTTTGCAGGAAACATTCAGCTTTGTGCAAACCAAAGAAGAGAGTCTCCCACAAGCTTGGGGGAGGCTTTGCCAGCTACTTAATGCTTTGCCTGATCATCCTCTTAAGAAAAATTAAATACTTGATAAGTTCTATAATGGACTAACCGATGCTTCCAGGGACTTCCTAGATATTTGTGCTGGTTGTGTTTTCAGGAATGAACTATAAGACAAGCTGAGGAATTATTGAATAATATATTCAAAAATTATGATGATTGGACTCTTCCTGAACCACCACCGAAACCCACTCTGAAGAAGAGGGGTATATTATATCTCAGTCCTGAAGATATGCAAGAGGCAAAGAAATCTATGAAGGAAAAAGGTATTAAAGCTGAGGATGTTAAAAATTTACCTCCTATTGAAGAACTACATGGGCTTAATACACCACCACTGCCTAAGGTGGTAGAGGTAAATTCTCTAACGAAGTTCAATGATAATGATAATCCTCAAAATATGCATCCGAGCCAATGCCTTTATGAGTTTGAAAACTACATTAGAAAATAAGATCACTTCAATGCAAATGTTATGAAACAATTGAAATACAATTCTGATATGATTGCTTGCTTGAGTGACTTGTTATTTAGAATCTGAAATGATGTTAGAGGTGTTGGAAAGCATGCTTCTATGGTTCAAACTGAGTTAGAACAAGTTGCTAAATCTCAAAGAGAGTTGTTTGATTAAATGAATAATAATATGCATGACTTTGCTGTTAGAGTTGCAACCAGAGGAGGTAAAATGACTCAGGAACCACTTTATCCTGAGGGACACCCGAAAAGAATTGAACAAGACTCACAAAGAAATAACACTCACTACTAGGAAAAGGGCTATAGATGAAATGGATTAATGGCGCACTGCATATGTGGTGCGCCACTCACTATATACTAATGGTGCACCGTGTTGGTGCGCCATTAGTGTTCAACACTAATGGCGCACCACATCCACGGCGCCATTAGTAACAATTTTTTTATTTTTTTTCAAATTAGTAATGGCGCACTGTGATAGTGCGCCATTATTAGTTTATTCAGTAATGGCGCACTACATCCACGGTGCGCCATTACTAAAAAAAATTCAATTTTTTTTCAAAATTTTATTTTTTTTTATTTTTTTTCAAACTAGTAATGGCGCACTGTGGTATAGTGCACCATTACTAGTTAAACTAGTAATGGCGCACTGTGGGAGTGGTGCGCCATTACTAGTTCACTAGTAATGGCGCACCACTCCCACGGTGCGCCATTACTAACATGGCCCAAAAATGCCCCAATGCACCCCCGCCCACCCCCACCCCCGTGGACCGCTTTTCAGCTTAAAAAATAAAAGAAAATGATGAAATGTCAAAAAATAAAAGAAAATAAGTTTCCCATGAGATATGTGGTATAGTTGTTGGGAAAATTTACAAATATGAATTTCGACTTTATTTGCAAAATCTCTCAGGAATTTGTAAAATGGGCATAACTTTTGCATACGAACTCGGATTAAAAAGTTTTTTATATGAAAAATCATCTACTCAAAATGTTACATCCAAATTTAACTGGGGGAACCCCATTAAACATTTTGAAAATCCTCAAAAATCTAACAGAAAAAAGTTACGGGGCTTTTAAGTTCTGGAGGAAAAAAATTCAAACTTACTAGTGGCGCACCGTTTGCTAGGTGCGCCACTAGTAACAGAAAAAAAATTAGTTTCGAATTTTTTTCGGGAATTTTTTTTTCAAAATATGATACATAATATGAACGGAAGTTTGAAATAATTTTTCAAAATTTCATCACACTCATGAATATGAACAAAGTCCTAAACATCAACAAGGTTTAATAGGATTGATATGCTAGATATATCAACAAGTGCTTGTGAAGTGAGTCAGTGTCGGGTTGGATAGAACTCGTTAAGCGTGCTTGGGCTGGAATTGTGTGAGGATGGGTGACCTTTCGGGAAGTTTGACCACGGAGTGTGATTTGACCTGAGATTAAGCCATAGTGACCCGAGATTAAGAAAAAAATGAAAAAAAAACAAATTGAAAAAAAATTGAAAAAAATTGTTACTAATGATGATTTTAGGTGGTGCGCCATTACTAAGTGAGATAGTAATGACAAGACTTTCTAGGCATACTAATGGCGACTACAGGTGTGCCATTAGATTCAGATACTAATGGCGATTGGTGCGCCATTAGTAAAAAATACTAGTGAGTAGAGACAATGGCGCACCAGTAGTGCGCCATTTGTAGGCAAAACTGGTGCGCCATTAGTAGGCCTTTTCCTAGTAGTGACTAGTTCACCTAGTCCTTCTAGAAAGAAAAATAAGAAGAAAAATGATAGGACTTTGCATGCTTCTAGTAAACCTGAAGTAGAAAAACCTCTTGATAATGATAATGATGTTTCTATCTTTGATGCTGAAACTTAGTCTGGTAATGAACATTCACCTAATGATAATATACTGATGTTCATGAAGATACCCAACCAAACAATGAAAAAGAACCAGATAATGATGTTGAGATAGAACCACCTGTTGACCTTGATAACCCACAACCTAAGAATAAAAGATAAGATAAAAGAGACTTTGTGGCTAGAAAACACGGTAAAGAAAGAGAACCCTGGGTTCAAAAACCTATGCCCTTTCAACCCAAGTCAACTAAAAAGAATGATGATGAAGAATTTGAACGCTTTGCTGAAATGCTGAGGTCAGTCTTTTTGCGTACTCGCTTGACTGACATGTTGAAAATGCCTCCTTATGCAAAGTATATGAAAGACATCATCACTAATAAGAGAAAAATACCAGAAGCTGAAATCTCCACCATGTGTCGGTGTACTAGAGTAGGGGTACCCTAGTATCCCGGACTAGTGCACGGGCAGTTGCAGCATCCCGCGGAAAGGCTTGCCAGGTGACCGCCAAGGTCCTCCGTGGTTCTTTTGGAGCCATTCAAGAACAAAGTATTCAAGCCTAGGAGACAAGGCCCCGGCAAGAGGAGCTTGCCGGAAGGCCACCCAAGGCACTGAGACAAGGCCCCGCAAGAGGAGTTTCCGAAGGCCCGTGAGCGACAAGCTTCCGGGCGCGACAAGGCAACAATCATGCAAGGCGCTGTCATGGCAGACTACCACTGTCTCGCGCCCAAAGACATCCACCAACGTGTCGCCTCGACCTTTCCAGCGCGGTGGCAAGAGGTCAGCGCGCCAGCGGAGCGCTGTGGCAAGCGGCGCCGACAAGATTGCCATCGTGGCAAGCGGTGGCGCCCCGATGGTCCCTCGCTTGCACTGTTTGGGCGACGAGACGGCATTTAATGCCTTTGTCCCCGCCGTGGTTAGGTATGATACATCGTATAAGTAGTTGTACCAACCGCTATTCCTTTTCCATTTTTTTCCTTGTCTACGCTACACCTGTCGGAGACCCCTTGAGCATATAAAAGGAGGCCCATGCGCAACGAGAGGGGGGGTTGAGAGGTTGGAAACCAGTAAAACACTCACGCTTAGGTCTCGTTAGCAGCCGACGGTATCAGAGCACTCAGCGCCCCCTAGCAAGAACTCAATATACTCGCACATGCAGCAAGAGGGAGGTTATCTCCGGAGAGCTCCAAAGCTGGGTAACCGCTGTGCTTCTTCCGATCCGCTTCTTCGGCGATCTCCGCTTCGCCAACCGAAGGGGCTCGGTCCGCCGTCCCATAGGTGTTCGTGGGCCGATCAGCTTCCCGACATCTTGGCGCGCTGTAGGGCGTTGAGATTGTGTGAACCTGATCCGCGCTCACACGAAGCTAGATCTTTATCTTCTTCATCGACATGTCACCAAGAAGAAGTTTCGGCGGCAGCTGATCCGCCCATCGCCGATCCCACCACCACCGGAGCAAACGGGTGGTGGGGTAGACGCCGCGAAGAACGGGCGCCGACGGGAGCCCATGGCGCTGCCAGTCCAAGGACAAGGCTGCGCAGACCTCGCGTCCGCAGACATGCACCGCACTCCATCTCAGGAGGCGCGGATCGACATCGCCATGGTACCCGCAGTACCATACGCTCGCTGGGCCAAGATCGAGCTGGTGGATCTCGTGATGCTCAAGACCAGCATGCACGCCAACAGTTGGCACGAAGCGAGGCATTGCCGCTCGACGGGATATCGCTTCCTTCTAACATAGTTAGAAGTCCGAGCATATCCCGCCTCGCGCTGCTCGCCATCGCCACCCACCACCCATCGGGTTTTGGCGAGCTCAACTGCTCCTCGGATTACCCTCCAACAGCCGACAAGGTCGGCGAATGGAGGGCCACCATTCAAAGTCTCATCGCTTTGCTAACGGCGACACTCGCGGCAGCCGAAAGCACATCGCTGCCGCGCAGACTGCTAAGCATGAGCCGGTGCCGACGAAACCGTGGAGGTGCAACCACCATGCACTCTCCACCCCAAGGCCAAGATCGCCAACTCGCTGGATCCACCTCGACAGCCGACTCCACCGCCATCGCACTCCACGAGCCTGTCATGATCAGCGCCAAGTTCTTCACGAACGGCAACAAGAAGACGCCGAACTCGCGATCGAAGCGCCAAGAGAAGCGCCAAGTCAATCGAGACCAGCGCTGGGCCCTTCCGTCGACATGCATGCGCCTGGGGAACCAGCGATTTGTCAGACGCGTAGGTTGCCCCGCGCTCACTCGTGAGCTGTGGCAAGTCCAAGGCCCAACAAGAAGAATTTCGCCGACGCATCAGAGAAGTACGATGGCAAGACGATCCATCGGAGTTCCTCAAGATTCTACACCATTGCGGTGCAAGCTGCCGGGGCGAGACGACAAGATCCTCGCCAACTACTTCCCGCCGGTACTCAAGCCCAATGTCGATCCTGGCTCATGCACTTGCCGGACAACTCCATATCCTCTGGCAGATCTATGCCATCAGTTTGTCGGCGCTTTTACAGCGCCACAAGCTTCATGGCTAAGAGAGCGACCTTCATCCGCCGCCTGTAAGGAAGGAGAGCCCTCAAGCAAGTATATTCAGAGATTCAGCCACAGACAAAGACAACATCTCAGATGTCCACCCGCCATGTAATCAGCGCTGCTCCATCGAACGCGCGAAACCGCAGGATGCGGAGGAGATGGCGATGTGCAAGATCGAGACGCTGCTGAGCTATATGCCCCGCCGGCTAAGTGTGCACGGCCGAGGAAGGGAGGAAACTCCGGAGAGAATACAAGGTGGAGGATCTCGAGCAGTGAGGAGGCTGCCCGCAAGGAAAAACCGCGACGGAACAACAGAAGAAGAAAGGCAAATATGTGCTAGTTGTTGAGCAGCCCGGCAACGGAGGTGGCGCCAAGAAAGCCAAAGTTGGTAACTCGACAAGGAGGTTGCCGCTGGCACCAATCGCTGATCAAGGCGGTCGCCGCAAGCAAGACACCACCAACAAGCAAGATCGCAAGATCCACCGCACCAAGGGCCATGACCTCCGTGAGCTGCAAGAAGGTCGAGCAGCTTGTCGAAAGCAGCGTAAGGCTGAATACGGGTGACGCGACAAGGAGAAGGCTCAGAAGGTGCTGGAGGAGCTAGCAAGAACGCCTGCTCGGGAGGACGCCGCGCAAGGCCAAGCAGCGGCAAGAAGACAGACCACCTCGCGCCGCGACAAGGATGAAGATGACGACGACGATGAAAACATGGATGATGACGAGACCGGCGAGCAGGAGTTCCGTAGCCACGAGGTCCTGGGCGTTGACGGCGGTGCTTCTTCGCATACTCCACACCGCCAACTCAAGCAGTGGATGCGAAGTCAATGCGCGTAACCATCCGCCGAGTCACGCAAGCCTCTAAATGGTCCAAGACGCTTATCATCTTTGATATTGAGGACCACCCTGATCGTGATAACTCACGGGTCGGTGCTTGCCGATGTTGGTTTCACCAACTATCCGCAACCTCAAGGTCACTAAGATGCTAGTTGACGGCGGGCCGGCTTGAACCTGATCTCCTCGCCGTACTCCGTAAACCCGATCCCCGATGGTGAGCTCAAGAGACCGCACATTCCAAGGAATCAATCCGGGAAGGAGCAAGTCAAGGGAAAGATCACGCTGTCGGTGACATTTGGCAGCGAAGTTGAACTTCGTGACCGAGAGGGGCACTTTTGACTTTGCTGACTTTCCATTGCCTTACAATGGGATACTTGGTCCCAAAGACTCGCCAAATTCATGGCAGCCTCTCATTATGCATACAACATGTCAAGATGCCAGTCCCGATAAGTGTCATCTCCGCCCCTCGGCGACAAGAAGGATGCTCTTATCTCGCGCCGACAAGATCTACCGGGAAGCAAGCAGCCGCAATGATCACAAGCCACTTGTCGCTGAAGCTCCCGGGCGAAGAAGAAGACCAAGTCCGCAAGAGTTCTCGATGCCCACTCCGCAAGCGCACTCTTCGGAGTGCTGCGCTACCATCGAGGACGCACCATCGAGCTCCACCGCAAGTGTAAGAAGACGATGGCAGCTCCACCAGAGACCAAGAAGGTGTCCGCCAAGGAGGATGGCGCTGGTGGTACCTTCACCATCGCCACTCGACCCTAAATAGAAGGCGCTGCTGCTGCTTTCCTCATGGGCTAACGCCGACGTATTTGCATGGCAACCGCCCGACATCCCCGGAGTTCCTGTGAAAGTAATCGAGCACCATCTTGCCGCTCTGTCCTCGCGCGCGCCCGCCAAGCGTAAAGTCGAAGGTGCAAAGGAGCGCCAAGAATTCATCGCAGAGGAAATCAAGAAATTGGAAGCAGCAGGCCTTGTCGAGGAGTGCTCCATCCCACGTGGTTGGCCAATCTCGTAGTCGCGCGAAGGCAAACGGAAATGGAGGCTTTGTATCGACTTTACCGATGTTAATAAAGCTTGTCCTAAAGACCCATTTCCTTGCCGCCAGATCGATCGATTGTTGACTCCACGGCCGGATGTGACTTGCTTTCATTTCTTGATGCATACTCGTGGATACCATCGATCTTCATGGCGTAAGAGGATGAGGAGAAGACCGCATTCATCACCCCATGTGGCACATACTGTTTTGTACGGATGCCTTCGTTTAAAGAATGCTGGTTCAACATTTGCAAGAGTAGTCCATGACGCTTTTGAGCCACAAATACACGTAAATGTGGAAGCCTACATGGATGACATAGTAGTCAAGAGCAAGGACAAGGCGACTTTGATTCAAGATTTAGACGAAACCTTGCAAATCTGGCGCAAGATCAACCTCAAGCTCAACCCCGAGAAGTGTGTGTTTGGAGTCCCTCCGCAAGCTTCTCGGTTCTTCGTGTCTCAACGGGAATTGAAGCCAATCCCGACAAGATCAAGGCCATTGAGCAGATTGAAGCACCAAAGCGCCAAGTATGTACGAAGACTTGCCGATGCATGGCTGCTCTCAGAGGTTTATCTCTAGGTTCTGCTGAGCTGCCTCGCCATTTTTCAAAATATTGAAAAGGCAGGTCCAATGAAATGGACTCGAAGCGGAGGCTGCGCGCAGACTTAAAGAGATACCTGTCCTCCACTCAATACTTGTCGCACCTAAGCCACAAGAGAAGTTGTCTATATATAGCGCAACCAATCAAGTGGTTAGTGCTACTTTAGTAGCGGAGAGGAGGCGGATGATGAGCCGGCAACCATGGCGTATGCATCCAGCGACAAGCAAGGGCTTCACCGCAAGCTCGTCCCGATAAAGATGAATCTGCACAGACGCATGAGAAGATGCAGAAAGAATGGTGCAGCGCCCAGCTTTACTTTGTCGGCCTCTCGCAGGGGCTAGGTCAAGGTACTCTGTGCAGAAATTGCTTTTCGCCTTCTCATGGCCTCGAGAAAGCTGCGCCATTACTTCCAAGCACATGAGATCACAAGCCACTGCTTTTCCATCAAGAGGATACTGCAAAATCCGTAGCAACAACAGGATTGTCGAGTGGGCACTGAACTGCAAGCTTTGGCCTCAAGTTTGAGAGCACTTCAACTATCCAAAGCAGTAGCATTGGCAGAGTTCATAGCAGAATGGACGCCAACACAAGATGAAGAAATTCCGAAACGAGCATCCCCGCAAGGAGGCAAGCAAAGAGTGGCTGATGTACTTTGATGGTGCCTTCGCATAAGGCGCCGGGCGCTGGCGCATACTTGTTGCACCCACCGGAGAGAACCTCAAGTACGTAGTCCAGATGCACTTTCCCAAGGAGCAAGCAACAAACAATACTACAGAGTATGAAGGTTTGCTTGCCGGTCTCAGGATCGCAGTAGACCTTGGGATTAAGAAGCTCATTGTCAGGGTGACTCACAGCTTGTCGTCCGCCAAGTAAACAAGAATTATCAAAGTCCATTGATGGAAGCTTATGTCGATGAAGTGAGGAAGCTAGAAGAGCACTTTGACGGCCTACAGATGGAACATGTTCCAAGAGCTCAGAACGACATTGCTGATGGCCTGTCGAAGTGCACCGCACTTAAGTTACCTGTGGAACCAGGGATCTTTGTGCTCAAGCTGACTCAATCGTCTGTAACGCCATCAACTGGGCAGAGCAAGAAGAGGAAGTTGATTTCTGGTGACTACTTTCCGGCAGAGCTCCCTGAAGTCACCGCCAAGAAGGTCCTCAAGATCAACACCAAGAGTGCCGAGGAGCAGTCTGCCCAATAAGCCCTAGGGTTTGTTCCATGAGCGCACGCCCCGACAAGTTTTGCTCCGCAAGCTTGCCGGGAACGCCAAGCTCCGCCTGAGCCGCAGTTCTCGCCAGAGAAGCGGATGTCCCCAAGCAGCAGCAGATGTGCCTTTAGTCCTTGTTGTCGAGCCGCAAGCTCCAAAGATGGGCACAATAGATTGTCCATTTCCTTCGCAGACAGAGAACTTCCCAAGAGCAAGAAGAAGCGGAAAGAGTAGCCCGGCAGTCAAGTATGTACCAGTTTGTCGACAACACACTGCATGTAAGAAGACTCAACGGCGTGAAATTGAAGTGTATTCACCGAAGACGGACAAAGCTGTTGGCGAGATACATGGAGGCATATATGGTCACCACATTGGCGCAAGAGCACTTGCCGCAAAGCTGCCTCGCAAGGTTTTTTGGCCGACAGCCTCCGTGATGCAACCGCGCAAAGTAACCAAGTGTGAAGCGCATGCCCCATTCCAAGCAGATACACCAGCCAGCTCAAGCTCTCCGTGACGATCCCTTTATCCCGCCATTTTCGTCCGGGGTTCGACATCTCGCCCCTTTCCCCGAAGTTGTTGGGCTTTGAGTACTTGTACGCTGTAATCGACAAGTTCACAAAGTGGCCGGAAGTGGAAGCAGGAGGAAGGTGATAGCACAAGCAGCAGTCAAGTTCACGAGCCGCACCTTCATGCAAGACGCCCAAGATCTTGGCGCCAAGGTTCGCTTCGCTTCGCTGCTCATCCGAGAAGTAACGGTTAAGCGGAGAGGGCGACGTCAAGTGTGCGCGGACTCAAGACCAGACTTTCGGCTGCTGCACAAGTGCGGAAGAAATCGGATTGAGGAGCTACCGGTGGTTCTTGGTCGATCAGACGACGCCAAATCGAGCCATTGGCCGTACACCTTTCGCCTAGTCTATGGAGCAGAGCCGTTCTCCCCACGAACTCAGATACGGGTCACCTCAAGTGCTCGCTATGATGAGTTCGAGCAAGAGCAGCCATGATAAGATGACGCGCTGCTCTTGAGGAGGACCGCCTTCATGCCGCTGCTCGAGCTGCTCGATACCAAGCAAGCTTTGCGCCGCTACCATAGCCGCAGTTAGTGCCGAAGTCTCGAGGAAGGCGACTTTGTTCTTCGCGTGTTCAGTCCGCCAAGAATTCCAACAAGTTGACGCCGGGGAAGGTCCTTACCGGAAAACGAGTCACTAGGCTCTCGCGCCTGTCCGCTTTGAGACCGAAGATGGCTTCGTGAGCAACTCGAACATTGAGCATCTTCGTAAGTTTTACCAGAGGCGCGGTTGTTGAACCTATTCCGCAACCACCTTTTGTACAAGTCTTGCCGATGTTGCATGTAATCCTTTGTACAAAGCCGGGCGCAGACTCGCATAAGTAAGCTCATGTGCTCCGACATCTTGTCAATTTCATGCTTTCTACTATATTTTTGCATGCTATCCGACACTTTGTGCAGCACCTACCCCGTAGCAATAACGAGCCGTAAGGCTCCATATCTTTATTTTCTTTCTTTCTTTCTCAAAGAAAGGAAGGTTCCCTCGCCCACAAGTTTGCCGGGGAAAGGAGAAGATAATGGTGTGACCAGCGTTGTTCAAGGAAGTTTCGCCACCGAAAGCAAATGATGTAAAAGCTGTTGCTAAAGTTTAAGCAAACAGTTTTAAATTTTAAGTTATCTTCCTCGAACGACTGCTTTGTATGGAAAACCCAGCGCCGGAGGAACCAACTCAGAGCTAGTTGCGCCTTACTTTGTTTAGAGTCCGCCAACAACTTAAGTGAGCTGCTATAAGTTGCATAAGGTTTTGTCGGTAGCGGCACCGCCAAAAGTTGCCGACGCCCCGCACTCAACCAAGGCTAAGGTGCTCGCCGACAAGTTCCCTAAAAGCGAGGGCAAAACATACAAATGAAGGAATCAAGTAAAGGAAATAACATAGCAATCACTACCCAAAATAGAGTTATATTAAAGATAGCTTGTCGCAGCTGTAATTGATTGTTCCCATAACATAACCAGCAGCCGACAAGGAAAAGAGAAAACGGGCGGCCCATCCACGCGACGCCTCAACCCTCTTGATCCCGCCACCCTGTCCACAATGGTGCGATAAGGGCCTTGAGCGCTTCCACATCAGCATCCGGCGGCAAGGACTTGAGGACGCAGTGAGGTTGAGGCCTCGATTGCGGAAGGCCACCTTCATGAGCACCTTCAAGAGCTCTCGCGATAACTGGGCGCGACTCGCCACCACCTGTTTTGGGATCTCTTCCTGGAGTCGCCGAGGGCCGCCACGCCTTTAAAGAACAAGTTGCTTGGCGCTGGGTTGAGATGCTCATCGAGGAGTACCCGAGATCCACCATCCCCAGCTTCATGCCAGCCTCGATGATGGCTGCAGAACATCCACGAGACCTCGGTCCAATGCTCCACATTTTCCCTAAAAGTGTTCTCGGCAAGAAGACTTCGCCAAAGAACGCTGCCGGCCTTTGATCTTCCTTCAAGGCCACCTCCGCCCCCCGGGCGCCTGGCCCAAATATTCCCGAAGTCAAGGTGGTCAGCTTCAACTCAAGATCTGCGTTGAGTCCTTGGCGGCGCTGAAGTTTCCTTCTTCTCTCGCGAGACGGCCCCGCAGCTCGCCAAGAGTGTAGGCGTCCTTCGCGCCACGCTTGAGTACAGCAAGCTCCTCGCCGCTTCTCCTTGAGATTGTCCTCCACCAAGGCCACCTTCGCCTCCAGCCTCCTTCTTGGCGGCCTCGGCAGCTGCGGCAACATCCTTTGCTTCCTTGAGAGCCTCCGCCAAATGTTTGCTGCTGCAAGATCCTCCTCGTGGCTGTCAAGATTGACCTTCCGCTGCTAACTCGCCTTCCAAGCAGAGACAGTTTCTCGGCGTAAGTCATTGTTGTTCTCGGCTTCAGCCTTCTCGAGGATGAAGGCTTTGCGCCTCGGCGAAGTTGCTCCCGCCCACCGCCAAGGATCGGAGAGCTTTGGTTGAGGCCCCTGAGCTCCTCGCGCGCTTCTCGACAAGTTCCGCCTCCCGCCTTCGATGACAAGCACTTCCCGGATTCCAGCTTTGGCTTCACGGTGCGGTAGAGCGACAACAACTTCCGCAGCAGCCTCCTCTTCGACTCGCCATTGCCGCTGCTTAAGCGCGACCAGCCGCCGCCCAATGGAGGCGAGCAACTCTTCATCAAAGGTCTCTCTTCGACGGGCGCTCGACCTCGAGGCCTGTGGAGTTTGATGAAGACGCCATCGCCGCCTTCAAATAGGCGCTGGCTGGGGCTTTCGAGCCTCGACGCAGAGCAGCGGGCGGAGGGATCGGCGGTCGGCGAAGGCCAGACGCCTCGCGCCTCGTGGCCGCCAAGGCGATCGCTGACCTCGCCTACCTTCTCGCGGCAAGCAGCTTTGGCGCTTCTTCGCTGGCTCGTCAACAGCCTTTCTTCTTCAATGGCGGCGGCGGCTGTTGCTGCTGCCCTCCTCGCCGGGCGCACCTCGGCTCCATTGGCTCAGGCGATGGATCTGACGACCGAAAAGAAAGAAAAGTCAAGCAAATAAACAAAAGAAGATCAAGAACACGAGGAAGTTTTCGCCGAGGGATTACCCGACTAGGATCTCCGTACCGTGGTCTCAACCATCGGAGGGTCGCCGGCGCTTATCCCTTGCCGGAGAACTGCCCCTTGTCGGAGAAGTCTCCCTTGCCGGAGAACGCCCTTGCCGGGAATCTCCCTTGGCGGTGCAATGGGCAGATGGCATGTCAGAGCGGCTTCAGTGGCACTCGTGGGGCTGCTCGCTTCCCACGCAAACCGCCGCTAGATATCAAGCAAAGAAAGAGCGCCCATGCGCGCTTAACAAATGAAAGTGAACCATATACTTACGATGGGGGCTGCGCTGGGGCTGCTTTTGAGGAAGAGTTGCCGGTCCGGCAAGGAGGTCTCTGACGCGCCCTCATCGTCATGGGTGGGTTCGCCCTCGGCGACAATCACCGGGCCTTGGCTCTTCGACGCCTGGCCAGCGCCTTGAAAAGGAATGGGTTCAGAGGAAGCAAATCAGATACAAGACAAAGCAACAAATTTAAGAACTACAAATACAAAGAAAGAATCTTACTCTTTCTTCTTCTCGCCTGAGCCGAGCGCCGAGAGATCAATTCGCTCGCCCAAAGGCGACGAGGCAGAGGAGTGGGTTCCTGCGCTGCCGGGAGCAGAAGTGGTGGTCCGGGAGGACCTCATCCGTTGCCGCAGCGGGCGTGAGGTGCTCCCGCTGCAATAGTGCTTGCCGCGTGGAGCACGCCACGCGCGCGGCGCGGTCTGTTGGTCTGCTCGCCGGTTCGCTACGCTCCACCTTGCGGAGACGCCTTCTTGGTGGAGCTGGGTTCCGCCAAAGAAGCTGTCTGGAAGGTGGGAGGAGGCGCTCGGCGGTTCGCCGACTCAGCCTCGGCTCGGCAAGCTCTTCTCGCCGCAAGCTCCTCGCCGACAAGGCTTGCCGCCGCTGCTTCGCCTCCACGGTGAACCAACTCGCCCGCAAAGATGGCCGCTTCTTCCAGGCTTCGTGTGGCGCGCCGCTGATCTCGCCGCTGGGTGTCACGGTGAGGCTCTTCTATTCATCGGGCGGACCGCACTTCTACCAGGCCGCCAAAGAACTCCCAGACGACAAGTCATCCGCAGTTCTTGCCAAGTTGGGACAATTCCATGCGAAGTCGCACAAAGAGCATCATTGCACGGATGCGGTCGAAGCGAGGAATTGTTGCACAACGGAACTACATCCTCGGCAACCTGAACATTTCGGGATGATCAGATCGCTTGAACAGCTCCAAGAGCATCGGCCCAGGCCCAAGACAAAGTTGAAGTTGAAGTTGAGGCCCTGGACGAGCCACATGATATCCGCCGCTCGGAACTCCCAAAGCGGGTCTCCTCCTCTCCCGCAGGGCGGCGCGGCGCGAAGAAAATCCCGCCAACAATAGCTTACAAAGGAGCCCCAAGTCTAAGGCGAGGATCCGGTGACGGCAATCTTTAGCCTAGAGTCTTCCGGGCCACGCTGTTCCAATCGCTGTCACAAGACTATTGGGGTTTGGCGCCATGGAAGGGCATGCGGTTCTCTCAACAACCCAGCACTAGCCTGCCTCCATTCCTCCCACTTGCTGCGGAGCTCTCCTCTAGATAAGCTTCCTTCTTGCCAATCCTCGAGATCCAAGCGATTCCACCGCAAGAGGCTCTCCTCTCTCAACTCGGGGCATAAAGAAGTGGCGAAAAGAGCTACGTTGGGATAGATTCACAAAGTTTTCGCAGAGATGTGCGTAAAACTGCCATGGTCGTAACAGTATTGGGGTGAAGTCAAGGAGGCGAACCCGAGGTGTTCATGATATCGCAGAAAAATTAGAGAAGGGCGGGCAGAGCCCGCAGAGAAGAACAGCGCAAGAAAGGGTACCCATTCGAGCCGCCCAAGCGCAGCTGGAGTACCTTCGGCGCGGATGCGCCGCTGCCTCCGTCACGACTGTAAGAGGTAGTAGTACCTCGCATCCTTCGCGCGAACTCGGGGAGATTGCCCGCCTTTCGCAGCAGGTTGCGAGTCGCTGCGCCGGCCGACTTCACGGCCTTCCCTTGTCGGCTTTCGGAGCCATGGGCGAGGTGGTGGGAGATCGACGGCGCAGGATGCCGGGTGGCGATGAAGTGAGCGCTGCTCTTCAGCCTTGGGAAGAAGGGGAGCAGTGAGGTTTTTCGAGATTGGACAACAATCGGGCGAGGTGGGCGAACCGCCCTGCTTCCCTGCTTATAAAGAGGGAGGCGGACGCCCGCTTTTCCAATACAGTAAACCCCCACGATCTCTCCCACGACGCCGCATTCGACGCGTGCTGCTCGTGGGAGGGCGTGGTTGGTCCGGAGTGAGTTACGGCAACCCAGGCCGCAGGCGTGCTTCCATGCCTGCTTTTGGCTCTCGCCCAACAGCGCCGCACTGTGTGGCCCAGCCTGGGCTCCCTGCCGGTGTACTAGAGTAGGGGTACCCTAGTATCCCGGACTTGTGCACGGGCAGTTGCAGCACCCCGCGGCAAGGCTTGCCGGGTGACCGCCAAGGTCCTCCGTGGTTCTTTTGGAGCCATTCAAGAACAAAGTATTCAAGCCTAGGAGACAAGGCCCCGGCAAGAGGAGCTTGCCGGGAAGCCCACCCAAGGCACCTGGGAGACAAGGCCCCGGCAAGAGGAGCTTGCCAAGGCGGCCGGTGAGCGACAAGCTTCCGACACGCACAAGGCAACAACTGCATGCAAGGTGCTTGCCGCGTACTACCACTGCTCTCGCGCTTCCAAAGACATCCACCAACGTGTCGCCTCGACCTTTCAGCGCTGCTGCGGCAAGAGGTCAGTGCGGCCAGCGGAGCGCAGTGGCAAGCGGCGCCGACAAGATTGCCATCATGGCAGCGCTATGCCCCCGACGGTCCTCGCTTGCACTGCTTGGGCGACGAGACGGGCATTTAATGCCTTTGTCCCCCGCCGTGGTTAGGTATGATACATCGTATAAGTAGTTGTACCAACCGCTATTCATTTTCCATTTTTGCCCTTGTTCTACGTTGCCACCTGCCTGGAGACCCCTTGAGCATATAAAAGGAGGCCCATGCGCACGAGAGGGGGTTGAGAGGTTGGAAACCGAAACACTCACGCTAGGTCTCAAGTAGCAGCCGACGTAATCGTAGCACTCAGCCTCCCTAGCAAGAACTCAATATACTCAGCATGCAGAGTAGGAGTGTTATCTCCCGAGAGCTCAAGCTGGGTAAACTGCTTGTGTGCTTCGCCGATCTGCTCTTCGTAGTGATCTCCGCCTCACTGAACCGAAGGGGCTCGGTCCGCTGGTCCCATAGGTGTTCGTGGGCCAGATCAGCTTCCCCGACACCATGCTTGCGAATTATAGTTTCAAAGATGGAGTACCTAAAAAACTTGGAGATCCAGGAATACCAACTATACCTTGCTCCATCAAAAAGAATTATGTGAAAAATGCTTAGTGTGATTTAGGAGCTGGTGTTAGTGTTATGCCCTTCTCTTTATATAAAAGACTTGACTTGAATAAACTCACACCTACTGAAATATCTTTGCAAATGGCTGACAAATCAACTGCCATACCTATCGGTATCTGTGAGGATGTGCCAGTTGTTGTTGCTAATGTTACTATTTTGACTGACTTTGTTATACATGAGATGCCTGAGGACGATAACATGTCTATTATCCTTGGTAAACCCTTCTTGAATACTACAGGGCTGTTATTGATTGCAATATAAGCAAGTTCACTTTTCATATTAATGGCAATGCGCATACGGTGCACTTTCCGAAGAAACAATTCCAAGTGAATGGTATTAATGTTATTGAAAAATCTCCGACAATCACTATTGGAAGTTTTCAAATACCTCTACCTACTGTCAAAAAGAAATATGAAATGCTTATTGTTGGGGACATTCATATCCCCAACGAGGTAACTTAGTGATTTACGACAGTTCTTCGGTTTCATGCTAATCGAAAGTGGTTGTTAATAAGACCCGATCAACCTTATTAATGAATCATTTTTGAGAGGTATGAAGTTGATGAATTTAGTAAGCACTACCTTCTGTCCCTACTTTTTCTTCTCTGTTTTTATTAGTTAAATAAAATAAAATGCCATGCTTTGTCTGTTTTCTGACTTTCTCGTGCAATAAAAAATGACCCAAAAATAAAAGTTCTCAGAATGCTCTGAAAATTTAATATGATTTTTTTGAATATTTCTGAATTTTTGGTGCAAATAGTATCATAGGGAGGTGCACCAGGTGGGCACAACCCACCTGGGCGCGCTAGGACCCCCAGGCGCCCTGGTGGGTTGTTGTCCCCACGTGGGCCCCCTCACTTATCCCTTCATCCCACATCATCACTTACCTCCAGAAAAATCTCCATTGCTCTCTCTCCTGTTCTTGCTCTCGAACTCATGGATTTCGATCTCTTTGCTTGAAGTCTGCTTTCAAACTGCTTGGGGATTGTTGCTTGGTATGTGACTCCACCGTTTGTCTAATTAGTTTTTGTTTTAGTAGTTTATATTTTTGAATAATTTGCTACTCTTGGTGCTGCTGTAGATGAGATTGCATGTTAAATTCTTAGAGTTCTAAGTAGTTTGAATGCTTGCTATGGCCTCTATGTATCCCTATGAGTAGTCGGTATCAATTTTGTGAAGTTTTGTTGAGAAAATTTTGTGGACTAAAAATTTCAGAAATTTTGTTCATAGGAAAAGGATGAATATCTTTAGGAAGTTTGCTTCTAAGAAGAACTCCTAGGGTTTTATTGGGGAGTCTTCTGACAGTGATCTCCATCCTCGGAGGTTGGTGGAGGTACGGCTGTGCGAATGGCCGCATACCCAATTCATGGAAGAGGCTGGAATTATTCAAGAGTTCACACAATATGGTGCTAATGTCAGCCTCGAATTCATCGCAGATGAGTGTGAACAACATCAAATCCTCACAAACATCTTTGTTCAAAGTTTTACTTTCCTTTATAGGAATAATCCTCCTGAAGTGAGTTTTGGTTTATATGTTGAAAACCATCAGATACCACTTAATGAATTTTGCAACATATGCATGATCCCTTCTAATGGGAGCTTAGCCGAGCCTAGGCCGGCTGAGTTTGAGGCCTTTTATCGCACTTTGACAGTGGGAGATGAGAGAGGGGTGTCAGCTATCATTGCCGCTAGCTTGCACTTTCCTGTTGTTCAGTACTTTGCCCTTTTCATTGCAAAATGCTTGCTTGCTAGATAGAAGGTGGGTGCACTCAGTTCACCAGACCTTGTTGTTTTACGTCGTGCACTGGAGGGCGACAACACTTATAGCTTGGGAGCTATTGTGGATCGTCGCCTCCACATAAATAAATCCAAGGGTAAAATACATGGTGGGATTTTTGCTACTCGTTTGGCGGCTCACTTTAATGTTGAGATATGCCATCATGGTTACCCTCTAACCAAAGTTTATCTAGACCGCACAGCCATGGATCACCATCATTTCACTAATAAAGAATCTCATAACATCCCTATTCCATATAACCTGGTTTTTAGCATTGAAACTCGTGATATGATTCCATTGTCCGCTCCTGCTTTGTTTGATTGTGTTGCCAGGGGCGGATATAGGATTATGCCTGCGGACATCATCGCCTACCGGAACGCTCAGGCTGCTGAGGAGGCAGCGGAGGAACCTCAGCAGTGGGATGAGTTTATGCCCGCTCCTCAATACCCCTACTACCATCCAGGCTACTGATCGACTACCAAGTTAGGCCAAAAGCCTAAGCTTGGGGGAGTACAAGTTCTCACCGACATTACATTCATGTCCACTTATTTTCATTTTTCGGTGTTCACACTTTTTCATTGTATCATTCATGCATAGATTTATTTTCTTGCTTTCTTTTTGCGTGTTTGAAAAACCTTAGAAAAACCAAGAAAATGGATTGGATGTCACTCTATTATTTCCAGCATAAGAGCATCTCCAATGGCAGCCGACAAATTTCCTCTCGCTTCCTTCCGCGGAGGACGACATCAAACGCCAACGACATACATTTTCAAAACTCTAACCAACCAGATGAAATTCGTGCAAACACGGACTGATTTCATGTAAGCATGAAGGATTTCGTATAAAAAAGTCGGATCTTCATATAAACATGATGGATTTCATTACATTTACATGAACTAGCGGTGCCAATCCGGCTCTCTTGGTATAATTAATACTCCCTCCGTCCGGAAATACTTGTCCTAGAAATGGATGTATCTAGACTTACTTTAGTTATAGATGCATACAATTTATCCATTCTTAGAACAAAAATTTCCCGCCAACTGGAGAGGGAGTACATAATCTAAATGGCCGCCCGTGGATCCTTTGTCTTCCTCATGTCCGCGACACTTTATGGGTCGACGAAGGTCCTCAGAAGAGACGAAGAAGCAAAGAAACCATCTGAATACGCAGTCGTCGCCTCGGCGGTGGCCTTCATGGGACCCAAATGGCGGCGGCCTCCCGTGTTCTACTTCTCGTCGATGATAGCGGCAGACACGTAGAAGCTGGCCACCGACTCGTCGCTCTCCATGCACCCGGCTTCTGTCTCTGCCTCCATGGCGCTGCCGTAGGCACGGCAGGCGCACCCACACACACGAGAGGCGCAGCACCGCAGACACTGGCGGCGCGGTACAACGCGGCAGCGACGATTCCCGTACTGGTGTGCTCGCTGCCGTGCCAACGTGGAGCAACTTGCCACTCCTCATCAAGCTGAACTAGAGCGGCGAGTTGCTGAACCACGCGCCTGCTTGGGGTGGCAACTGGCTCGGTCGGGCCAAGCGAGGTTGGTGAAGCACCGAGCGGCCTCGCCAGATCCGGAGGCTCAAGGGCCACCCAGCCGGGTAAATGTCGGAGAACGGCTCCTCGGAAGCCATCAGAAGATTGGAGAAAATGGTGAAGGAGGGGATGGGGGAGCGGCGGAGGGGTGCGATTCTTGCCTGCCGTCTGTCTGGCCTCGTGTAAATAGAGGGCGGACGGTAGGAGCTTGGTCGGCTTCTGGCCTTGTTTAAACTGAGGGCGGACGAGAGGAGCTCAGCTAGTGTTGCGTTTAATTCCGGCCTACTCATGAACGGACGTGTGGCCGGAGTAGGTTTCTCAGTTTGCATGCGGGTTTGATGGAGGTGAGGAGGCGTGTTCAGCCGGGCGTGCAGCGGGCGGCGTAGTACTATTCGATTTGACAGCAGGCGACGCAGTTCCCGATACGGCTTTAATGCAAACGGGGGTGGGAGTAGCGGTTTCTGAAATGTTGAACAGCCAATGCATCCTCCTTCAATTAATGCACGAGGGAAGTAATGGGAGGAGGACCGGGAAAAGAGGCTGCATGATGTGAATGCAACGCAGTTTGCCCTCATATAAAGGTGCCCCTCCATTCCAATGCATCTACCACATCGTGACGCACTTAAGCATTTGCCTAAGCACCTACACTAAGCTTAAAAAGAGCTCACCTGCACTCCATGGCGCACGATGCACGCGAGCGCCAGCGGCTTTGCGATGGTCCACGACGCCGGCTGCGGCGCACGGTGCGGAGGATCGCCTGCATGTGTTGGAGACCGGTTGGTGGATGGCCGTTGTCGATGCCAACCACGACTCTTAGTTGGACCGGATGATCGCTGCCACCACCAACAAGTTCACCGTCCTCAAGAAGCTCACGGACGACATCACCGCATTCTCCAGCCCACGCGCCCGGTGCTCCTCATTGCCGCACACCCTAATCGCCTACATGGCGGAACCTCTTTCAAGATCGGTGGCTCTGCGGACTGCCTCGCGACACCACGAAGAATGTCCACTGAGGTCGCGCCGCCGTGAGGTGCCTCGCCTGCAAGAATTCGTCCGACCTACACATCCACGCACGAGCAAATCATGTACATAGGTATCTACAAGGCCGCGAGGACGCTTATGACGCTGGCCTTCCTCAACCGGCTCAAGCCTTGATGCCTTTTGCTGAGAAGCACCTCGAGCTCGCCATAAAGCCGCGCCCTTAGCCGCCACCGGTGGCCTGGCGCGCACTAAGTTGAGGAGGAGGAGGTCGTACATTGATGGATGCATCTTTCTTCTTGCCTTCAGAACACCATCGCGATCGCATCATCATCGTGGCCTTAATTTTATTGTGTTGTTGCATTATTGTTCCAGTCAATACCGACATGTGCAATCCCTTTGCTTAATTATATGCATCGCTGTAACTAGTACTCCATCCGTCAATTTATAAGTTGTGCTTACCTTTTCCATCAACTTCGTGCAACGCTGGGCATCTTGCTAGAAACACTAGAACACGTCGGACTGCGTGTGACCAAACCGACGATGCGCCAACCTAGCTACTACGTACCTTGCTTATCTGGCGGAAATAGCCCCGCCCTAGCGTTTCCAATCGTTATTTCTATCTATCGATCGTGCCAAGGAGCAGAACCAAAATATCACAATTTATACATGTTTCTCTACTCCTACTCCTATAAAAGACTCAATTGGTCATGGTGGAGTGTCTGCCATCCGTCGTTTCTGACCATTAGATATGCATCTAACGGCTGTGAGGTAGGTTGTGGCATTTTTGCAACAATAGCCCACTTCTCTGCTCTAGTTTGCAGAAAACCCCTTATTATCTTGAAAGCAACCACATACCTCCCTCACCTCATCAAAACAGCCTGAGAAATATATTTTGAGTGGAAAGTACTCCCTCCATTCTTAAATATTTGTCTTTCTAGAGATTTCAATAAGTGACTACATACAGAGCAAAATGAGTGAATCTACACTTCAAAATATGTCTATATAACCTGTATGTGATAGTCCATTTGAAATCTCTAAAAAGACAAATATTTAGGAACGGAGGGAGTAATATATTATGAGTATATCAAAACAAGAGTGATTTCTTTCAAGTTTGTGAACAAGTACTACTATTCTACTACTTTGGATCCGTCGCAACGCACGGGCACATTGCTAGTAAAAGGAAAAGGCATGTCGCGTTCGCGTCGCACTCCCCCCACACAGCCCGGGAATCGGGAGTACTCCACGGCCCGTCCGGCACGACACATAGCTTAGGGAAGGTGTGTTGCCTAGCATTTTCACTTTCATGTGGGACCGCCGTTGAGCAAACCGACTATTATAAACCACACCCCCTCCGCCCGGGTTGGAAAAACAAGAACGAGGGAAGATCTAGCTATAGCACGGAAGCCAAGAAATTTGGTGTCGATGGGGCTCGTTGATAGAGTAGGAGTTTTCAGATTACTCTACTCCTACTTGTACCAAGTTTGTACTCTACAACTAGTACTACCACTATACAACTAGTAGGTACGCACGGCACAAAGATCGAGGAACAAAAACGGGAAGATCTTGTTTTGGGTGATTTATCTTTTTCACCAACGAGTATGAATAATATGATGTGGGGGGCACCCATGAAGCTTATGTGGCTTGGTTGCATGGCTACAAAAGGTTGGAGAAAAATGAATAGATAATGTGTTTAGAGTGCACTCCACTAAACAAATATACTTTGGATCCATTGCAACGGGCCGGCACATTTATATCTATACCCCCTATATAGTGTGTGAATAACTTTGAAAGTTGGTCGTTGGATGAAGCCAATCCGACGGTACAAAGATGGCGAATCCGAGCACTACTGGCCGTTGGATATCATCTATGTTCCACCAGATTCTGTCACATGTAGTATCTAGAAGACTCCATGGTTGAACTTCATTCATGACTAACTTTTCCACAACTAAGCTTAGGCAAAGTGTGTCTGCCACAAAAAATGTGGTTAACAAAATGGCCACCACAAGTGTGGCAAGATTTGGCAAGAAGTTGAGTCTATGACATGTGGACCATGTAGCTAGAGAAGTGTGGCAAGCCACAAGTGTAGCAATGAACCAAACACATGCTTGGTGTGTTTGGTAGGGTGTATGAAGGGTGCATGATCCCAAGAGTTCCCTTCTCGACCACTTTTGGGTGTTTGGTAGAGTGTATGGAGGGTGCATGAGTCCACACTAGATTAGCACAAATACACTAGAAGCATGCATGAAGAGAGCATACATGAAGAGGGGTGTTGAGTTGAGCATGCATGAAGAGGGAACAACTATGCTGAGACGAGAACGCAACCAACACTACTAGGAAAAGGCTAATTAGTGGCGCACCTATTTTTGCCATTAATGGCGCACTATAGGTGCGCCACTATTACCACGCAACTAGTAACAAATAGTAATGGCGCACTATAGGTGCGCCATTACTATCACAGATAGTAATGGCGCACCTATAGTGTGTCATTACTATGCCTAGAAGTGCGCCATTACTATCTGACTTAGTAATGGCGCACCACATAGAAGTGCACCATTACTAACAATTTTTTTTCAGAATTTGTTTTTCAAAAATATTTCAATTTTTTTTTCATTTTTTCTTAATCTCGGGTCACTATGCTTAATCTCAAATCAAATCACACTCCATGGTCAAACTTCCCGGAAGATCACCCATCCTCACACTACTCCAGCCCAAGCACGCTTAACTTCGCAGTTCTATCCAACCCCAGCACCAACTCACTTAATAGGCACTTGTTGATATATCTATCATACCAATCCTATTAAACCTTGTTGATGTCTAGGACTTTGTTTATGTTCATGAGTGTGATCAAATTTTGAAAAAATATTTCAAACTTCCCGGTCATATTACGTATCATATTTTGAAAAAAAAATCAAAAAAAAACTTGAAACCAAATTTTTTTTTTCTGTTACTAGTGGCGCACCTAGCAAATGGTGCGCCACTACTAAGTTTGAATTTTTTTTTTCATTTTCCCCCCTCTAGATCTTAAAAGCCCCGTATCTTTCATTCTGTTAGGTTTTTGGGGATTCTGAAAATCTTGAACGTTGTTCCCCGTTCAATTCGGATGTAACTTTTCGAGTAGATGATTTTTCATATAAAAAACTTTTTAATCCGAGTTCGTATGCAAAAGTTATGCCCATTTTACTAAATTCCAGAGAGATTTTGCAAATAAAGTTGAAATTCATATTTGTAAATTTTCCCAACAACTAGACCACATATCACATGGGAAACTTATTTTCTTTTATTTTTTTTGACATTTCCATCATTTTCTTTTATTTTTTCTAAAACTGAAAAGGCGGTCCACAGGGGGGTGCAAAGAAAGTTAGGAATGGCGCGCCACCTAACAATGCGCCATTAGTAACCCTGGTTACTAATGGCGCACCTGTTACGTGGTGCGCCATTACTAGTTTTTGCAAAAAAAAATTGTTAGTAGTGGTGCACCGTGGTTGTGGTGCGCCATTACTAGTTTGAACTAGTTATGGCGCACTATACACTGGTGCGCCATTACTAGTTTTGAAAAAATAGTAAAAAAAAATTTGTTAGTAGTGGCGCACAGAGTGTGTGGTGCGTCATTACTAGTTAAAACTAGTAATGGCACACTATGCCCTGGTGCGCCATTACTATTTTTCGAAAAAAAAATTGTTAGTAGCGGCGCACCGTGGGTGTGGTGCGCCATTAGTGATATGGACATTAATGGCGCATTTACATGGTGTGCCATCGCTATATAGCAGTGGCATACCACACATGGTGCGCCATCTATAGATAAAGGCGCACCACATATGTGGTGCGCCATTAATGTCCATATTAGCTATAGCCCTTTTCCTAGTAGTGCAAACACACTTGTGGCACGCCTAAGCTTAGGCGTGGCAACCTTAGGCTGCAAACCAAACCATAACTTTGAAAGTTGGTCGTTGGATGAAGCCAATCCGACGGTACAAAAATGGAAAATCCGAGCACTACTGGCCGTTGGATAGCATCTACATTCCACCAGGTTTAGCCACATGTAGAATCTAGAAGACTCCACATGTAGAAGCATAATGCACAAACCACCAGAATCTCATGCGTGCAATGCACGTGTACCTTACTAGTAGTTGGTAGTAGTAAGAAACAAATTCCATGTTTGGCACGAGCTCGTTCTGTGGGAGCACCACAAGGCCTGCCGCAGGAGTTACATTTCCCTCTCGGGGCCCACGTGACCGAACGTCAGTGGCTTAGTGCCCAGCCCATGAGTCAATGACATGCGGACCATAAATGCGGCTGGCCCACATGTCATTCTCATGGTGTTGGTGTGGTTTGCGACTCACTCGTTTGAGATGAACCGGCCGGTGGTGGCGTGGCCTTGGCGAGGGTGCCACACCAAGCGCGTCATGCGTTGAGGCGAGATGGCCACACCGGCGGGTACTACCTGTAGTATGTATACTCCACCGAGGATTGATGCCCGGACGAAATGTGTCACAACCGCTGGATGAAAATTCAATGGTGCGGAGTACGGATCGGAGCACGCAGCAGAAAGCAGTGCAAACCGCGGCCCAATCGTGTGGGTGTGGTAGAAAGTTGATCGTCGCCGCAGTTGAGCTGGCCCGCATGTCATGCACACAAAGGCAGAGGAGCGGTGGGGTCGAGAGGGAAGAGGCGCACGTCGGGGGGATGAGGTTCCCCTGACGTGAACAATCATACCATTCCATCACTGACATGTGGGACCCGCAAGTGTGGGTCCCACCAGTCAGCGAAGGAAAGGCAGGGTAAGTCAGTGATAGCCACGTCAGAGGATCCATGTCCACGCCGGGGACGCCGTGCTTACTGGTAGGGTTGGAGCGCGCCGTGGGAATCGCGTGTGGGTGTGGCAGTGGTAGAAACAAGAAATGTGATGGTCGTCGTGGTTCAACTTCCATGGACAAGCTGTCATGTCTGCTGACACATGTATATCAAAACTAGAATGTTTATATTTCAAGCACGTGAACAATTATTATTCTACTACTTCGGATCCATTGCAACGCACGGGCCAGCACATTGGTAGTAGTAGTGTCTATCTCTAGAGGCCTTCCCTTGTTCATCCTTTTCTCTCACAAGACAAACTACTCATACAAATGCATCTTGATGTTCCGTGGAACGCACGAGGATGTTTCCTTGGGGGTCTCTCAAGTGCGGCGTGGTCGTAGTTGCAAGTTGATGCCCCCTTGAGATGCCGACGTTGAGGGGCACTCGGATTTCCTCCGATGAGCAGGTAAGATGAGTTTGATCGCGTAGTAAATGCATTCTAAAGACTACTTCCGTGTCCATTTCCTAATTCTCCCCCTACCCACTGTTTCACAGGTTAGGCTCGGTGCGAGTGGAGATTGGCTTGCATATGTACGGGAGGGTACCAACATCAATTTGCACAACATTTACAACGGTGACACCGTTCCCATAGAAGCTTTGTCCAACATTGGGATCAGCCATGCAATAGGCCACCGCATGAATTGGTACGATAGAACCACGGTGAGATTGAATAAGATAGCACGAACCTTGCACATGGCGGTCAAAGGTGGACCATGCTGTCTGTGGCCGATTTGTTGCCTTACGAGTATGAAGACGTTGTCCTCCTTTCTAACCGCATCTTCGCGGTGATAAACCAGGGGACTTGTTTCGTATGGGACACATCCTACGATATACTCCCTCTCTCCCACTTTATTTGTTTTGAATCTTTTCATTTTATAAATTTCAAATTCAAATTTAGAGGGGCAGGGGGCTGAGAGGGTGAGCCATGGTCGGGGACGTGTGGTGTCATGGGTTCGTCAAGGCCATGGGAATTGCATGTGGCTGTGGTAGAAACTTGATGCTCGCCGCATTTAAGGTGGCCCACATTGTCGGCGCTTCGGGAACGGGGTCCCTGACTTGCTCGCTCATGGCTCAAGGGCGTGCCTCAAGTGGGGGCCCAATGCGCCCACTTCATCACTCAAGCTCAAGACCTCGAGGGCCAAGCTCATGAGGCGGATGACAGGAAGCTTCCTCAGGAGCAGCCTCATCAGGCAGGCTCGCGAGGAGGTGGAGAGATCAAGGCAAGGGCACCTCGCGAGGAGCCCGTGTCGCAAGCCATGACGATCGAGACCAGGCGGGCGCCAGGCGGGCGCCCGCCTGTGCAGTGTCCTTGTTTCCCCTTCGGTGCAAAGGGGGCAAGCACAGGCCAAGGCATCAGGCAAGGGTTACCATTCCGGTGCAACGAGACCAAGACCAGCAGAGCGGCAGGACGGAGGTCACCGTGGGGCCCAAGACGGCATCATCGCCGGTGCTTTTGGCAGCCGAAGACCACCTTTAGTCAGGATAATTTGTACTAGATGTTCCCCTTCAAAATGGCCAATTGTTGGCGCCCTTCCCGCTCATTATTTGGGAAGAGGACCAGGGCCTCTATAAATAGGACTAGCCACCACAGGAGAGAGATCCAGAGAGAGATCCAGGCCAAGTAGAACACACCGCACCAACTCAAGAACACCTCTCTCGAGGCCGTTCTTCCCATGTATTGTTCATCATCAGCCCATGAGGCAATCCACCACACCACACACTGGAGTAGGGTATTACACCACAACGGTGGCCCGAACCAGTATAAATCTCGTGTCCCTTGTGTGTTCTTCTTGCTGGCCTAGATTCCTTGCGAGCCATCGAAACGCAAGTCGGTAAGGGAAAGATCTTCGTGCGCACCCCATAGTTCGAACCTTAAGGGTCTGCCGGAACCCGAAATCCGATATTTGGCGCGTCAGGTAGGAGTGCGCCGGAGTTCTCCCTCCCGACGACCCGCTCTCCACCAACACCGCGTTTCGCCCTCATGGCGGACAACGCACCGCCCGCTCCGGCAGCCGATGCCGGCACTAGGGCCAGGGGGCTCCGAGCCTTGGCCTCCACCTTGCAACAGTAAAGGGTCGACAAGTTCAAGCTCGAGATGCCGCCGCTACAACGGCGCTGACGGATCCGCCGGCTTTCCTCATATGATGAGGAGGCCGCCCTCAAGGCCGGGGCGACAATCATGTGATGGCCAACTGGTTTCCCATGGCCCTCGCCGGCGTTCCGCGCATGTGGCTGCTCCACCTCCCGACGGCTTCTGTGACCTCCTGGGGGGAGCTGTGCGACCTCTTCCTTGCCCATTATGCCGCACCAGTGCCCCCGGTCGTCGCAGCTCTCCTGGGTGGCTCACAGGCACCACCTTCGAGCCGCCACGTCAAGCTGTTCACCCGCCAGATCGGCACCGCCTCCAAGCGCCGAGAAGCCCCCTGGGCTGGGTGGCGCCCGAGGCCGATCTAACCTTCAGCTCGGATGATCACCCCTTCAACCCCATCGGTTCGGGCGCACTCCCGATGCTGTGTACCTCCACCATCTGCCAAGTGGCCGTCACCAGGACCCTCATCGACGGCAGTGCCGGCCTCAACGTGCTCTCGGTGGAGGCCTTCAGCCTCCTCCACATGCCACTAGAGCAGCTTCAGCCCAGCAGGCCTTTCTCGGGCGTCGGAGTCGGTTCCACCGCCTCCTTGGGACAGATCCGCCTCCCAGTGACCTTTGGCACCTACGACAACTTCCGCACAGAGCTGATCGACTTCGACATCGCCCCCATCGGCCTCCCCTACAACGCCATCCTCGGCTATCCGGCCTTGGCCCGGTTCATGGCAGCAACTCACTCGGCGTGCAACCTCATGAAGATGCCCGGGAGCAGCGGCGTCCTTACCATGTCAGGAGACACAAGGGATGCACTGCATGCGCTCAAGCTTGCTTTTAGGGCGGCCGCGGTGGCGCAGCCCGCCAGCACGGATGCCCTTGAGCCCAAGGGGGCTGCACCGGCTAAGAAGAAGCAGCTATTCACCCAAGACAGGCGGAAACCAAGCAGGTACTGGTCGACAAGGACGGATCCACTGACGCCACCTTCACCATAGGTGCCAACCTCGAGCCCGAGCAGGAGGAGGCCTTGGTGAGGTTCCTGCGCGCGAACAAGAAGGTGTTCGCATGGGAACCTGATCAGTTAGCAGGGGTCCCGAGGGGTGTGATTGAGCATCACCTCAACGTGTGCCCCAAAGTGCGCCCGTGAAGCGTATAGGCAGGCGACACCATCGAGAAACAAGCTTTCATCGTTCAAGAGACCCGAAAGCTAGAGGCAGCAGGGGTTATCCGCGAGGTCCACTACCCAGATTGGCTGGCTAATCCGGTCATCGTGTCGAAAAAGGGAGGAAAGGAACGCATGTGTGTCGACTTCACCAACCTCAACAATGCCTGCCCGCAGGATCCATTTGCGCTCCCCTGCATTGACCAGATAGTCGACTCCACCGCAGAATGTGACCTATTGTGCTTCGTAGATGCCTTCTTGGGCTATCACCTGATCAATATGGCGGTAGAAGACGTGGAAAAAACGGCTTTCCTGACCCCGTGTGGAGTGTACTGCTATACATGCATGCCATTTGGGTTGCGCAACGCAGGCGCGACCTTTCAGCGGCTGATACACATCGCCTTGGGCCGGCAGCTCGGGAGGAACGCTAAAGCTTACGTCGACGACATTGTGGTGAAGTCTCGGGAGGCAAAAACCCTGATACAGGACCTGGAAGAAACTTTTGGGAGCCTCAATGAAGTGGACCTGCGGCTCAACCCAGAGAAGTGCGTGTTTGGAGTCCCCTTGGGCAAGCTCCTGGGTTTCCTCGTGTCCCACAAGGGCATCGAGGCCAAACCGGAGAAGATCAAAGCAGTCGAAGACATGAGTCCGCCGAGGACCCTCAGAGAGATGCAGAAGCTCACCGGGCGTGTAACCGCGCTAGGACGTTTCATCTCCAAGCTGGGGGAACGAGTGCCCTTGTTCAAGCTGATGAAGAAGAAGGGCCCCTTCGAATGGACTGAAGAGGCCGACAAGGCATTCCGAGATCTCAAGAGGTACCTTACCAGCCCTCCAGTAATGGTAGCTCCGCGTCCTCGGGAGCCCCTGGTTCTCTACCTTGTGGCCACCCCCTACTCCGCCAGCACAGCCCTGGTGGCGGTCAGGGAGGAGCACCGGACCAAGGCCGCAGCGACCGTCCGGGCTGAAGCAAAGCGAAGCCGAGAGGGCCTCGTGAAGACCGCGACTGCAGCCGAAAAGGAACAGCCGCAACAGGGCAGCACACCCGGAGCAGGAGAGGCCTCTCCGAGCGATCAAGCTGTAACACCCCGGATACAACTTTCCATATTCGTAACTCCGACTCTTGCCATTTCCGGCTATGTGATTTTTTATTTCCTCCGTGGTTGGGTTTTTGTTTTTTGTTGTTTTTCTTTTTGTTTTGTTCGTTGCATTCATCATTGCATCATTTGCATTTTGTTCTTGCCATGCATTTCATCTCATCGCATCATGTGCATTGCATCTGCATGTTTTCTTAAAACTCAGAGCCGCTTTGTAGTTGCTGCTTCTCTCTTTGTCTTCGTCGACCTGTTGTCGACCGCTTGTCCTTGTTGACCTTCTCTCGCACTAATTGACCTCTTTTCTCTTTCTCCGAGACCAACAAAACCCTTGCCCCTTGCTTTCGTTGACTGCTTCGAGACCAATCGAGGTTTTCGATTCCTCTTGTTTGTCCGCTTGACCTCTCTACTCTTTGCTCAAGACCTCGCAGGCGTCCAAACCTCCCGAACCCGACCCGGGCAAGGTTGCCGTTGTGTCCGGATCATCCTCAAACGTCTACAAAACATCTCCGTTTTCTTTATTGAACTCCTTAGCCTATTGATTCTCGTCCGTGGGTTTTCGATCGGAAGGTCCAAACTCTTCCCTTTTCCTATATATAGTCCACCCCTAGTCTATTTTGGATAACCCTAGAAATCCTCCCCTTGTCCTCCTAGCCGCCGCCACACTCCTCTTGTCTCCCCTGTTCCTCGGGATCTACCCCGATCCAAATTTCCACCCAACCGAAGCCGCCACCTTCCTCCTCGTTTTCCAGATCGGGCAAGGCCACCACCGATCCAATCCATCGCTCCACTCCTTTTCTCTCCTCCCTTGGCGCCCGGAGCTCCAGATCGAAATGGGCTCGATCCCAAGCAGCCAGCCACCTCCGCCTCGAAAGAAGCAACACCGGAGTTCGAGCAAGAAGCCGTCGCCCGCTAAGTCCTCTCGCCCCGAGCGACCTCGCCCTCCGCCGTCGTGCACCACCAGAACTCCTCGCCCTCACCTCCCTCTCCCGAGCACCCCGTCTGGCTTCCCAAGGCCGCCGGGCGAGCCGACGCCGTTGAGCGCTAACGCAAGAAGAGCCCCAGCGAGCCCCTGCGCGCCTCTCCTTCCTGCTCTTCCTCCTCTCACATCTCTCTCTCTCTCTCAACCAGACGCTGTCGCCATGGCCGCCTCGAGCTCCACCACCGCTGCGTCGCCGATCCGCCGGCCTCCGCCGCCCTTGCCTGTTCTCGCAGGGCCACCTCCGCGCCTAAGTCCCCGCCGCGGCAGCCGCTCCTCCGCCTGGATCCTCCCAAGGCCAAAGACCTGCTACCAAGCTTCGTTTTGCTGCCGCACCAAGCCCCTGCTCTGCCCTCGGCTCCAGTCGCCAAGCGCCCCCACCGAGACCGCCAAGTCCATCGCCACTGCAGTTCGCCAAGTCCTCACGCCGCTTTCTGCTCTGTCTTGCTGGGCTTCGAGCGGACGAGCGGCTCGCTCATCCCGTGCCCGTTGACCTGTCGCCCTCCTGCGTGGGCCAGCGCCTCCCCAAGGCCCAGCTTGAGCGCCACAGGCTACAGACAGCCGGGCCTAGCGCCTCAAGGCCCAACGCCCCCTTCCAGCTCCAAGGCTCATGCTTCTCACCGGCCTCCCTCTCGCTCCGACTGGGCTTGGCCCAATGTGAGCAGCTCCCCCCAGCCCAGCAGTGCGCCAGATTTGGCCCGTGTGTTTTTTTTCCCTGCGCTGAGTTTTTCTCTATTTTCCAGTGCATTGCAGTTTTACAGAAAACCCCCTAGACTTCATGCATGTAATAACTAATTAACCGTGCATCGGTTTAAAATAATTTATATATGTAATATGCTCAGAAAATTGTGTAGATTAATAATATGTCTTTTTCATCCCATGTTAAAATATTTAAATTGATGTTTGCATTAATTTGCTAATATGCCATGTTAAAATGATTTATTTCATAACTAAATAACCGTAACTCGGAATTAAATGTTCTTTATATGTAAATGGGGTGGAAAAATGCCTAGTTTAACATGGTCCACTTTATTTTGCTGTTTAACAACATTAAAATTGTGTTTAGGGCAGATCAGGACCGAATCTAAAATATTGCTCATGGGGATTTTCCGGAATTGTTGTTTCTTATTTCCGGCCTCATTTAAGCTTGCCTAAATAGTTAGTTTAATTATGCTTCACCCCTTGCCATGTTTAAAAACATTTAATATTGTTGTGTACCTAAACGAGATCAAACTAAATATTTGATGTGGTGCCATTAATATGCAACTCGTTGCATATTGAGCTCCACTTAATTGGTAGTATTGTTTGTTGCATATTGCCATGCCATGCCTCATTAAACCGGTCATGCATCATACTTGATTGTGCATCATGCCATGTTTATGCTTGTGCATTTATCATGTTACTTGTTTCTTTCCGGTGTTGCTTCTCGGTTCCGGTAATGTTGCGATTGTGAGGATTCGCTCGACTACTTCCGCTCGCTCTTCTTCATGGACTCGTTCTTCTTCCTTATGGATTTCGTGCAAGATGACCGCTACCTCGGATCTCATTACTATCATTGCTATGCTAGTTGCTTCGTTTCTATCGCTATGCTGCGCTACCTATCACTTGTTGCGCAAGCCTCCCAAATTGCCATGAACCTCTAACCTGTTGCACCCTTCCTAGCAAACCGTTGTTTGGCTATGTTACCGCTTTGCTCAGCCCTCTTATAGCGTTGTTAGTTGCAGTGAAGATGAAGTTTGTTCCTTGTTGAACATGGAGATGTTGTTCCTTGTTGGAACATGTTTACCTGTTGGGATATCACAATATATCTTATTTAATTAATGCATCTATATACTTGGTAAAGGGTGGAAGGCTCGGCCTTATGCCCGGTGTTTTGTTCCACTCTTGCCGCCTAGTTTCCGCTATATCGGTATTATGTTCCCGGATTTTGCGCCCCTAACGCGGTCGGGTGATTTATGGGACCCCTTGACAGTTCGCTTTGAATAAGACTTTTCCAAAGAAGGCCCAACTTTGGTTTTACATTTGCCTCACCTAGCCTTTTTCCCTTGGGAGTCGCAAGATCCCGAGGGTCATCTTTATTTACCCCCCGCCAATGCTTGTCTAAGTGTTGGTCCAAACTAGAGCCACTTATGGTGCCGCCCGAGGCAACTTGGGGTATCGCTTGCCGTCAGACGTAGTGTTCATCCGGTCGTGGCTCGAGACGAGATACGCTGCGGCTACTATCGTGGTGTCGCACGCCGAGGTCTTGCTGGACTTGTTTTATTGCTGTGAATGTCTTGTAGCCGGATTCCGAGACTGATCGGGCTTCCGGGAGAAGGTCTATTCTTCGTTGATCGCGAGAGCTTATCATGGGCTTGTTGGGACACCCGCAGGTTTGAACTTTCAAAGCCGTGCTCGCGTTATGTGGCG
Source organism: Aegilops longissima (assembly GCA_021605205.1). Classification (NCBI taxonomy): domain Eukaryota; kingdom Viridiplantae; phylum Streptophyta; class Magnoliopsida; order Poales; family Poaceae; genus Aegilops; species Aegilops longissima. Next base: position 297,079,420 of record CM038678.1, read on the forward strand.
ATGGGAATTTGTTAATGTCCGTTGTAGAAAACCCGGTTGATCTCAATTAAAATACACCAACCGTAGCGTAACTGCGTGAGTGTCTCTTTTCGGGTTGATCGAGAGGAGAACACGGTTTCGGGTTATGTCTGACGAAGTAGGAGTTCGTGATCACTTCTTGATCATTACTAGTTGACGATCGCCCTTTGTTTCTCTTCTCTCGCCTCATTTGCGTATGTTAGCCACCATATTATGCTTAGTCGCTGCTGCAACCTCACCACTTTATCCCTTCCTTTCCCATTTAAGCTTTGTTAGTCTTGATACCCATGGTAATGGGATTGCTGAGTCCTCGTGGCTCACAGACACTACACCACCAGTTGCAGGTGTACAGGTTTATGGCGATCATGATGTGAGAGCGATGTTTGCTTGTGTTGGAGTTCTCCTTCTGTTTCTTCTTCGATCAGGGGTTAGGTTCCAGGTCGGCAGCCTGGGCTAGTAGGGTGGATGTCGTTGAGTTTCTGTTTATGTTTCATCCGTAGTCGGATGTTGTTCTTGTATATGATGTTGATGTATTCTTGTGGCATTTGTGCCTTATGTATGTATCCCTATGTATTATGTAATGTTGAGGTAATGATATCCACCTTGTAAAAGCGCTTCAATATGCGGTCTATCCTTGGTGGGACCGCCGAGTTCCTTTTGGATAGGGTCGCATATTGGGCGTGACAAGTTGGTATCGAGCCTCGACCGACCTTAGGAGCCCCTTGTTTGTTGGCCGTTGTTGAGTCTAGAAGAAAACTATTTTGAGTCTTAGGATTATATATATCGAGAGTAGGATTTTTTTACTCCTCACCCCTTCGTCGCTCCGGTGAGGTCTCCGACGAGATGTTTTGTCTTTCCTCTCCTCAAATTTCACTAAATTTTTTTAGGATCACGCTGGTATCTTGGAATCGCTCGATGGTTTTGTGACGAGAACATTGTTCTTGGTGCCTCCCGACATTTAGGGGTTGTGGCGTGTCCCGGGAGTTGAGCTCCGAGGTGTTGTCGCCACAATTTTATCGCTGCAGTTCGAATACCGAGTTTGCCGACATCGAAAATCTCTTTTGTACAGCTTGTTGGTGAGATAACCCCGATAACCCAAGATCGAGGTGAGTGCGGAGTATTGCCATAACTTGTATAACGGATGCTTTTCGAAGGTTGAGGTACACGATTTCCGGAGTTTTCTTGGTTATGTGTTGACGGATGGATACAGCTGGATCTAGGTATTGTTAGTTTGGGTGATATATTTTGTGTCCCCGTATCCCCAACACCAGATTGCATAACCGTAAAGTTTCGGAATTTATAGGTGGGAATTCAAGTAGCTCCTAGAATATCTTTCCGACAGATGCATTATATGAGATTGGGTAAATCTCTATCATATGTATTTGTTCCGGCTTATTCTGCAAGCCAAATCCTTTGTTTTGTTTTATTTGTGGTATTCGAGTTGCTTCGAAGTCAAATGTTGAATCCATACCTTTTCCTAAACGGTGTTCTCATATTGCTATGTGAATACTAATCCTTCTTGATCATCGAGATCGCATGTTAATTCTTTTTCACCGGAGTGCTTTCTTTAAGTGGATCCGATCATTTCAACATCCGCAAGATCAATTCTAAGTTTTTCTCAACGGTGTTTGTTTCATCCGTCCCAAGTTGTCTTTGTTTTCCCGCCCTCCCACCCTTTTTCTTCAAGGACTCAGATTTCTTAATCATGTATCCTTTTATTTGTGGAAAGTCTCTTCATTCTTTTCTTTCAATGATCTTATCCGGTGATTTCCCATGAAGATGCTCAACAGTTTCAAGTTCATCATTCTTCATTCTCGTATTTTTTCCGTGGATTTAACTCAAGCCTTCGTGTTGATCATATTCCTTTCCTCGCTTCTAATGATTTCTCTTGCTGGTGCACCTCTCAATCATTCACCTTCTCGCTATTCATTTGTTCTCGAGTGTTGAAGATATCTCGGAAGGCTCGCTCTTTTCATTCCAGATCCGCTCAAGTTATTTTGAGGTTGTTATCTCATTCAAGCCATTTAATTCTACCGGCGCAATCTTTATTTCAAGCAATCCTTCAACAATGTTTCTTTTGAGTGGGCCCTAACCCACGTGTCTTTTCCCGTGATCTTACCCGACTCTTCTAATTTATCCTGAGCTATTCCCAAATTCTTTTCAAAGCTTGACGAAGAATGGGTTATCATCACCATATGTCTTTCTCCAAGATCTTTCAGATTCTTTTCATCGTTGGTTCAACCTTTCCAATTTTCATCCCGGAGTGTCTCAACAATTCAGGGTGGTTTCTCATCATTAGTCTCAACATTTGAAGACCAAGAAGAGTTTCTCCTAAATCTTGGTCCATTCTCTTGAAGATTCATGGTTCTAGCCTCATGCTATCCTCATAATCGCTTTTGATTGTGAGATTTATTTTCTTACCATCCGGAGCATTTCATGAGTTGTTTCCATTTTCTTTCCTCCAAGGCCATCATGTCATAATTCTTCATTCTCAGCGTAGCTATCGCTCTCCAAATCTTAATGGTGCATCGCTCAAATATCTTCTAATCAGTTCATGATCTCTTCGCTACCATGTATCTAAATCCCCTCAAGTATCTTCTTTCGCTTTCTCATTCTTCCGGTGATTTGTGCCTTTGCTACTTTCATTTTCAATTCTTACGGTGGTTCGTTCAAGATTTCTCTCCCTTCGTTATCATATCAAATCATTCGTTGTTTCCAATTCCACCGGTGGTTCCTTGAAGACCTTCACAAGTTTGCGCCATATCTCTTTTAATCCTTTCTATGAGAATAAGTAGTATGTAAAATCCATTGCTTGTCATCAATTTAATTTGATGAAGGATAAGCATACAATAAATCTTAGTCTTATTTCCTCGACGTGATTCAATCCTTTTCTTCCGGAGATTGTTCATGATGAAGTAATTCTTGTTCTAGTGTTTCATCTTTTCTTTTTTCCGAGTTCCAAGTTTTTCGCATTATCTTGTCGCGAAGCTCCATCTAAATTTTTGCAAGGCTTCACCTTGTGTTTTCAACTTCTCCTAATTTTTATCATACTTTTATTACCGGAGTTCATCATGAAGGCTCTACATGGTGGTTCATCAAGGATTCTTTTCATTCTTCAATTTTTCTTCAAGTTTTCTCGGTTATGATCCGCCAAGCTATACTTCTAAAAATAAACATGGTGCTCAACACATGTTTTGTTTTGACTAGTTCAAGCATTCTTCATCTTGCATTCCGAAGTGCAATTCTCTCTATCTTATCTTTTGAGATGGTGTTATGTCATTCTCGATAATTTCCCTTCATGCTTCATGATTCACATGTTGTCAAGAATGAGGTATTTAAATCCATCATTTCTCTTCGCTCAAGAGATCTTTTCAACCAATCAATCTTTTGTTGGAGTTATCTTGGTCATATTTCACCTAAAGCCTTCCCTAAGGAATGTTGCTTTTGTGGTGCTTATCAATGATCCAAATTTCTCCTTCTCATCTCGGTGAAGAAGTTTCTCTTATCTTCACCGATCTCAACCAATAAATTGTTTCATTAATGGCGGTCGTCACCTCGTAATTTTGAGATGTTTCCATAAGCCCGCCATAAGCTTATTCTTACCGTTGTTGTTTTTCAAACAACTCCGCTCAATCCTACTTCAGAGGGATGCTCTTTCAATTCAATTATGGTAGGAGATGTTGGTTTCATTCTTCGCTCTATTCATTCCAACAATCTAACTATCATGCTTTGTTTCCGAGGCATTGTGATGTTGCTCTCTTCTACCAATTATCTTGTTTTGTCAAGATCATGTAATTTTCCTTGCTTACCCGCTTAGCCGAGTGTTGTGTCATCCATTCAAGTTCTTTCATCTTATCAAGTTTTGCCTCTCTTTCAACCCGAGTGTTGTCTCAAATCCTCTTACCCATTGCAGGTGTTGTTGATTTCATCAAGAATCCTCTCAATTGTCAAGTTCATATTCTATTCCTTCCATTTACAATGGAGTGCTGCCCAAATTATATCAATCTTATTCCTTCTCTATCCAGTTTTAACCAGAGTGGTTTAAATTCCTTCTTGTCCTTTGTGCTCGCCATTTATGTCTTGGCAACCTTCAAGCTCTCGTAATGTTCCTTGTTCCTCTTTTCTAACGGATTGTTTGCAATCTCGCTCATCTCTAATTGCTCAACCTCTCAAGGTTCGTGGTTTCACTCATTGGTCAAGAAGCAACTTAGTTTTACCGCTTATTTTTCCTCGCCCTTTTCCCTCCGTGTCATCCTAGATCTCGGACGAGATCCTCTCGTAGTGGTGGAGTGTTGTAACACCCCGGATACAACTTTCCATATTCAGAATCCGACTCTTGCCATTTCCGCTATGTGATTTTTTATTTCTCCGTGGTTGGGTTTTTGTTTTTGTTGTTTTGCTTTTTGTTTTGTTCGTTGTATTCATCATTGCATCATTTGCATTTTGTTCTTGCCATGCATTTCATCTCATCGCATCATGTGCATTGCATCTGCATGTTTTCTTAAAACTCGAGCCGCTTGTAGTTGCTGCTTCTCTCTTTGTCTTCGTCGACCGTTGTCGACCGCTTGTCCTTGTTGACCTTCTCTCGCACCAATTGACCCTCTTTCTCTTTCTCCGAGACCAACAAAACCCTTGCCCCTTGCTTTCGCTGACTGCTTGAGACCAATCGAGGTTTTCGATTCCTCTTGTTTGTCCGCTTGACCTCTCTACTCTTTGCTCAAGACCTCGCTGGCGTCTCAAACCTCCCGAACCCGACCCGGCAAATCGTTGTTGCTGTGTCCGGATCATCCTCAAACGCCTACAAAACATCTCCGCTTTTATTGAACTCCTTAGCCTATTGATTCTCGTCCGTGGGTTTTCGATCGAAGGTCCAAACTCTTCCTTTTCCTATATATAGTCCACCCCTAGTCTATTTTGGATAACCCTAGAAATCCTCCCTTGTCCTCCTAGCCGCCACACTCCTCTTGTCTCCCCTGCTCCTCGGATCTACCCCGATCCAAATTTCCACCCAACCGAAGCCGCCACCTTCCTCCTCGTTTTCCAGATCGGGCAAGGCCACCACCGATCCAATCCATCGCTCCACTCCTTTTCTCTCCTCCCTTGGCGCCCGGAGCTCCAGATCGAAATGGGCTCGATCCCAAGCAGCCACCACCTCCGCCTCGAGCAGCTACCACGGAGTTCGAGCAAGAAGCCGTCGCCCGCCAAGTCCCTCTCGCCCCGAGCGACCTCGCCCCTCCGTCAGTGCACCACCAGAACTCCTCGCGCCTCACCTCCCTCTCCCCGAGCACCCTGTCTCGCTTCACCACGGCCGGCCGGTGAGCCGACGCTGCTGAGCGCTAACGCAAGAAGAGCCCCAGCGAGCCCCCGCCGCGCCTCTCCTTCCCGCTCTTCCTCCTCTCACATCTCTCTCTCTCTCCAGACGCTGTCGCCATGGCCGCCTCGAGCTCCACCATTGCCGCTTGCTCCGGATCCGGCCGCCTCCGCCGCTTGCCCGTTCCCGGCAGGCCACCTCCGCGCCTAAGTCCCTCTCCGGCGGCAGCTGCTCCGCCGCCTGGATCCTCCCCTCAAGGCCAGAAGACCCGCGCCTGCTTCGCCAAGGCTGCCGCACTAAGCCCCTGCCTGCCCCTGCTCCAGTCGCCAGCGCCCCCACCGAGACCGCCAAGTCCATCGCCACTGCAGCCCGCCAAGTCCTGCCGCCATTGCTGCTTCCCTGTTTTGGCTGGGCTGAAGGACGAGCGGCTCGCTCATCCTGCGTCTGCTGACCTGCCGCTCTCAGGCTGGCCTCCCCAAGGCTCAGCTCGAGGCTCACACAGGCACACAGACAGCCGCCTAGCGCCCAAGGCCCAGCCTCCCCTTCCAGCTCCAAGGCCAGCCATACTTCAAATGGCCTCCCTCTCGCTCCGACTGGCTTGGCCTAATGTGAGCAGCTCCCAGCCAAAGAAGGCGCCAGATTTGGCCCGTGTTTTTTTTTTCCTGCGCTGAGTTTTTCTCTATTTTCCAAAGGCATTGCGCTTTTACGTAAAACCCCTAGACTTCATGCATGTAATAACTAATTAACTGTGCATCGGTTTAAAATAATTTATATATGTAATATGCTCAGAAAATTGTGTAGATTAATAATATGTCTTTTTCATCCCATGTTAAAATATTTAAATTGATGTTTGCATTAATTTGCTAATATGCCATGTTAAAATGATTTATTTCATAACTAAATAACCGTAACTCGGAATTAAATGTTCTTTATATGTAAATGGGGTGGAAAAATGCCTAGTTTAACATGGTCCACTTTATTTTGCTGTTTAACAACATTAAAATTGTGTTTAGGGAAGATCAGGACCGAATCTAAAATATTGCTCATGGGGATTTTCCGGAATTGTTGTTTCTTATTTCCGGCCTCATTTAAGCTTGCCTAAATAGTTAGTTTAATTATGCTTCACCCCTTGCCATGTTTAAAAACATTTAATATTGTTGTGTACCTAAACGAGATCAAACTAAATATTTGATGTGGTGTTTCGTCAATATGCAACTCGTTGCATATTGAGCTCCACTTAATTGGTAGTATTGTTTGTTGCATATTGCCATGCCATGCCTCATTAAACCGGTCATGCATCATACTTGATTGTGCATCATGCCATGTTTATGCTTGTGCATTTATCATGTTACTTGTTTCTTTCCGGTGTTGCTTCTCGTTCCGTAATGTTGCGATTGTGAGGATTCGCTCGACTACTTCCGCTCGCTCTTCTTCATGGACTCGTTCTTCTTCCTTATGGATTTCGTGCAAGATGACCGCTACCTCGATCTCATTACTATCATTGCTATGCTAGTTGCTTCGTTCTATCGCTATGCTGCGCTATTTCTATCACTTGCTGCTAAGACTCCCAAATTGCCATGAACCTCTAACTCGTTGCACCCTTCCTAGCAAACCGTTGTTTGGCTATGTTACCGCTTTGCTCAGCCCTCTTATAGCGTTGTTAGTTGTAGGTGAAGATGAAGTTTGTTCCTTGTTGAACATGGAGATGTTGTTCCTTGTTGGAACATGTTTACCTGTTGGGATATCACAATATATCTTATTTAATTAATGCATCTATATACTTGGTAAAGGGTGGAAGGCTCGGCCTTATGCCCGGTGTTTTGTTCCACTCTTGCCGCCCTAGTTTCCGCTATATCGGTATTATGTTCCCGGATTTTGCGCCCCTAACGCGGTCGGGTGATTTATGGGACCCCTTGACAGTTCGCTTTGAATAAGACTTTTCCAAAGAAGGCCCAACTTTGGTTTTACATTTGCCTCACCTAGCCTTTTTTCCTTGGGAGTCGCGATCCCGAGGGTCATCTTTATTTACCCCCGGCCAATGCTTGTCTAAGTGTTGGTCCAAACTAGAGCCACTTGCGGTGCCGCCCGAGGCAACTTGGGGTATCGCGGTTGCCGTCAGACGTAGTGTTCATCCGGTCGGGCTCGAGACGAGATACGCCTGCTACTATCGTGGTGTCGACACGCCGGAGGTCTTGCTGGACTTGTTTTATTGCTGTGAATGTCTTGTAGCCGGATTCCGAGACTGATCGGGCTTCCCGGGAGAAGGTCTATTCTTCGCTGATCGCGAGAGCTTATCATGGGTTGTTGGGACACCCCGCAGGTTTGAACTTTCAAAGCCGTGTCTCATGTTATGTGGCGATGGGAATTTGTTAATGTCCGCTGTAGAAAACCCGGTTGATCTCAATTAAAATACACCAACCGTGCGTGAACCGTGAGTGTCTCTTTTCGGGTTGATCGAGAGGAGAACACGGTTTCGGGTTATGTCTCGACGAAGTAGGAGTTCAGGATCACTTCTTGATCATTACTAGTTGACGACTGCCTTTGTTTCTCTTCTCGCCTCATTTATGTATGTTAGCCACCATATTATGCTTAGCCGCTGCTGCAACCTCACCACTTTATCCCTTCCTTTCCCATTTAAGCTTTGCTAGTCTTGATACCCATGGTAATGGGATTGCTTGAGTCCTCGTGGCTCACGATTACTACACCACCAGCCATGGCGATCATGACGTGAGAGCGATGTTTGCTTGTGTTGGAGTTCTCCTTCGCTTTTCTTCGATCGGGGGTTAGGTTCCGTGTCGGCAGCCCGGGCTAGTAGGGTGGATGTCGTTGAGTTTCTGTTTATGTTTCATCCGTAGTCGGATGTTGTTCTTGTATATGATGTTGATGTATTCTTGTGGCATTTGTGCCTTATGTATGTATCCCTATGTATTATGTAATGTTGAGGTAATGATATCCACCTTGCAAAAGCGTTTCAATATGCGGGTCTATCCTTGGTGGGACCGTCGAGTTCCTTTTGGATAGGGTCGCATATTGGGCGTGACACAAGCGCTGGGGGCTCCGTCATCTCAGGAGACTCCTCAACCTCTGGAGGACGCAAGCTGCGCCAGCACCCTCAACCTCGTCGAGCACCCCGTGTACTTCGTCAGCACGGTGCTACAGGATGCAAGGGCGCGGTACCCCATGCCTCAAAAACTCCTCCTCACGCTATTAGTGGCCTCACGCAAGCTGCGGCACTACTTCCAAGGCCATCCCATCAAGGTCGTCTCAGCATACCCCTTGGAAAGAGTACTTAGGAGCCCCAACTCAGGTGGAAGAGTCATTGAATGAAACATCGAACTGCAAGCATTTCAGCTAGAATTCAGCATGACCAGAGTCATCAATGGAGCCGCACTTGCAGATTTCGTGGCAGAATGGGCAGAAGCACCGGGCCTCGAGGCAGGCGAGGAACGATCACTTTCCCCGGGAAGCGAGGCACCGGACGGCTGGGTCATGTACTTCGACGGGGCATTCTCTCGACATGGCGCGGGGGCTGGCGCAGTGCTCGTGTCCCCTACTCAGGACAAACTCAACTACGCCGTACATCTCTGTTTCCAGCACGGAGAAAAGGTCTCCAACAACATAGCAGAGTACGAAGGCCTGATAGCAGGCTTGAAAGCCGCAGTCGCCTTAGGGGTAAAGCGCCTTAACATCAAGGGCGATTCGCAGCTCCTCGTCAACTTCTCCAACAAAATATACGAACCGAAGGAAGAGCACATGGAAGCCTACCTTGCTGAGGTTCGCAAGATGGAGAAACAGTTCTGGGGGCTGGAGTTGCAGCATGTGCCTCGCGGCACCAATCAAGAGGCTGTTGACATTGCCAATAGGGCATACAGGCGGCTGCCTCAGGAGCCTGGCGTCTTCTAGGAGCGGCTCTTCAAAACCTCGGCGGCACCATCACTATCGAACACGGCGCAACCAAGGGAGGAGCTCCCTCAGCCGCCTGCCTCGGGAGCTCCGGTCTGCGGCCCGGCCTCAGGGGCACGCCTGCTCCTGGCGTTGGAGCCTCAGGAAGGATGTTGGATCGCAGAGCTCAAGAACTACTTGATGCAAGGGAACCTGCCGAAGAACAAGGAGGAGGAGGAGCGTGTAGCGCGGCAGGCCACGGCCTACTGCATGAAGGATGGAGAGCTCTACCGGAAGCGACCAAATGACGTGTTGCTACGTTGCGTCTCCAGAGAGCAAGGGAAGGAGCTGTTGGCAGACATACACGGTGGAGACTGTGGGCACCATTCATCATCACGAACCCTCGTCAGCAAGGCGTCCCGCAGCGGATTCTACTGGCCCACAGCACTCATCGACGCCATTGAGCTGGTGAAGGCTTGTGAGGCATGCCAATTCCATGCTAGGAAGATCCATTAGCCGGCGGGGGGTCTACAGACTATACCCCTCTCATGGCCGTTCGCAGTTTGGGGGCTGGACATTCTGGGCCCGTTTCCTCGGGCGCTAGGGGGCTATCTCTACCTCTACGTCGTCGTGGACAAGTTCACCAAGTGGGCTGAGGTGGAAGCTGTCCGCTCCATCCCAGCAGGCTCTGCAGTCAAGTTCATCAAGGGCCTCGTGAGCTGATTTGGGGTGCCTAACCGCATCATCACCGACAACGGTTCGCAATTCACCAGTAATCTCTTCAAAACGTAATGTGCTAACCTTGGAACGCAAATATGCTACGCTTCGGTAGCACACCCCCAGAGCAACGGCCAGGCCGAGCGAGCCAACGCAGAGGTCCCGAGGGGCCTCAAAACCAGGACCTTCAAGAAGAAGCTGGAGGCTTGCGGCAGGGGCTAGTATGACGAGCTCCAGTCTGTTGTGGTCTATCCGCATGACCGCGCTGCCGACAGTGAGACCCCGCTCTTCCTCGCTCACGGAGCAGAGGCCGCCCTCCTCACGAGGTCAGATCGCCCGCACGGGTCCCGCATTCGATGAGACGCAGCAGACGCCATGCGGGGACGGATCTCGTGGCCGGGGAGGAACGCCGACAAGCCGTGCTGCGAGCGTCAAGGTATCAACAGCGCCATGACGATACCACTGCCGCAACATCTGCCCCAGAACTCTTGAGGTAGGGGACCTCGTGCTCAGACGGGTTCTCTCAAGGGAGGGGTTGCACAAGCTCTCTCCCATGTGGGAGGGCCCATTCAAGGTTGTTCATGTTTCCTGTGTCCTGCCCGCGCTTGGAGACCTGTGGAGGGGGTACCCATCCAGAACGCATGGAACATTCAACATCTCCGAAGGTTCTACCCCTGAGCGGGGCCTAGTGCCTATGGAAGGCCCGGTGCCTGTGAAGAAGGCCAATGCCTGTGAAGCTGCCGCATTCTGGGAAAGGCCCGGTGCCTCCAAGAAGGCCAATGCCCGTGAAGCTGCCGCGATTCGGGAAAGGCCCAAAGGCTATGAAGAAGGCCAATGCCCGTGAAGCCGCCAGATTTTGGGAAAGGCCCGTGCTCGTGAAGAAGGCCAATGCCCGTGAAGATGCCGATTTTGGGAAAGGCCCGTGCCTATGAAGAAGGCCACGCCCGTGAAGCTGCCGATTTCGGGAAGGCCCTGCTCGTGAAGAAGGCCAATGCATGTGAAGCTCGCCACCCGTGACACTCTCACGTAATAATGAGTGGGTTGCACACGCCTGAGTCTCCTGAGTGCCGCCTAGGGCCTTGGGCCCCCGCCCACGCCCTGGCAGCACTTAGCTCTACTGGTGAGAAGACGCCAAAGACTAGAATAGGTGCCTGACGCGCTTTTTCATTTGCTTTCTCGCAGTTGGCTTGTTCGCTCCTCGCTTGAAGTTTTACTTTGAGCTGCTGCCTCTCGGCTTGTGACTCTTTATCTTTTTCACTCACTTGCCTTGTTTTGTCTCGCGCAAGTCTCGTGAGGGAGGTTCGCGGGTGCCCTCGCGAGTGTTTTCTGCCCCGACCGTTTGAAGCTTTGCTGTCCGAGTCCGCTGCGGGAGCACCCCTCCCAGTCCGTGCCCCACGGGCATCGCGACACGAGCACAGGACCTGGGCCAGTCGCCCCCACAACCGAGACCGAAAGCTACTCCTGCTGCTAATCCTTGCAGGACATGAAGCGCACGGTGAGGCCACGGCCTCGGGAGGCGAGGACCGCGACAAGCCCCACCGAGCTAAGTAATTCCCACACATGGGCACACGACACGGAAACATAGCGCAGAAATAGCGAAAGCAGCGCGATAATTAACAGCAGCAGTTCAAACACGCCCCCGCGGGGCCCTATACTACCTTCTTTTTGCGCAGGGAAAGAAGAAAAACAAAATAGGCACGACTTGCTCGGCACCAACTTGCGGTGAAAGCTCGAGCTGCCTCCGGGGCTCAGGCGAATCATTCCTCTCGCTTCATCGGGGCGCGATGGCGGACTGACCCGCTACCTTCACCCAGGCGGGCGCGACGGCGCGGGGGTTGGTCGCGGCCACCGCTGGAGGAGCTGCTGTCTGAAAGAGAGTCGCCGAAGCTTGGTGAGCCCCGAGCGCCGCTGCCCACGCGCTTGCCGCCATCTTCATCTTGATCAGCGCCGTGGCTGGGCAGGCGGCCGCGGTCATCGTCTTCGGGGCAGCACCCAGCGCGGCGACCATCTTCCCCGAATACCCTCACGTAGAGGGTGGCGTCGCCGTCGAACTTGAATTGCAAGGTGCACCGCCGGCTCGCCACGCTGCAAGAGCAAACGCTTGCCACCATGGGTCGTACCGCATTCCTGCAATAGAGACCTCCAACGAAGCTTCCAAGAAGCCCTGCCGCAAGAACCGCTCGCTGAAGCTAGAGGTCGCCCGAGCGCCGCCGGCAGCTGACCCACGAAGAAACGGGAGCTGGAGCTGTGTCGGTCGGGTCCGCCGACCACACGATTTAACTCCGGTAGCACCTTCCGCCGAAAGCGTAAGCGCCGTCTGGGGCCGTTCAGCCACGGCATGCCTCCCATCGGCAACTGGGCGCTCATCACCACGCAGGGAACCGCCTCCACGACCACGGTAAGCCACTACGGGGACCGCAGGATGCTTGCGAGGGCGGCACTGGCCGCGCTTGGTCGGTGGGCAGTCAGGCCCTTCCTGACGAGCCTTTCCTTTCTCCACGTCCGAGAACCTCTTCGGCGGAGCCATGGGAATGGCGAGTAGCCGGGATGGAGGGAAAGGAGTAGCAGGAAGGGATGGACTGAAGGGGTTCACGCAGTCCCGTACTTATAGCCGGAGAAGGCCAACCGCCAGCCACCATGATCGCAGGTAATCATGACCCATTTTTTGCATGCAGGGACTTGTCAAGTCGTGCGGTTGCCGAGGCATCATCGGGAAGCGGAGGCGCACACGTCCAATCAATCGCCACGCGACGCCCAAGGCCGCAGGCTATTGGGGCCCGCGCGCTCAGACTTGCCCTTCGCTTCTCCTCTAAGCCAAGCCCGGCGCTGCTTGGGCCCGGGGCTATGTCGGTGTTCCGGGAACGGGGTCCTAGACTTGCTCAAGTGTGGCCTCGGCGTGGCTCAAGTGGGGCCCAGCAGCCCAGCTTCATCGGCTTAAGCTCAAGACCCTCGCGATGGGCTGGAGCCTCAAGGGCAGATGAAAGGAAGCTTCTCAGAGCAGCCTCATCGTAGGCTCATGAGGAGGCGGAGAGATAAAGGCAAGGGCACTCGCGAGAGCCCGTGACGCAAGCCGTGACGATCGAGACCAAAGGGGCGCCAAAGGGCGCCGGCTCACAAGAAGGTCCTTGTTTCCCCTTCGATGCAAAGGGGGCAAGCACAGGCCAAGGCATCAGGCAAGGGTTACCATTCTGGTGCAACGAGACCAATACCAGTAGAGCGGCAGGACAGAGGTCACCGTGGAGCCCAAGACGGCATCATTGTCGGTGCTTTTGGCAGCCAAAGACCACCTTTAGTCAGGATAACTTGTACTAGATGTTCCCCTTCAAAATGGCCAATTGTTGGCGCCCTTCCCGCTCATTATTTGGGAAGAGGACCAGGGCCTCTATAAATAGGACTAGCCACCACAGGAGAGAGATCCAGAGAGAGATCCGGGCCAAGTAGAACACACCGCACCAACTCAAGAACACCTCTTGCGAGGCCGTTCTTCCCCTGTATTGTTCATCATCAGCCCCTGAGGCAATCCACCACACCACATACTGGAGTAGGGTATTACACCACAACGATGGCCCGAACCAGTATAAATCTCATGTCCCTTGTGTGTTCTTCTTTCTGGCCTAGATTCCTTGCGAGCCATCGAAACATGAGTCGGTAGGGGAAAGATCTTCGTGCGCACCCCAGAGTTCGAACCTTAAGGGTCTGCCGGAACCCGAAATCTGACACACGTGTCATGCACACAAAGGCAGAGGGGCGGTATGGACGAGAGGGGTGAGGCGCACGTCGGGGGACGTGGTGCCGTGGGTTGGAGCGGCGTCGTGGGAATCGCGAGTGGCAGTGGATGAAACGTGATGGTCGCCGTAGTTGAACTTCCATGGACAAACTGTCGTGTCTACGGACACATGCATTGCATACCGATCACTGGAAGGAGTAGTAGAGAAAGCTAGGCGGATAAATACTTCCTTATAGTCAAGCGGACCCACGCTACTACTTGTTCCAAAGACATGCACACCATCGAAATAGTCCATCTATATCAATATACATAGAGAGGGAATATTTTTTTTACAAGAGAAGAAATAGTTCATCCATCCATAATGCCCTGCTGCTGGTGCATCTTCTTCTTCTTCTTCTTCTTCTTCTTCTTCTTCTTCTTGTTCTCATTTTCTGTTGGAGACGGCTTCGCAACAAGCTCTCTGGACCTTGCAACTATCTCGAAACTCACACGGGCATCGAGGGCAGCATATTTTATCCGCCGACGTCAAGGAATACCTCTCCATCCGCATTTACCTTAATGCCAGCGCCTCGTCACCCTTCTCTCAAGATTTGTTCCTAGCACAAAATTTGCTGCATCGAATAGGGATGGTGTCGGTTTATCACAATCTTCTGTGAATTTTTATTTTGGTTTGTAGGTCAGCGATGCTTTTCAAATCAAGGTTGTGCGGCTCAAACTTCTGCTTGTCCCTGCGATGGTTGGCCCACAGAAGTATATGTCCTCCCGAGACAAGAAATCGTGAAGCTCACCTGGTATGGAGGGCGCGTGTATGATGTGGTACACCAAAACATCATCTTCGAGGCACAGCTGAAGGACAGCGGCGCGTTGGATCTTCCCAGTGGCACGCTTCATGTACTCTGCGTCGAGACCGATGACATTCATCTCCACCTTTTGGCGGGAGTTGGATACATTGTTGATCCACTTCCGAAAAACCCTTGGGTGGTCGGTGACTGTGGCAACTATGCTCAAAGAGCCTTCGACGAGGACATGTTGGACGCTAAAAACCTGCATCTCGATCTCTTTCTCCATTTGGAACCGCTGGACCGGAGGGCTATGGTTTGGAGAATTAGGATTAGATGGCTAGTCTAACTGAAGAAGATGATTATTTGTAGGGGCTTCGGAATTACTCCAGGAGGATGTGAAGAGGTTAAAATAATGTGAATGCAGTGTGGTTTGTATGCAAATGAAGATCGAGGAGTAGTGAAAAAGCCGAGGAAAATCGGTTCCCAATGGAGAAGTAAATGGGAGAAGTTATACGCATGCATGAGGAGAGCTGCGGTGGTTTGACTACTGCATGCAATGGATTGGACGGGCTCTTCGGTTACCTTTTCTCTCTCCCACGCGCACAGAATGGCCCACTTGCATGCTGCAGTTTATTGGCTGGAGTCTGGCTGCAGCTGCTCATGCATACGCTAATTAATGCAGTGAATGCAGGGCATGGAGGGAAATGGGCGCATGCAAAAGGGTATATGCGCACACTAATTAGAGAAATACTGAAAAAAGTTATGCGCAGACAAAAGAGGACCGGAGGGAGTACTACTCATGTTCCTACTACGGTTAAGGAATATGCGGTTATCCTCAAAAAATAAAAGTCCTTCTTCGCGCTTCCGCATGCATGAGAATTTGGTTCTGCTCGCAATATGGATGATAGCTGGAGGATGAAGTGAACCCAGAGGCATGCTAGCACGGGAGCGTACTCATGTTCCTACTACTGCTACTAGCAGTAGTAGTACAACTGTGGTACACTTGATTGTCAAAATACTATTATTCATCCGGTCCTCACAGTGAAGTGACAAGACCCTGCGCACGAGGTGACACTAGTCCAGGCGGCGTGTCCGGGTTACCAAAGTCACTGTCACCGCCGTTGTATAGCATGCCTCACCTCGTCTCCCTCTCCCCTAGCACCACTCCATCTCCATCTCTGTCTCGCCGGAGATCATGAGGTCACTCTTCATTATCTCACTATGCCCCAAGATACCCTCCCTCGCCGCCTCCCCCAAGACCACTATTCCTCGCTAGCCGCTCCAGCACCGACATCCTTCTCCCCCGTAAATCAAGCCCCCCAAAACCCCACCTTCCAAACTCCACCATGGGCGAACGAGAACCGCACAGGTTCCATATGAGCCGCGATTGGAGCAATCTCCCAAGTGACGTCCTCGACCTCTGTTGTTCATCTATGGATATGTTGAGTGCCCCACGGTTGGCTGCATGCTCGAGGGGCATGCACACGGCCATCATCGAAGCAAGTCCAAAGCTTTTCAAGACACCCTTCTTGCTGCTATCTGGTCTTGCGAGATTGGCTCACCATGATACGGAGGCGTACATGATGCCCCTCGACTTCAACCCGATCTCCATTAGCCGAAACTTCTTTGCACGTATGTAGTGGGTCGCCGTACATCATTTCCCTCGACTTCGATCCGATCACCATCGCCCGAAACTTCTTGGCAGGTATGTCCTGGGCCGGCATGAACTCACACCGGATGGCTGCCTTCAGAGAAGACGGTAAAAAGTTGGTGCTCATGAACTTCCAGACCTCCCATGAGATTATCCTTCCTCCCTTGGATTATATAGAGTTTACCATCGCAGTCCTAGTCATCTAGATTACCACGTCAGTTGGACGGACCTTGTTTTGCAGAAGATTGTAATCTGCCAAGTGCCCACATGACATGCGAATTACGCAGACTTCAAGCGAATTGCCTTGTTCAACCGCGGACTCGCCTATCTTTACGCTGGTGCCATCTTTAGCTGGAGACAACTCAGCTCGCAGTGGATCATCGTCAAAGCTGATACACACTTATGTGATGCTATCGAACAAATGGCATCATCTACGCGATTGACAAAGCAGATGGCACCACGTATTGCTGGGACAGCGTGTGTAAGTTGTTTCCATCTCATGTTAATGATGACGCCATGACACTGTTTGAACTTTTTGTGATGATTGGCATATCCCTGTTTGAGCAGAATTTGAGTAGAACTATGGCAATGTATTAGAGACGTCGTAAATCAGCTATTTTGGAATGAGTTAACTCATGCGATTGTGATCATGTCATTATAGCCAATTTGTACCCCTGAATAATCAAACGGTTAGGAATATGTGAATATTCTCCTTATTTTACAGTAATCTATATACTGCTACTAAATATGAGTGTGTATCAATGGCCATGTTAGTTTCCTCATTTTCATGATTTAGAAACATGCACCCCACTGTTGGTTTCATCTAACCATACATTAGGGAAGTAAATGTGCATATGGAGAACTCTATATTTGGAAGTAGTGAAATCCTGTAATGCTTACCATGTGTACATACCTATATTCGCCCTTCAGCAATCTGTGGCTAGAATAATATCCTCACAAAAAATTTGCCCACAGAACACGAGTATATAACAATGCATGGTCTGTTAGTTACCTTGAATAATTTGTTTGTGAGGATAGAACATGATTACATAACATGCATGACATGGTAGTTTCCTGTGAATAATCGATTGCGAGATAACATGAGTATAACCATGCATGGCACTTCTATATTTTCGAACCCAGTATACATTTCCCTGTATTTTCCTCCCAGTTCCAACAGGGACATATCAATTCTATTTCTTGCATTATCCTACTCATACTCTGAAAATGCTGATCTTACATTAACTATGCATGTCCTTTTTGATATGATGCAGTGTCCCTAAAGTTACTGCCCTTTGTAATCACACCAGCTTTGCCAAAAGAGGGAAGCACTGTCGGATCACGGGTTCCGGCAAAACCCTCAAGGTTCGAACACTGGGGTGCGCGCGAAGATATCCTCCCTACCGATCCACACCCTAGCTTTCTAAGATCTCGCGGACGAACTCGACGAACTCACAAGACAAAGACACAAGATTTATACTTGTTCAGGCCACTATTGTGGTGTAATACCCTACTCCAGTGTGGTGGTGATGGATTGCCTCTTGGGTTGATGATAAACAGTACAAGGGGAAGAACAGCCTCCTGAAGTTGAGGTGTTCTTGTGCTTGACAAACTTGTGTGGGTGAGATGCCTCTGAATGAGTTATCCCCCTACGGTGGTGGCTAGCTCTACTTATATATTCCTTGGTCCTCTCCCCAAATATTGAGCGGGAAGGGAGCCAACAACAGCCAATTTGAAAGGGGACAGGTAGTACAAATTATCCTGACAAAAGCGGTCTTCGCCTGCAAAAGGCTCTGGTGGTGACGACGCCCTGGTCTCCACGGTGACCTCCGTCCTGCTGGTCTTGGTCTCATTGCATCGATATGGAAACCTTTGCTTGACGCCTCGGTACTCCGCGCCTGCGCTTGCCTCCTTAGCACCAAAGGGGAAACAAGGACACTGCACACACTAGCGCCCGCCTGGCACCCGCCTGGTCTCGATCGTCATGGCTCACGTCACGAGAACCTCACGAGGTTTTCCTTGCCTTGATCTCTCCGCTCCTCGTGAGCCAACCTGGTGAGGCCGCTCCTGAGGAGGTCTTGTGTCATCCCCCTCACGAGG
Source organism: Aegilops longissima (assembly GCA_021605205.1). NCBI lineage: Eukaryota > Viridiplantae > Streptophyta > Magnoliopsida > Poales > Poaceae > Aegilops > Aegilops longissima. The sequence continues at coordinate 297,097,608 of CM038678.1, forward strand.
CTTGGCCCCTCGCGAGGGTCTTGAATGCCTTATCGATGAAGATGGGCCGTACGGGCCTGCTAATTCAGCCACGCCATGGGCCGCAGGCAGGCAAGTCTGGGGACCCCGTTCCCAGGACGCCGACAGTAGCCCCCGGGCCCAAGGCGCGCTCGGGCTCGGCTTCAAGGCGGAGCCAAAGGTCAAGCGCGGAGCGCAGCGGGCCCCAAAAGCCTGCGGCCTCGGTTGACGCGTGGCGGTTGATTGGATGTGGGCGTCTCCGCTTCCCCACGCTGCCTCGGCAACCGCTCGTCTTGCCAAGTCCCTGCGACATGCAAGGAAAACCATCATTACCTGTGATCATGGGGGGCGCTGGTTGGCCTTCTTCTGCTATAAATGAGGGAGGGGCGGAGCCCCCATCCCCCACTTCTTCCCATTTCGCTTGCTTCTTCCTCCTTTGCTCCACCACCGACTCCAATGGCGCCGTCGAAGAGGTTCTTCGCCGCAGAGAAGGGAAAGGCCCCCCGTGAGGGTCCCGGCTCCCCGGCGCCCAAGCGGGGACGCGGTCGTCCCCGTAAGCACACCACGGCTCCCGCCGTGGCCCCCCGCTCCTGGGGTGGAGCCGCTGCGCCTGGCGGGGGTCGCTCCGGTTGCGGCAGCCCCGTCGATGAGGTGAGACGTGTCGTGGTTGCGCGGCCTCCCCGGCCATGCTTCCAGTTGGCAGAGGTGCTGCCGGAGTTCGTTGTCTGGTCGGAGGATCCGGCCGGCAACTGGCTTCAGCTTCCGCGCTTTTTCGTCGACGAGCTGCCGGCTTCTGGTCCAGGCGGGCTCTCGCTGCAGGCGGACGGCTGCTGCAGCAGGGCCTCCTGGGTCGCGGTTGAGATATTTATTTTGGGCCTTTGAATTAAATCAATAACATATTTAAGTTAAATTTATTTATGTTATATAAGAAATAAAGTTTTTTGTAAGTTTTCATGTGACCTTGGACTAGCTCCCTGAGCTCACATAAAAATTTACAGAAAAAGTTTTAAAATGGTTTGGTTTGTAAATCCAATCAAAACAAAGAAAGAAAAATAGAAAACAGAAACAAATAAAAGAAAGAGAGAATCTTACCTGGCCTCACCTGTGCAGCCCACCAACCGGCCCAGCACTGTAGCTGGCCGGCCCAGCCCACCACCACCTCCTCCCCTGTCGTCTTCCTCCTCTACCAGGAGGACAGGCGCGTGCCCGACGCGCGCGCACCGCCGTGCAGCCACCTCCTGCCTGCTTGCTCGCTGCTGGAGATGGCCCCGAGCGCCATGCACCCCCCCCCCCCCCGGACCCTCTCGTTCTTTCCCGTGCTCATTTTCTCCTATGCCGCCCTTTCTCCCTCGCGACCGAATACCACCATCGCCGCTGCTCGCCACCACCGCGGCCACCGCCTCCCCCTCGCCTCTCCGACATGCCTAGGAGCTCCGCCATCGTCGCCTACGCCTCTCTATCGACTCACGCGACGCCAAACGCCCCGAAGCGCCGCCCTGACCTCTTCTTCCTCCTTGGGTCGCCGAGATCGCCACCGTCGCCCTGCTCGCTCCGGACCTTCCCCTGCGCCCACTGACCTTCCCATCGTGCTCGCAGTGAGCTTCTCTTCCTCCTCCTCCAAACCCCGTTGCTCGCCGCCTCCTCTAGGCCGTAGTTGCGCTGACGCCGAAGCTCGCCGGTGTCATGCCTCATCAACGCCGCAGCCACAGCTGCTGCCACCCGCGTCCGAGCACGTCACCGTGCTCAGCACATCACCAGGAGGTCGTAGCACCCGGCCGTTCGCTCCGCCGTGCCCCACAACACCATTCCCAACCTCGCCCGGACTCCGGCCGCCGCAGGAGTGGATGCCGCCGTTGTTCTAGGCCACCTCCGGCGAAACCAATGGCACTAGTCGATGCGGCCGAGCCTCCTCGTCACGTAGATGGCCTATGTCGTTGGTTTGGTCGCCGGAGATGCAATCCCGCAGCCCTCCGCCGCGTCTGGCCTCGCCGGCGTCATGTCGCCGGTGGGTTTGACCATTTGACCATGTGGGCCCCGGCCCTACTAACCTTGGGTTAAGTTTATAACTAAACTTAATTACCCCACTGACACACTGACTAGTGGGCCCGTCCCTCTGACAGTTTAGTTAGTATAAACTTAACGCTAATTAACCTTCTTAATTAGTGGTGACACTGACACGCGGGACCCACTGGTCTGTTTGACCTGGACCGGCCCCGTTGACCTGCTGACGTCACAGTGACGCGGTGCTGACGCAGTGCCCTTTTCTGGATTTATTCTTATTTAGGAAATTCCATAAAATAGTGCTAACTTCTAAAAATCATAGAAATTAATCTGTAACTCCAAATGCAAAGATTTATATATGAAAAATGATCAGAAAAATCCAATCTACCCATCTGTAATAGTTTCATGCATGTCAGAACACTTTAACCTTGCTGTTTGAGTGAAACAAGATGATGCATTAATATGACTTCATATCATGGGCTTTCATTTGAATCTTTGATTCAAATGGACTCAAACCAACCTATTTTAGAATGCATTAGACAAAACACACCCATATTGCCATGTCATAGCATGCATCATATTGTTGCATATTGCCATGTGATGATTGTGTTCCAAAGTGTCTTTAAGTGGTAGGTTACGCCTCGAGGATACCCACGAATATCTGACTGAAGGGCAGTATCCTACTACCACTCCATCAGGCAAGCAAAATCCCCTTGTTCATTCCGATACAATCCCACTCTCTCGGTTCTGCTCTCTTTTACTGCATTAGGACAACACCGATTCAACTGTTACATGCTACGGTAGTTGAACCCCTTTCCTCTGCATGACCTGTCATTGCCACAGTAAATAGATGAAACCCACTAGCATGAGTAGGAATTGTTTGAGCCCTGATGTGCCTACTCATTTATGCTTGTTTGTCATGCCCGCTACTACTTAGAGTTGAGTCAGGTCTGATTCATCGGGAATGAATTGGAATGGTGATGAACACGTCCTACTGTGTGTGACCTAAGTGTGTGAACACGATTTTGTAAAGGTAGCAGTGAGAGGCCATGTAGGATTACATGGTGGGTTGTCTCATTGAAACCGTCCTCGGGAACTGAGTTCTGTGTTTGTGATCCATGAGCAGCTACTACCACACGTTGGGCCCTGAAATATGACCCCGCTCGACTTATTAACTGCCCCTGTCCTCTGTCCAGGAGTTGCAACTAGTTTTTGGTGTTTGTAGGATATGTCTTGGAGGCCGTGCGTAGCGCTGACCCTAGGGGTGGGCTATGATGCGGTAGATACACCGTGGCACGGTGTACCGGGCACCCGTTTGGTGTCTCGGGAACCCTGCACACCTCGTTTGGGGCTGTGAGCGAAACTCCGACCGGATCTCCTCGCAGATGGAACCTGAATAGGCGATAAACCTGGACTAGAGACTTGTGTGGTTAGTTAGGTCGTGGTCTACACCCACGTCGGCTTTCGCTTGAAGTCTGCCGAGCACATGTCATCTGCCGACGCTAAGTGGTGGAAACATGTGTGAAGAAGTACACCCCTGCAGGGTTATAAATGATCTATTCGAATAGCCGTGTCCGCGGTAAAGGACTTCTGGGTTGCCTATAACAGTTCATAGATAAGTGAAAGTGGATACTCTAAAACTTGCAAGATAAGCGTGAGTGCTATGGATGGCCTTCTCGTAGGGAGACGGGAGCGGATCCATAGTGGTGTATTGATATGGTGAATATGTGGACTCGTGTGCACCACCTCAAAAGAGTTACTTGCAGTCATAGTTTAGAATAGCCACTGAGTCAAAGCTGGCTTGCTGCAGTCAAACTCCACCACCCCTTTGTTGATACTGATGCATATGTAGCTAGTTCTGATGTAAGTCTTGCTGGGTACATTTGTACTCACGTTTGCCTATTTTATGTTTTGCAGAGAGACGTCGGTCTCGCTAGTAGTTCCGTGTGGACTTGACCTTTAGGTTGATAACTTAAGTTACGATCTTGTGCCCTCGGCAAGATCTGGTAGATAGTTAGGCTTCTCAAATTTTTTCATTTGTAGATGTTTGTACTCGAGACATGTTAAGCTTCGCATGTGCTTTGACTTGTATGCTTTCAATGTTGGGTCATGAGACCCATGTTTGTAATATCTCGCTCCTCGGGCCTAATGAATAAATACTTGAGTCGTAGAGTTATGATGTGATGCCATGTTGTATTTACACATATCGAGCATATTGTGTGTATGATTGAAATGCTTGGTATGTATGGGATCCGACAACCTAGTTGTTTATCCTTGGTAGCCTCTCTTATGGGGAAATGTAGTCTTGTGCTTCCATGACACATAGTAGTCCGCTTCTGCCCGGTTCACCGAGTCATGCTAGCCAGACTCTTGCTCCGGAACACTTGACTGGCCGGCATGTGATTCACTTCGTTCATGTGTCTGTCCCTTCCGGGAAATGTCACGCGGCGACATCTGGAGTCCTGCCTAGCCTGCTACAGCCCGATTCACCGGAGTCCTATTAGCCTAGTGCTACAGCCCGAATTCGCACGCTGCTGACCGACATGCTCGATGTTTATTCATTTATGCCTGTCCCTGTAAGTTAGTGCCACTTTGGGTTCACGACTAGTCATGTCGAACCGGGTTCTCTGTCATATGGATGCTAGCGACACTATCATATACGTGAGCCAAAAGGCGCAAACGGTCCCGGGCCATGGTAAGGCGACACCCGTGGGAATACCGTGCGTGAGGCCGCAAAGTGATATGAGGTGTTACCGGCTAGATCGATGTGACTTGGAATCGGGGTCCTAACAGCTTTGGTGGAACCATCTGGGATGGTGCGGACGGCTTCCACTTCCGCCCACTTGGTGAACTTGTCGATGGCGACGTAGAGGTAGCGGTAGCCCCCTAGCGCTCGAGGGAATGGGCCTAAGATATCTAGCCCCCAGACGCAAACGGCCATGTGAGCGGTATAGTCTGGAGGCCCTGAGCTGGCTGATGGATCTGCTTGGCGTGGAACTGGCAAGCTTCGCAGGACTTCACCAGCTCAACTGCATCATTGAGCGCCGTGGGCCAGTAGAATCCACTTCGGAATACCTTGCCGACGAGAGTCCGTGACGATGAGTTGTGTCAGCAGTCCCCGCAGTGTATGTCAATCAGCAACTCCTTCCCCTGGTCCCTGGAAATGCAACGCAGCGAAACATCATTTGGTCGCTTCTTGTACAACTCACCGTCCTGGATGCAGTATGACGTGGCTTGCCGGGCCACGCGCTCTGTGTCCTCTTCCTTCTCCGGTAGCGCCCCTTGCATCAGATATTCCTTGAATTCCTTGGTCCAACATCCCTCTTGGTGCTTGGCGCCAAGAGCAAAGGCAACTCTGAGGTCGGGCCACCTGGCCGGGCTCCGTGGCGGCGGTTGTGGGAGCTCCTCCTGAGGCCGTGCTGTGCTTGAAAGTGGTGGCATCACTGACGGCTTGAAGAGCCGCTCCTCGAAGACGCCAGGCTCTTGGGGCTGCCGCTTGGATGCCCTCCTGGCGATGTCGTCGGCTTCCTTGTTGGTGCCACGGGGCACATGCTGCACCTCTAGGCCTAGGAACTGCTTTTCCATCTTACGTACTTCTGCGAGGTACGCCTCCATGTGCTCGTCCTTTGGGTCGTACACTTTGTTGGAGAAGTTGACGAGGAGCTATGAGTTGCCCCTAACGGTGAGGCGCTTCACCCCTAGAGCTGACGCGGCCTTCAGGCCAGCTATGAGGCCTTTGTATTCTGCGATGTTGTTGGAGACCTTCTCGCCCTGCTGAAAGCAGAGCTGCACAGCGTAGTAGAGCTTGTCCTGCGTGGGCGAGATGAGCACTGCTCCAGCCCCCGCGCCCTGGTGCGCGAAGGCACCATCAAAATACATGACCCAACCGTTGAGCGCCTCACTTCCTGGTGAGGTGGACCGGTCCTCGCCTACTTCCAGCGTCGGGGCATCCGTCCATTCTGCCATGAAATCAGCGAGCATGGCTCCCTTGATGACCCTCGTGGTGCTGAACTCCAACTAGAATGCCTGCAGCTTGATGTTCCACTCGGTGACCCTTCCCGCGGAGTTGGGGCTCATGAGCACCCTCTCCAATGGGTAGGCCGAGACGACTTTGATGGGGTGGCCCTGGAAGTAGTGCTGCAACTTGCGTGAGGCCACCAGGAGCGTGAGCAGGAGCTTCTGAGGCATGGGATATCGTGCCCTCGCATCCCACAACACCGTGCTGACAAAGTACACCGAGTGCTCGACAAGGACAGGCGTGCTGGTGAGGCTCGCGTCTTGCGAAGGTTGGGGTGACTCCTGAGGTTGTGGGACCCCTGGCACCTGATCGCTTGCGGGAATCTCTACGTGTTGTCCTGCTGAGCTTGGTCTTCTGTTGTTGCTGCTTCGGCTCTTGTTGCGCCTTCCTGACCTTGCGTCATCTCGGCTGGCGGCGTAGCTTGGTGCGGTGCGCTCTTCGCTTGGTGCTCCTCTCGGACCGCAACTAGCGCCGCGCTGGCGGAGTATGGGGTGGCGGCAAGATAAAGTACTAGAGGCTCGAGAGGCCGTGGCGCCACCATCACCGGAGGGCTGGTCGGGTATCTCTTGAGGTCTTGGAAGGCTCGGTCAGCCTCTAGGGTACCCTCGAACGGGCCCTTCTTCTTCATCAGCTTGAAGAAGGGTAAGGCGCGCTCTCCCAGCTTGGAGATGAAGCGCCCCAATGCAGTCACCCGACCAGCCAGCTTCTGCATTTCCTTGAGGGTCTGCGGTGGGCTCATGTCCTCAATGGCCTTGATCTTCTCCGAGTTTTCCTCGATCCCTCTGTGGGACACGAGGAATCCCAGCAGCTTGCCAGAAGGGACATCAAACACGCACTTTTCCGGTTTAAGCCGCAAGTTCACCTGGCACAGGCTCTTGAAGGTCGCCTCCCGGTCTTGGATCAAGGTTCTCGCCTCCCGAGACTTCACCACAATGGCGTCGACGTAGGCCTCCGTGTTTCTCCCGAGCTGCCGCCCTAAGGCAATGTGCATCAGCTGCTGAAAGGTCGCACCCGCGTTGCACACTCCGAAGGGCATGCAGGTGTAGCAGTACACCCCACACGGGGTCAGGAAGGTTGTCTTCTCTACATCTTCCACCGCCATCTTGATTTGGTGATACCCTGAGAACGCATCCAGGAAGCACAGCAGGTCGCACTCGGCGGTGGAGTCGACGATCTGGTCGATGCGCGGGAGAGGGAACGAATCTTGAGGGCACGCCTTGTTGAGGTTGGTGAAGTCGACGCACATTCGCTCCTTCCCGCCCTTCTTCGGCACCACGACGGGGTTCGCCAGCCATTCGGGGTACCTGACCTCACAAATGGCACCTGCCTCCTCCAACTTGCGGGTCTCTTGGACGATGAAGGCCTGCTTCTCTGTGGACTGCCGCCTTGCTCGCAGCTTCACAGGGCGCACATTGGGGCATACCCTTAAGTGGTGCTGAATCACCTCTCTTGGGACCCACACCAGCTGATTTGGCTCCCATGTGAATATATCCTTGTTCGCGCGCAAGAACTTCACCAATGCTTCCTCTTGGCTGGGGTTGAGGCCGGCACCAATGGTGAAGGTGGCTCCTGAGGACCCATCCTCGTTGACCGACACCTGCTTGGTTTCTGCCTTGTCTTGGGTGAACAACTGCTTCTTCTTGGTTGGTGCGGCCTCCTTGGCCTCGGGGGCACCGACGCCGACGGGCTGCGCCGCCGCTGCGGTCTTGAAGGCAAGCTTGAGCGTCATCACGGCCTCCTTGGTGTCCCCCTTGACGGTGAGGACACCTTTGCTTCCAGGCATGTTCATGAGGTTGTAGGCTGGATGAGTCACCGCCATGAACTGGGCCAGAGCTGGGTACCCGAGGATGGTGTTGTACGGGAGGCCGATGCGGGCGATGTCGAAGTCGACCAGCTCGGTTCGGTAGTTGTCGCGCGTGCCGAAGGTGACGGGAAGGCGGATCTGCCCCAGGGAGCAGGCAGCGCCCCCACCAACTCCTGAGAAAGGCTTGCTAAGGCTGAGCCGCTCGAGCGGCACGTGAAGAAGGTTGAAGGCTTCCACGGAGAGCAAGTTGAGGGCAGCGCCGTCGTCGATGAGGGTCTTGGTGACGGCCACATTGCAGATGGTGGGCATGCAGAGCATCGGAAGCATGCCCGAGCCGACAGTGGTGACGGGGTGGTCTTCTGAGCTGAAGGTGAGGTCGGCCTCAGGCACGGCCCAGCCGGCGGAGCCCGCGAGCGCTTGGAAGCGGCACCAATCTGGCGGAGGAACGACTTGATGTGGCGATCTGAAGGCGCCTGAGAGCCACCTAGCAGGGCCGCGACCGCGTGGTGCGCCGGTGTCGCGTAGCACGCAGTGAAGAGGTCGCGCAGCTCCTCCCAAGACGCCACCGTGGATCCGGGAAGATTGAGCAGCCAGGCGTGCGGCTCGCTGGCAAGGGCCATGGGAAGCCAGTTGGCCATGACCTTGTCATCACCCCCGGCCTCGAGGATGGCCTCCTCGTACGCCAGCAGGAAAGCCGACGGGTCCGCCGCGCCATCGTAGCGCGGCAGCATCTCCGGCTTGAACTTGGGTGGCCACCGCACCCGCCGCAGGGCGGGGGCCAGGGCTTAGAGCTCCCTGGCCCCGTCGTCAACACCGGTCGTCGGAGTCGGTGGCAGGGTTCCTGCCATGTGGGCGGAGCGTAGATCAGCGGAAGAGAAGCTACGGTGCACCCCTACCTCGCACGCCAAATGTCGGATCACGGGTTCCGGCAAAACCCTCAAGGTTCGAAGACTGGGGTGCGGGCGAAGATCTCCTCCCTATCGATCTACGCCCTAGCTTTCTAAGATCTCGCGGACGAACTCGATGAACTCACAAGACAAAGACACAAGATTTATACTGGTTCGGACCACCGTTGTGGTGTAATACCCTACTCCAGTGTGGTGGTGGTGGATTGCCTCTTGGGCTGATGATGAACAGTACAAGGAGAAGAATAGCCTCCTGAAGTTGAGGTGTTCTTGTGCTTGACAAACTTGTGTGGATGATATGCCTCTGAATGAGTTATCCCCTACGGTGGTGGCTAGCTCTACTTATATAGTCCCTGGTCCTCTCCCCAAATATTGAGCGGGAAGGGAGCCAACAACGGCCAATTTGAAAGGGGACAGCTAGTACAGCTTATCCTGACAAAAGCGGTCTTAGCCTGCAAAAGGCTCTGGTGGTGACGACGCCCTGGGCTCCCCGGTGATCTCTGTCCTGCCGTCCTGCTGGCCTTGGTCTCGTTGCACCGATATGGAAACCTTTGCTTGACGCCTCGGTACTCTGCACCTGCGCTTGCCTCCATAGCACCAAAGGGGAAACAAGGACACTGCGCGCTAGCGCTCGCCTGGCGCATGCCTTGTCTCGATCGTCATGGCTCACGTCATGAGAACCTCGCGAGGTTTGCCTTGCCTTGATCTCTCCGCTCCTCGCGAGCCAACCTGGTGAGGCCGCTCCTGAGGAGGTCTTGTGTCGTCCCCCTCGCGAGGTTTGGCCCCTCGCGAGGGTCTTGAATGCCTTATCGATGAATATGGGCCGTACGGGCCTGCTAGCTCAGCCACGCCGTGGGCCGCGGGCAGGCAAGTCTGGGGAGCCCCATTCCCAGGACGCCGACAAGCACAACTGGTTCCTCGCTCGATCGGGGACAACAAAAAGATCGATGATCATTCGGACACATGAGCGGAAAATTTATATTGCAAAAACCCCGTATACAAGCACCGTGAAATCGTGAGTATCCGGACGATGGCTATTACGTCTATGAGCAGGATACCAGCTTGTTGGGGCCTTGAGGATTTTTTAGTTGGGCGGGTAAACAGCCTTGGTTCACACTCTCTTTCTCGGACTCAATTATTTGATTAACCAGGAGATCACCGTTGGCAAGGACCTTGATGGCAGAAAGGCTCATTTGCTATGGAAAACTGTGTCTACAGCGAGCCCTAGGAGTTAGGAGCAAACTCCCGATTGTCAACGATACAGCCTGCAGCCAAGAGAAGGTGAGAATGACAAAGGCATCCGGATAAACTTTGATCCTTGGATGTCTCAATTACGACAGGCAGTGATGTGGTTCAAGCATTTTGGTTGATAGGTAATTGGGCTGTTGCGTCGAAAGGGTGGAGTACTGGTGTCTCCGGATCATTGGTTGCTGAAGCGGGGCTGCAAATTATCATGGTGTTGGATCATCTCTTAGAATGACTTTGTAGTCTTTGCTGCTTATTCTGGATTGGTAGTTCTTTCTTTTGTTATGCATATTCCTTGGCATTTGGTCATCCTCGTCTATTTCACTCTTACTATGTAATAGTTGCCTCTGTTTAGAATGTCATTCTCGCCCGGATCACGAGAGTCTGAAATGCCGAGATGGGTGCATTTTGGTGGTGTAGCAAGACTTCTTATGAACTATCATGTCTTCTTTGTTTATGTCGATAGTAGTCACTAGTAAGTGTTTGAATGTTGTATATATCGTTGTTTCAAACTGTTTATTGTCTTGAACTACTGGTGGGCTAAATGAGGGTATCACCATTCTCAAGTGTTCAGAGTGTATCTCATTTTTTCAAGTTATATAATTTGAGCTTAGTGTCTTTTCGATGATGTACACTTGTTTGGGCCAGTGAGGTGTCGTTGAATATGGGCCGAGTAGTAACGCAATGCAAAACAGGTCAATTATTACTCTCAGGCCGGGCTCTCAAAAGATCCTCAAAAAAAGGCTGGGCTCTCCAAAAAAGAAAGAATAAGGACTCTTAGGCCGACATGTGGGCGCCACCGGTGTTTTCGTGCGCTTGCGCGCCGAGAGCATATTGGTGCGTGTTCGAAATTCAAGCTACCTTTTCATCCCCAATCTCCCGCCCCTCCCCCACCTCTGGAATCTCGATTCCTACTCCAGTTCCCCCAAATCCCCCTCATGTACTCCCTGTACTCAAGCTCACTATCATGTCGCCGGTCATCTCCCGTGGCGGCGCTTGACGACCAGTTTGCCGGCAAAGTGCTGATGGTAACCATCAATGGCGAACGGCCTCACGTCTTGCTGGACAACCTTGTCAAAGCTCTTGGCATTGCGCATGGCATCCAAATAAGTGACTTTCTCGTCGAAGTCTGTCCGCCACCGGCTGATTTCTTCGTCAGGTTCCAGACAACTTTTGACTGCAGTCGTGTGTTTGAATCTTCCCGGCGTTTGTTCTGCGATGGCGCGCTGGTGAGCTTTGATCGGTGGCACCCAGGATGGGGCTCGGTGCCCTCTGAGCTTGAGTTTTTAACAAAGCTTACCTTCCACGGCATGCCTCGATGTGCTTGGAACAACGAGTCCATGAATGAGCTTATCAACGACCTTGGAGGTGAGCTCGTAAGTATGTTTGTTCCTCCAGACAGCTGGGCTCTGATGGTTATGGCATGGATGAAGAAGCCGTCCACCATACCGAAGGTGATTGGTGTTGAGATACGGTGCAGGAACCGGGTTGTACTATTCGCCGCCACCAAGGCCGCCGCGGACCACGTTAGGGATGTACCATGTCGAGTGTTCGTGCATGTCGAAGAAGTGGTCAATCCATCAATCGAAGTGTTATCGCGCCGCTGGTGCGTGGTCCGTCGGCGACGTCCATTCAGAGTCAATGTCAGACTTTCACCGTGTTGCTCGGAACGATGGATGGCACAGGGCCTACTCCATCGCGCAGCGGAGGCCATTGCTTCTTTGGGAGAAGAGGCAGGGCTAGCTGCCTGGATGTGCTCTAATTTAAGGTAACAACTGAATCTTGTCAGATACTAGTTAAATCCGAGCTATGGGTGTGAAGCACTGATGTTCCAGTACATTTGATTGTGACCTGTTCTAAATTTGTACCTGAACTTTTTTTAGAAAGGGCGGTACGTCAACTTAATGTGCTAGCAGAACTTATTGTGTTGTCTGTCTGTTTTCTTTGCACAGCATTCAAGATATTTCCCTGTCATTGATAAAGACGATGAACCGTTATGTACGAGTTCATTGGTTTCAACATAGCCCTACCCGTAGCGATCAACTGCTTCCATCCTGATTGTGCCGCCTGCGTGAAATTTTTGTATGCAAGTTCAGTGTGCTATGATGTTCTATATGATTGTGTCAACTATATAAGTTTTTACTGAGCATCAGCAATGCATATGGCTAAAAGATGTATTTACAAGCATCGACCGATGGGTCTCTCTCTCTCTCTCTCTCTCACACACACACACATGCACACACGCACAAGTGGGAACCATTGAATTATTTCTTTGCTCGTGACAGCTTTTAATTAGGTTCCACTGTAATCTAACTTTTTTCTTAAGTTACTAATTGAGCTCAGTGACTTCAAAAAGTTGTACAGAAGCCTTGTTTGGGCTTTTCATGTCATTGAATGTGGGCTGAGTAGCCATGTTAGGTTGTCTTGTACTAAACAGGCCTTTTTTCAACATCAGCAATGCAAGCTGGGCGGACAGGTTGTACACAATATCCGGTCAACTTGTTATTCTCCGCCTCTTTGGCTGCAAACTTTCCTAGGAGGTATGCATTAGGCTTAACAAGAAAATGGACTTTAAGAAATAATAAATGGGATGTAATTATAATAACTTCGGCAAGAACTATAAAAAATGCACCAAGCGTGTAATTAGTTTAAACATATATTATTTTTGGAATTTGTAAATTTTAATTTCATTACTTGTTGCGCGCGCAATATTTCATTAGATTTTAACGTAATACAACTTTATTTTGAAATTATATTTAATCTGACTAGGAATTTTGGATAAAAATATTTCGGATCCCATAAAAATGTGGGAATTTTTTTGAATTTTGTTTTGAGCAGTTGGTTGAAATTATTAATCGTTGTCCTAGCTAGAAAATGGGTTGTACTTTTAACAAACTGTAAATGGGCTGTAGTAAATTCCATTAGAATTAAAAAATGGGTTGTACATTCTTACAAATCACAAATGGGCTATATGTTCTCTGCCACACACTTGTGGGCCTTCTAAGTTGAGGCGTCCCCTAAAAAAACTAAGTTGACGCGTATGCAAGGATTTGTCAACAACACACGGTTCTGGCAGCTGTGGCCGTTAGATGTCCATCCAACGTGCTTCTTCTTCAATCTCGGATTCTTGCTTCAGCCGCCCAAAAATGATTCCTCCCCCTGACATCTGGGGCGCACCATTTAGGAGGCTGACCTATGGGCCTACTTAGTTGACGCGTACCAAGGGCTTTGTCAACTTAGGCAATATAAATGATTCTAGCTGCAGTGACCGTACGATGTCCATTCAATGGCTGTAGTGCTTCTTCAACCTCTGTCTTCTTGCTCCAGCCGCCCAAAGCAGCGTCGGTCATGCCGTGTGCTCCTGCCTCCTGTGGTCGGCTGTGATGCCGTGGAGGCCTCACCACCCCCTACTACTCCCACCGCTGGCCAGGCCATCCCTCTACTCACCCACACCCCCTGTTATTCTATGGCGACGACAGCCTCACACCGCAGCCGAACCAGTGAACCCTCGTACTCCTCTCCGTGCGGGCTTCCACTGACGTGTCTTCCCCGGCTCCGCGACGTCCCCTTCCTAGGCCTCGCCGTCGTCCACCGCCCTGGTGCTCTCGGCGCAGCGTGGTCAACATGGTCAAGGAACGGCTTCCACCGGATGTGGACTGTACGTGGAGAGGCTGATAGCTGGGTCCACGACTGCAGCAAGGAAGGGCCTCCCTATTACCCGAAAAATAATGATTCCTCCACCTGACATCAGGGACCCACCGGAAGGGCCACCGTATTTCGCGAAAAGATGTTTCCCCCTGACTGCTGGGACCCACTAGACGGGCCACCGTATTGCACAAAAAAACGTTCCCCCCGCTGTCAGCTCGGACCCACCGGAAGTTCCTCCTTATTACGCATAAAAAAATGAATACTCCCCCTGCTGGACCGTACGATGTCCATCCAACGGCCATAGTGCTTCTTCAACCTCTGGTCTTCTTGCTCCAGCCACCCAAAGCAGCGCTGGTCATGTCGCATGCTCCTGCCTCCCGTGGCTGGCTGTGCTGCCGCGGAGGCCTCACCGCCCCCTTCTATTCCCACCGCTATTCAGGCCCTGTGGCGACGGCAGCCTCACACCGCAGTCGAACCAGTGAACCCTCGTACTCATCTCCGTGCGGGCTTCCACTGTCGCGTCTTCCCCGGCTACGCGTCGTCCCCTTCCTAGGCCTCGCCGTCGTCCACCGCCCTGGTGCTCTCGACGCGGCGTGGTCAATGTGGACAAGGAACGGCTTCCATCGGAAGAGTACTTTACGTGGAGAGGCTGACAACTGGGTCCACGGCCGCAGCAAGGAAGTGCCTCCTTATTACGCGCAAATAATTGTTCCTCCACCTAACAGCGGGGACCCACCGGACGGGCTACCGTATTTTGTGAAAAAAATGTTTCCCCCTGACTGGTAGGACCCACCAGCTACATCTTCGCACTCAAGGAAGTGCGTCCGGGCAAAAAAAAAAACGATTCGCCCCCTGACTGCTGGGACCCACCAGCTACATCTTCGCAGGCAAGGAAGTGCCTGACAGTCGGGACCCACCTGGTCGAAGCATACGTAACATTGTCATTCTGGTCGCGAACATGTACGTACATACTGGTTGATGTAGAGGCGCGCACGTGTCGAAGTAGAGGCGCGCACGTGGCATGTACACATACATACAGCGGCCAGTGTGCAAGAAAGAAAATACGGCCACGTGCGTACATACGGGCAGGGTCTCGAACGCCTACTCGCGCATATGTACGGCCAAGGCTCGTGTACATGGCTGGGTCAGAACGGAGAAACTGCGTCGTCGTCGTGTTCATGGGGAGCCAACCGGCTGGGTCGGAACGGAATGCGTCGTCGTGTTCATCGGGAGGGCTTGGACGGAACAGCCAATGGAAACTAGGCCTGGCGCAGAACAGAGGAAACGGCCTTGTGTTCGACCGGCCATGGTCGAAACGGGATCCTGTTCATCGGGAGGGGTCTGGCGTACCGCAAAACAAAGGAAACGGACCTCCTATGGTCGAAACGGGGGTCCTGTTGATCGGGAGGGGTGTGGCATACCGCAAAACGGAGGAAACGGACTTGTGTTTTAGCGCTACGGTCGAAACAGGGGTCCTGTTCATCGGGAGGGGTGTGGCGTACCGCAAAATGGGACTCCACGGGATACTATTCATCTCCACCGTCGACCCCCTCCAGCCTCCACGGGCTACTGTTCATCCACCGTCGACCTCCTCCAGCCTCCACCTGCGACTATTCATCTACGGGCTTCTGTTCATCCAGCCTCCACTGCGTGCTACTCCACCGGCTACTGTTCAACCAGCCCTCTCCACGGGCTCCTGTTCAACCACCCCTCCCCGGGCTACTGTTCATCCAGCCCTCCACCGTCTACTGTTCATTCAGCCCTCCACGGGGTGGTCCTGTTCATGCAGCCCTCCACGGCGTCCTGTTCATCCAGCCCCAACCGCTCGTCGATCGGGGTCATGTTCATCCAGAGGCAACACCACGGGTCTGTTCATCCACCCCCACCAGAACTGTTCATCAAACCCCGGCAATGCTCACTTTGTTCATCCAGAGGCAGCACCGATTGGCTTGATTAGCGGCGATGGCGAAGAATCGCTCGATCGGGTTCGATTAACAGCCATTAAATCGATCGCTCGGGTTCGATGTAGCGTAGCCTACGGTAATCGCTTGGGTTCGATTAGAGCCCAACGCCTCGCTTCGGGTTCGATTTGAGCCCAACACCTCGCTTCGGGTTCGATTAGAGCTCGGCGCCTCGCCTGCAGCAGCGTGCGTGTATGAGAGAAACGCGCATCGCTCGGCCCCGACCACCCACCGTAACCGGGAACACCGCGATATTTTCCTCGCCCTTACTTCTACCAAGGTTTTTTCCATCATGGACGGCCCAAAGAATGTCATGCAGCTGCGTCTCCGGCCCGCCCAGGACGAAAAGCCCATTTTCTGTCATGATTTTTTGTCATAGAAGTAGGACCTCACCACATCTATGATGATACCGTGTTTTGTCACAATTATTGTCATAGAAGTTTCATAAGTATGACAGAAAAAAAATTGTTCGGCCCAAAATGTCACGGATGTGTCTTTTTTTTGTAGTGTATATTACCGCTTTGCTCAGCCCCTCTTATAGCCCTCTTATAGCATTGCTAGTTGCAGGTGCAGTTTCAGGTTGTTCCATGTTGGGACATGGATATCATGGATATCACAATATCTCTTATTTAATTAATGCACATATATGCTTGGTAAAGTGTGGAAGGCTCGACCTTTTGCCTGGTGTTTTGTTCCACTCTTCCCGCCCTAGTTTCCTTCATACCGGTGTTATGTTCCTTGATTTTGCGTCCCTAACACGGTGAGGGTTTATGGGCCCCTCTTGATAGTCCGCTTTGAATAAAACTCTTCCAGCAAGGCCCAACATTGGTTTTAACATTTTCCCAACCTAATAACTAAACATGATAATAAATTTGACGCATAGGGAGTTAGCGCTACCCGAGGTTCGCTATTCAACCTAATATACGGGGGACAGTGCTGATGGTGTTGGTCCCAAACGGGCAGCCTGCGGGGCCACCTCGGGGAAACTCAAGGGCTGGTTTTACTCGTAGCTTGTCCCATCCGGTTGTGGCCTGAGACGAGATACGCGCGGCTACTATCAGGGTGTTGACACGTCGGGAGGTCTTGCTGCACTTGTTTTACCATTGTCAAAATGTCTTGTGCACCGGGATTCCAAGTCTGATCGAGGGGACCCGCGATGGAGGATTGTCTCCGCGGATCGTGAGCTTGTCATGGGCTAAGCTGGGACACCCCTGTAGGGTTTAAACTTTCGAGAGCCATGCCCGCGGTTATGTGGCAGATGGGAATTTGTTAATATCTGGTTATAGAGGACTTGAACTAAACTCAATTAAAATACACCTACAGCGTGTGTAACCGTGACTGTTTCTTTTCGGGTGCGTTCGAGAAGAGAACATGGTTGGGTAATGTTTGAACGTAAGTAGTTCAGGATCACTTCTTGATCATTACTAGTTTGCGACCGTTTGCATAGTTTCTCATCTTATTCTTGTACTCATAACTTAGCCACCATACAATGCGTAGCCGCTTGCTGCAAGCTCACCACTTATCCATTCCATTCCCATTAAGCTTTGCTAGTCTTGATACCCAGGGTAATGGAATTGCTAAGTCCTCATGGCTCACAGATTACTACAACAATAGATGCAGGTACAGGTAAAGCGATGCTCTGACATGAAGCGATGCTTGATTGCTTTTGGAGTCGTTCTTCTTCTTCTTCGTTCAAGGGATAGGTTCCGGGTCGGGAGCCTGGGCTAGCAGGGTGGATGTCATTCTTCTTTTTCGTTTGGTTTCATCCGTAGTCGGATCCCGCTCTTCTGTATGATGATTGTTATGTATTGATGAGCTGTTGTATTCATGTTGTAGCTTGTGGCGAGTGTAAGCCTTTATCTTGTATTCTCATCTATTTAGTACATGGTATGTTGTAACGATATCCACCTTGCTATGCGCTTGAAATGCGGTTGTGCCCCAATCATGAGTTCATCACGTGATTTGGATAGAATCGCATCTTGGGTGCTACAAGTTGGTATCAGAGCCTTACCGACCTTAGGATCCCCCTTGATTAATCGAACCGCTACCGTTGTTGAGTCTAGAAAAAAACTATTTTGAGTCTAGTTATATATCGGAGAGTAGGAATCCCCTTCGTCGCTCTGGTGAGGACTCCTGGTGTAGGTTTTTTCTCCTCTCGTCTATCATTTTTCACTCAATTTTTTTTAGAATCACTCGGGTATTGTGGAATCGTTCTGATATCACTATGACGGGAATTCTGTCTTGGTGCCTCCTGACATTTAGGGGTTGTGGCAGTGTCCCGGGGAGTTGAGCTCCAAGGTGTTTTTGTCACAGTGTTTATCGTTTCAGTTCCGAAATACCAGAGGACGCCGACATCGAAAATGCTTCTATACACTTTGTGGTGAGACTAGTTTGTTGACACCCAGTACTGTGGAGAGCGATCAGATCTATTTCCACAGCTAGTATATCGGATGTTTTCGAAGGTCTAAGGTACACGATTTTCGAGGTTTTCTTGGTTATGTGTTGACGGATGGATACAGTTGGAGTGTAGGATTTGTTATTTGTGTGAGATCTTTGTGCCTCCCTCTATCCCCAACACTAGATTGCATAACCAGAGAATTTCGGGAGTTCATAGGTGGGAATTCAAATAGTTACCTAGGATATCTTTCCGACAGATGCATGATATGAGATTGGGGTTCGATGTCTAGTGGTCCGCCTATCCACGGTTGGTTTTACAGTGGTCTCGTTGTGTCTTAAAGAGTCATTGGCTATGCTGACTCGGGGACGCTTCGTATGTCATGTGCACTGCCTTGTACATGATGGTGTTGTACGATCGAGCCCGTGCAGGCCCCACCACGAAAACTTCGGATCAAATGTCTATCATATGTTTGTTTCCGGCTTATTCTGCAAGACAATCCTTTGTTTTGTTTTGAGTTGTGGTATTTGAGTTGCTTCAAAGTTAAGTGTTGATTCCATACCCTTTTCCTAAGTGGTGTTCCCATATTTCCATGGGAGTGCTAATCCTTCTTGTTTATCGAGATTTTCATGTCAATCCCTTTTCGACCGGTGCACTTCTTTTAAAGTTATTCCATACGGGCGTCGTTGAGGAGCCTGAGGATTCGTTCGTTTCATCTGTCCCAAGTTGCATTTGTTTTTCCCACCGTGCCAACCCTTTTTTGTTCAAGGACTCATATTTCTTAATCAAGTATCCATCTTTTGGATGTGAAGTTTCTTCGTTCTTTCCTTCAATGTTCGGACCCGGTGATTATCATGAAGATGGTCAGGAGTTTCAAGTTAATCATTCTTTCACTCTCGTCTTTTTTTCTCCGGTAGATTCAATGCAAGCTTTCGGTGTTGATCATACCATTTCCTCCTTTTCCAAATGCTTTCTCATGCTGGTGCACCTCTTAATCATTCACTTCTCGCTATTCATTTGTTCCGGAGTGCTGAAGATATCTCAGAAGGCTCACCTTTTCATTCAAGATCCGTTCAAGCTATTTTGAGGTTGTTATCTCATTGAAGCCATTTGATTCAACAGGTGCAATATATCTTTAAAAATCGTCCAACAGTATTTCTTTGAGTGGGACCTAACCCATAGGTCTTTTCCTAGGGTCTTACCTGACTCTTCTAATTTTTTTCCGGAGCTATTCTCAAATTCTTTTCAATGTTTGACGTAAGAATGGATTTCCATTAGTCTGATGCCTTCTCCAAGATTGTTTCAAATTGTTTTCATCTGTCGCTCAACCTTTATATTCTTCATTCTGGAGTGCCTCAACAAATCATGGTGGTGTTTCTCGTCGTCATTCTCGGATTTTGAAGACCGAAGAAGAGTTCCTTTTAAATCCTTACCCGTTGTTCCAAAGATTCATGGTTCTAGCTTTATGCCATCCTCTCATAATTGTTTTCGATTGTGAGAATTCTTTGCACCCATCCAGAGCAATTCAGGAGTCCTTCCAGTTTGATTCTCCGGAGCCCATCATCTCAGAATTATTCATTCTCAGCTTTCAGCTCTCATTCTCCAAATCTTACCAGTACATCGCTCAAGTATTCTCTAGCCATTTCATGATCTCTTCGTTCTCTTGTATCTAATTCCCTCAAGTATCTTTGTTCATTTCTAATTCTTACCGGCGATTCGTTCTCTTTCTTCATTGTTTCCAATTCTTACGTCGGTGTTCAAGATTCCTCTTCCTTTATCATCACATCAATTCATTCTTTCTTTCTAAAACATACTGGTGGTTTGTTGAAGACCTTCAAGTTGAGCTATATCTCTCCTTAATCCTTTTTTCAATGAGAATAAGTAGTATGTCAAATCCATTGGTTGTCATCAATTTAATTTGGTGAAGGATAGGCATAACATAATTCTTATTCTTGTTTCATCCAAGTGACTTAATTTCTTTGTTCCGGAGTTTGTATGTCATATCACATTCTCGGTTTCTAGTTGTTCATCTTCCTTTTTCAGAGTTCAAAGTCTTCTCATTATATCATCACGAAGATCCAACTAAATCATAGCAAGGCTTCAATCTTATTCACTTCAACCTTCAATTCTTTTCTATTATCCTATCCTATCCGGAGTTTTTCATGGAGGCTCAACATGGTGTTTCATCAGGATTCCTTTCATTCTTCATTCGTTCTTCAACATTTCTCTTGACGTTAAGATCCGCCAACTATACTCTGAAATAAACATGGTGTTCAACACATGTCTTGTTTTGAGGAGTTCAAGCATTCTTCATCTTGCATTCCGAAGTGCAATTCTCTCTCTTATCTTCTGAGGTGGTGCTATGTCATTATTGACAATTTCCCTTCGTGATTCAAGTTGTCAAGAATGAGATATTTTAAATCCATCATTTTCTCTTTGTTCAGGAGATCGTTTCAACCTATCAATCCCTCCATTG
Source organism: Aegilops longissima (assembly GCA_021605205.1). Taxonomy (NCBI): domain Eukaryota; kingdom Viridiplantae; phylum Streptophyta; class Magnoliopsida; order Poales; family Poaceae; genus Aegilops; species Aegilops longissima. Next base: position 297,118,058 of record CM038678.1, read on the forward strand.
AGTTATCTTGGTAAAGATTTCACCTAAAGCCTTCCCTAAGGAATGTTGCTAATTATGGTGCTTATTAATGATCCAAGTTTCCTCCTATTCTCGCGGTGAAAGAAGTTTTTCATCTCTTTGGTACTCTCACTCAAATCGATAGTTTCCGTTAGTGGTTGTTTGTCACCTCATAATGTTGAGATGTTTCCATAAGCCCACAACAAGCTTGTTCTTTTCGTTGTTGATTTTCCAACAACTCTGTTCAATCCTTCTTTATAAGGATGCTTTTCAAATTCAATTGTGGTAGCAGATATCATTTTCTTCTCAATTCTTTTCTTTCCAATGGTCCAACATCTATTCCTTTGTTCCGGAGGCATTGTGATGTTGCTCTCTTCGACCAATCATCTCGTTTTCTCAAGATCATGTTCTTTTCCTTGCTTTTTCATTCAACGGGAGTGTTGTGTCCCCTATTCAAGTTACTTTCATCTTATCAAGTCTTGGCTCTCTTTCAACCAGAGTGCTGTCCAAATTCTTGTCATGTTCCTTGTTCCTCTTTTCTAACGGAGTGTTTTCAACTCCGTTCATCTCCGTTGTATTTTTTCCTTGGAATTGTGTAACCTCTCAAGGTTCATTGGTTTCAATCGTTTGTCGAAGAAGAAACTTCGTTTTACCTCTTCCTTCTTCCGTTTCTCTCCGGTGCCATCCCTAGATCTTGGGGCGAGATCTCTTATAAGTGGAGGAGAGTTGTAACGACCTGAGACCGACGCTCCAGATGCATTCCATGTATTTTGAGTTTCGTTGTGTGTGTTTTATTTGTTTGTTCCATTTCATCATGGCATCATACGCATTGCATCCGCATGTTTTCGTAAAACTTGCATTTGTTCTTAGTTCCCGCTTCTCATCGTTGCCTTCGTTGTCCCTTTTGAGACCAACCGTTCTTTTGTTGTCCGACCGTTTGAGCCTCTCTGCACAGTGCACTTCCACCCTTTGTGTGTGTCCGCAACTCGTCCGAACCCGAACCAGGCAGTCTTACCGTTGGATTCGGATCATCCCCAAACATCCCTAAAATATCTTCGGTTCTTTGTTGGACCCTCCTAGCCTATTTTTCTCGGCCCGTCTGATTTCGATCAGAGGGAATCGATCGCCCCTAATCTAACCCACATGCTATATATATAGGTCCAAACCCTAGTCTAGGCAGTCCCATCTATCCAATACCTCACCCGCTGCTGATACGTCTCCAACGTATCTATAATTTTTTATTGTTCCATGCTATTATATTATACACTTCTATATTATTTTTGGGACTAACCTATTAACCGGAGGCCCATCCCAAATTGTTGTTTTTTTGCCTATTTCGGTGTTTCGAAGGAAAGGAATAGAAAACGGAGTCCAAACAAAATGAAACCTTCGGGAACGTGATTTTCTGAACAAACGTGATCCAGAGGACATGGAGTGGACCTCAAGCAATCAACGAGGAGGCCACAAGGCAGGGGGGCACGCCTACCCCTTGGGCGCGCCCTCCGCCCTCGTGGGCCCCTTGTAGCTCCACCGACCTACTTCTTCCTCCTATATATACCTACGTACCCCGAAAACATCAGACACGGAGCCAAAACCCTATTTCCACCGCCGCAACCTTTTGTACCCGTGAGATCCCATCTTGGGGCCTTTTCCGGCGCTCCGCCGGAGGGGGCATTAATCACGAAGGGCTTCTACATCAACACCATAGCCTCTCCGATGATGTGTGAGCAGTTTACCTCAGACCTTCGGGTCGATAGTTATTAGCTAGATGGCTTCTTCTCTCTCTTTGGATCTCAATACAAAGTTCTCCTTGATTCTCTTGGAGATCTATTCGATGTAATCTTCTTTTGCAGTGTGTTTGTCGAGATCTGATGAATTGTGGGTTAATGATCAAGATTATCTATGAACAATATTTGAATCTCCTCTGAATTCTTTTATGTATGATTGGTTATCTTTGCAAGTCTATTCAAATTATCAGTTTGGTTTGGCCTACTAGGTTGATCTTTCTTGCAATGGGAGAAGTGCTTAGCTTTGGGTTCAATCTTGCGGTGCTCGTTCCCAATGACAGTAGGGGAAACGACACGTATTGTATTTTTGCCATCGAGCATAAAAAGATGGGGTTTATATCATATTGCATGAGTTTATCCCTCTACATCATGTCATCTTGCTTAAAGCGTTACTCTGTTCTTATGAACTTAATACTCTAGATGCATGCTGGATAGCGGTCGATGTGTGGAGTAATAGTAGTAGATGCAGGCAGGAGTCGGTCTACTTGTCACGTACATGATGCCTATATACATGATCATACCTAGATATTCTCACAACTATGCTCAATTCTATCAATTGCTCACAGTAATTTATTCACCCACCGTAATACTTATGCTCATGAGAGAAGCCACTAGTGAAACCTATGGCCCCCGGGTCTATTCTCCATCATATTAATCTCCCATCAACAAGCTATTTCTATTACCGTTTATTTTGATTTCTTTACTTTTTGTCTTTATCATAAAAATACCAAAAATATTATCTTATCATCTCTATCAGTTCTCACTTTTGCAAGTGGCCGTGAAGGGATTGACAACCCCTTTATCGCGTTGGTTGCAAGGTTCTTATTGGTTTGTGTATTTGCGTGGGACTTGAGCGTGGTCTCCTACTGGATTGATACCTTGGTTCTAAAAAACTAAGGTAAATACTTACGCTACTTTACTGCATCACCCTTTCCTCTTCAAGGGAAAACCAACGCAGTGCTCAAGAGGTAGCAAGAAGGTTTTCTGGCGCCGTTGCTGGGGAGGTGTGCACCAAGTCAAGTCAAGATTTGAACTCCTGAGAACGAGCCATTTCTGGCGCCGTTGTCGGGGAGTCTACGCACAAGTCAAGACATACCAAGTACCCATCACAAACTCTTATCCCTCGCATTACATTATTTGCCATTTGCCTCTCGTTTTCCTCTCCCCCACTTCACCCTATTCGCCCTTTCTTTCCGTCCGCCTCTTTTTCGCTTGGTTCTTGCTTGCTTGCGTGTTGGATTGCTTGCTTGTCACGATGGCTCAAGGTAATACTAAATTGTGTGACTTTGCCAATACCAACAACAATGATTTTCTTAGCACTCCGATTGCTCCTCTTACCGATGCTGAATCTTGTAAAATTAATGCTGCTTTGCTGAATCTTGTCATGAAAGATCAATTCGCTGGCCTTCCTAGCGAAGATGCCGCTACCCATCTAAATAGCTTTGTTGATTTGTGTGATATGCAAAAGAAGAAAGAGGTGGATAAGGATATTGTTAAATTGAAGCTATTTCCTTTTTCTCTTAGAGATAGTGCTAAAACTTGGTTTTCATCTTTGCCTAAAAATAGTATTGATTCTTGGAATAAGTGAAAAGATGCTTTTATCTGTAGGAATTTTCCTCCCGCTAAGATCATCTCTCTTAGAAACGATATTATGAATTTTAAGCAACTTGATCATGAACATGTTTCACAAGCTTGGGAGAGGATGAAATTAATGATACCTAATTGCATCACTCATGGTTTGAATTTATGGATGATTATACAAAAAAATTATGCCGGAATGAATTTTGCTTCTAAAAAACTTTTAGATTCGGCCGCGTGGGGCACTTTTATGGAAATCACTTTAGGAGAAGCTACTAAACTCCTAGATAATATGATGGTTAATTATTCTCAATGGCACACTCAAAGATCTACTAGTAAAAAAGTGCATGCGATAGAAGAAATCAATGTTTTGAGTGGAAAAATGGATGAACTTATGAAATTGTTTGCTAATAAGAGTGTTTTTTTCTGATCCTAATGATATTCCTTTGTCTACTTTGATTGATAATAATAATGAATCTATGGATGTGAATTTTGTTGGTAGGAACAATTTTGGTAACAACGCCTATAGAGGAAATTTTAATCCTAGGCCGTATCCTAGTAATTCCTCTAATAATTATGGTAATTCCTACAACAACTCTGATGGAAATTTTAATAAGATGCCCTATGATTTTGAGACTAGTGTTAAAGAATTTATGATTTCTCAAAAGAATTTCAATGCTTTGCTTGAAGAAAAATTGCCTAAGATTGATGAGTTGGCTAGGAACGTGGATAGAATTTCTCTTGATGTTGATTCTATGAAACTTAGATCTATTCCACCTAAGCATGATATCAATGAGTCTCTCAAAGCTATGAGAATTTCCATTGATGAGTGCAAAGAAAGAACCTCTAGGATGCGTGCTAAAAAATATTGCTTTGTGAAAGCGTGTTTTTCTATTTTTCATGATAATAAAGATGAAGATCTAAAATTTGTTGATGTGTCCCCTATTAAATCTTTGTTTTGCAATATGAATCTTGATAATTATGGGACTGGAGATGAGTCAAACTTTAGTTAGAAGGCGTCCCAAAAATTCAGAGTTTTTAGATCTTGATGCAAAAATTGATAAAAGTGGGATTGAAGAGGTTAAAACTTTAGATAGCAATGAACCCACTATTTTGGATTTCAAGGAATTTAATTATGATAATTGCTCTTTGATAGATTTTATTTCTTTGTTGCAATCCGTGCTAAATTCTCCTCATGCTTACAGTCAAAATAAAGCCTTTACTAAACATATCGTTGATGCTTTGATGCAATCTTATGAAGAAAAACTTGAGTTGGAAGTTTCTATCCCTAGAAAAATTTATGATGAGTGGGAACCTACAATTAAAATTAAAATTAAAGATCATGAATGTTATGCTTTGTGTGATTTGGGTGCCAATGTTTCCACCATTCCAAAAACTTTGTGTGATTTGCTAGGTTTCCGTGATTTTGATGATTGTTCTTTAAACTTGCATCTTGCGGATTCCACTATCAAGAAACCCATGGGAAGAATTAATGATGTTCTTATTGTTGCTAATAGGAACTATGTGCCCGTAGATTTTATTGTTCTTGATATAGACTGTAATCCTTCATGTCCTATTATTCTTGGTAGACCTTTCCTTAGAACGATTGGTGCAGTTATACATATGAAGGAAGGGAATATTAGATTCCAATTTCCGTTAAGGATAGGCATGGAACACTTCCCTAGAAATAAGATTAAATTACCTTATGAATCTATTATGAGAGCCACTTATGGATTGCCTACCAAAGATGGCAATACCTAGATCTATCCTCGCTTTTATGCCTAGCTAGGGGCGTTAAACGATAGCACTTGTTGGGAGGCAACCCAATTTTATTTTTGTCTCTTGCTTTTTATTCCTGTTTAGTAATAAATCTTTGATCTAGCCTCTGGTTAGATGTGTTTTTATGTTTTAATTAGTGTTTGTGCCAAGTTAAACCTATAAGATCTTCTTGGATGATAGTTATTTGATCTTGCTGAAAATTCCAGAAACTTTCTGTTAACGAAAACAATTGTTTAAATTCACCAAAACGTGATAAAATACAGATTCCAGTTGCAGTAGATCAATAAACAAATTATCTAGGTCGTCCTATTTTCGTAGATTTTTCTGAGTTACAGAAGTTTGCGTTAGATACAGATTACTACAGACTATTCTGTTTTTGACAGATTCTGTTTTTCGTGTGTTGTTTGCTTTTTTTGATGAATCTATGGCTAGTAATAGAGCTTATAAACCATAGAGAAGTTGTAATACAGTAGGTTTAACACCAATATAAATAAAGAACGAGTTCATTACAGTACCTTGAAGTGGTGTTTTGTTTTCTTTCGCTAACGGAGCTCACGAGATTTTCTTTTAAGTTTTGTGTTGTGAAGATTTCAAGTTTTGGGTAAATATTTGATGGATTATGGAACAAGGATTGGAAAGAGCCTAAGCTTGGGGATGCCCAAGGCACCCCAAGGTAAAATTCAAGGACAACCAAAAGCCTATGCTTGGGGATGCCCCGGAAGGCATCCCCTCCTTCGTTTTCGTCTATCGGTAACTTTACTTGGGGCTATATTTTTATTCACCACATGATATGTGTTTTGCTGGGAGCGTCTTGTATGATTTGAGTCTTTGCTTTTTAGTTTACCACAATAATCCTTGCTGTACACACCTTTTTAGAGAGACACACATGATTTGGAATTTGTTAGAATACTCTATGTGCTTCACTTATATCTTTTGAGCTATATAGTTTTTGCTCTAGTGCTTCACTTATATCTTTTAGAGCACGGCGGTGGTTTTATTTTATAGAAATTATTGATCTCTCATGCTTCACTTATATTATTTTGAGAGTCCTACAAAACATCATGGTAATTTGCTTAAGTTGTGAAATTAGTCCTAAAGTGATGAGCATCCCAGATAGGTATAATAAAAACTATCATATAGAGTGCATTGAATATTATGAGAAGTTTAATACTTCATAATTGTTTTGAGATATGAAGATGGTGATATTAGAGTCATGCTAGTTGAGTAGTTGTGAATTTGACAAATACTTGTTCTAAAGTTTGTGATTCCCGTAGCATGCACGTATGGTGAGCCGTTATGTGATGAAGTCGGAGCATGATTTATTTATTGATTGTCTTCCTTATGAGTGGCGGTCGGGGACGAGCCATGGTCTTTTCCTACCAATCTATCCCCCTAGGAGCATGCGCGTAGTACTTCGTTTCGATAACTAATAGATTTTTGCAATAAGTATGTGAGTTCTTTATCAATAATGTTGAGTCCATGGATTATATGCACTCTCACCCTTCCACCATTGCTAGCCTCTCTAGTATCGCGCAACTTTCGCCGGTACCATACACCCACCATTACCTTCCTCAAAACAGCCACCATACCTACCTATTATGGCATTTTCATAGCCATTCCGAGATATATTGCCATGCAACTTACCACCATTCCGTTTATTATGACATCCTTCATCATTGTCATATTGCTTTGCATGATCTTGTAGTTGACATCGTATTTGTGGCAAAGCCACCTTCATAATTCTTTCATACATGTCACTCTTGATTCATTGCATATCCCGGTACCCCGCCGGAGGCATTCACGTAGTCATATTTTGTTCTAAGTATTGAGTTGTAATTCTTGATTTGTAAGTAAATAAAAGTGTGATGATCATCATTATTAGAGCATTGTCCCAAGTGAGGAAAGGATGATTGAGACTATAATTCCCCCACAAGTCGGGATGAGACTCCGGGCAAAAAAAAAGAGGCCATAAGAAAAGAAGAGAAAAGGCCCAAATTAAAAAATGAGAGAAAAAGAGAGAAGGGACAATGTTACTATCCTTTTACCACACTTATGCTTCAAAGTAGCACCATGATCTTCATGATAGAGAGTCTCCTATGTTGTCACTTTCGTATGCTAGTGGGAATTTTACATTATAGAACTTGGCTTGTATATTCCAATGATGGGCTTCCTCAAAAATGCCCTAGGTCTTCATGAGCAAGCGAGTTGGATGCACACCCACTTAGTTTCTTTTGTTGAGCTTTCATACACTTATATCTCTAGTGCATCCGTTGCATGGCAATCCCTACTCACTCACATTGATATCTATTAATGGGCATCTCCATAGCCCGTTGATACGCCTAGTTGATGTGAGACTATCTTCTCCACAACCACCATTCAATTCCACATATAGTATTATGTCCATGGCTCACGCTCATGTATTGCGTGAAGATTGAAAAAGTTTGAGAACATCAAAAGTATGAAAAAAAATTCTTGGCTTGTCATCGGGGTTGTGCATGATTAAATACTTTATGTGATGAAGATAGAGCATAGCCAGACTATATGATTTTGTAGGGATAACTTTCTTTGGCCATGTTATTTTGAGAAGACATGATTGCTTTGTTAGTATGCTTGAAGTATTATTATTTTCATGTCAATATTAAACTTTTATCTTGAATCTTTCGGATCTAAACATTCATGCCACAATAGAGAAAATTACATTGAGGAATATGCTAGGTAGCATTCCACATCAAAAATTCTGTTTTTATCATTTACCTACTCGAGGACGAGCAGGAATTAAGCTTGGGGATGCTTGATACATATCCAACGTATCTATAATTTTTTATTGTGTCATGCTATTATATTATCTGTTTTGGATGTTCAATGGGCTTTATTATACACTTTTATATTATTTTTGGGACTAATCTATTAACTGGAGGCCCAGCCCAAATTGCTGTTTTTTTTTTGCCTATTTCAGTGTTTCAAAGGAAAGGAATATCAAACAGAGTCCAAACAGAATGAAACCTTCGGGAACGTGATTTTCTGAACAAATGTGATCCAGAGGACTTGGAGTGGACGTCAAGCAATCAACAAGGAGGCCACGAGGCAGGGGGCGCCTACCCCCCTGGGCGCGCCCTCCACCCTCGTGGGCCGTTCGTAGCTCCACCGACCTACTTCTTCCTCCTATATATACCTACGTACCCTGGAAACATCAGACACCGAGCCAAAACACTATTTCCACCGCCGCAACCTTCTGTACCCGTGAGATCCCATCTTGGGGCCTTTTCCGGCACTCCACCGGAGGGGGCATTGATCACGGAGGGCTTCTACATCAACACCATAGCCTCTCCGATGATGTGTGAGTAGTTTACCTCAGACCTTCGGGTCCATAGTTATTAGCTAGATGGCTTCTTCTCTCTCTTTGGATCTCAATACAAAGTTCTCCTCGATTCTCTTGGAGATCTATTCGATGTAATCTTCTTTTGCGGTGTGTTTGTCGAGATCCGATGAATTGTGGGTTTATGATCAAGATTATCTATGTACAATATTTGAATCTACTCTGAATTCTTTTATGTATGATTGGTTATCTTTGCAAGTCTCTTCGAATTGTCAGTTTGGTTTGGCCTACTAGATTGATCTTTCTTGCAATGGGAGGATTGCTTAGCTTTGGGTTCAATCTTGCGGTGCTCGGTCCCAGTGACAATAGGGGAAACGACACGTATTGTATTGTTGCCATTGAGCATAAAAAGATGGGGTTTATATCATATTGCATGAGTTTATCCCTCTACATCATGTCATCTTGCTTAAAGCGTTACTCTGTTCTTATGAACTTAGTACTCTAGATGCATGCTGGATAGCGGTCCATGTGTGGAGTAATAGTAATAGATGCAGGCAGGAGTCGGTCTACTTGTCACGGACGTGATGCCTATATACATGATCATACCTAGATATTCTCATAACTATGCTCAATTCTATCAATTGCTCGACAGTAATTTGTTCACCCACCGTAATACTTATGCTCATGAGAGAAGCCACTAGTGAAACCTATGGCCCTCGGGTCTATTCTCCATCATATTAATCTTCCGTCAACAAGCTATTTCTATTACCGTTTATTTTGCTTTCTTTACTTTTAGTCTTTATCATAAAAATACCAAAAATATTATCTTATCATCTCTATCAGATCTCACTTTTGCAAGTGGTCGTGAAGGGATTGACAACCCCTTTATCGCGTTGGTTGCAAGGTTCTTATTTTTTTGTGTAGGTGCGTGGGACTTGAGCGTGGTCTCCTACTGGATTGATACCTTGGTTCTCAAAAACTGAGGGAAATACTTACGCTACTTTACTGCATCACCCTTTCCTCTTCAAGGGAAAACCAACGCAGTGCTCAAGAGGTAGCAGCTGCCACCACTCTCTCCCTTGGGATCCTCCCAGATCCCCTCCTCACCAACCCACGCACATCCAGCCACCTCCCCAGATCCACCAACCATCCACCCATCTGGAGCCGTCAGATCAACATCCAATGTGCCCCCAGTTCGTCTGATCGAGCAGCCCCGATCCAGCCTCCCAGCACACCCGCGCTCGATCCACCTCATGGAGCGCTCCCGAGGCTCGAGCTCCTCCAACCTCGCGACCCCGCGGCCCCCGGCGAACCTCGCCGCCGACAACCACCACCAGCAGCCAATAAGATGAGCACTTGTCGCGCCCTTGCTCCTTTCTTCTGCCCTCCCACTTCGTCTCTCTCCCTCCTTATCTCTAATCCCTATCTCACCAAAGAGCTCTGGTCCGACGCCATGGACAGGAGTCGCCAACCCAAGTCCCCATGGCTCACCGACGGCTGCGCGTCTGGCGCCCAAGCTGTCATCTTCTTCCCGTGCCTCTTCGTCGGAGTCGCCAAGCCGCGGCGCTGAAGCTTCTCCGTTGTGGCGCCAAGTCCCTCTACTCGACCCACCAAGTCTGGCGCCGCCTTCCCGTGCATTGCCCGTGCGCCGGCGTCTTCTGCTTCGCCCTGCTGCCATGTCTTGCCGCTGCTGCTGCAATTCCCGCTGCCTCTGCTTCATGGAACCGCGCCGCGAGCCTCTTCTTCGCGCGCACGCTTGTCGCCGCTCGCGTTGACCCGCATAGTGCCCCTGGCCCAGCTACAGCTGCCGTGTGGGCCACAGGCAGGCCGGCCAGCGTGCCCCCTTGCCGACCTCTCTCTCCACCGACCTGGGCTTGGCCCATGGTGAGAAACCCCACCCTCTGCATTGTTCGGCCTCTGCTCCAGATTCGGCCCGCATATGTTTTTTCAGCATCTGCGAATTTGTCTAATTTCCAGAGACTGCAGTTTTACAGAAAAAACCCTCATCTTCATGCATTTAATAACTCCACAACCCTGCATCGGATTAAAATGATTTAAACATGTAAAATGCTTGGAATTTTCATATAGTTTCATAATTGCAACTTTCATCTATGTTTAAAATGCTTAAACTTGATGTTTACATTAGTTTGCATAATTGACATGTTAAAATGGTATCATTCATATCTAATTAACCGCAACTCCGAATTAAATAAACTTTATATGTAACTTTCTAAAAAAATGCATAGATTAACATGGTGCACTTACTTTGCATGTTTAACAACTCTAAAATATGGTTTAGGGAACAACAGTACCAATTTCGTAAATATGCATATTGTTTTTTTAATTGTTGTTTGTTGTTTCCGGCCTCATTTAAACCTGCCTAGATAGGTAGCTTAATTATGCTTCACCTCTTGCCATGTTAACCAACATTTAATCTTGTATTGTTCCTAAATGAGAGCAAACTAAATAACTTGGATGTGGTGTTTCGTCAATATGCAACTCGTTGCATATTGAGCTCCACTTAATTTGTAGAATTGTTTGTTTCACTTTGCCATGCCATGGCTCATTGAACCGGACATGCATTATACTTGGTTGTGCATCATGCCATGCTTATGTGATGGTTGTTTACTATGTTGTTTGCTTCTTTCCGGTTGTGCGTCTTCTCGATAGTTCTGGTATCATTGCGATTCTGAGGATTCGTTCGACTACGCCCGTTCATCATCTTCATGGATTCGGTCTTCTTCCTAGCGGGATTTCATGCAAGATGACCGTCACCTTGGATCTCACTACTATCTTTGCTATGCTAGTTGTCTCGATGCTATCGCTATGTCGCGCTACCTACCACATGTTTATCAAGCCTCCCAACTTGCCATGTCAGCCTCTAACCTTTTCCACCATCCTAGCAAACCGTTTTTGGCTATGTTACCGCTTTGCTCAGCCCCTCTTATAGTGTTGCTAGTTGCAGGTGCAGTTTCTTGTTGTTCCATGTTGGGACATGGATATCATGGATATCACAATATCTCTTATTTAATTAATGCACATATATACTTGGTAAAGGGTGGAAGGCTCGACCTTTTCCCTGTTGTTTTGTTCCAATCTTGCCGCCTTAGTTTCCGTCATACCGATGTTATGTTCCTTGATTTTGCATCCCTAACATGGTGAGGGTTTATGGGCCCCTCTTGACAGTTCGCTTTGAATAAAACTCTTCCAGCAAGGTCCAACATTGGTTTTAACATTTGCCCAAACTAATAACTAAACATGATAATAAATTTGACGCATAGGGAGTTAGCGGTACCCGAGGTTCGTTATTCAACCTAATACAGGGGGGGCCAGTGCTGATGGTGTTGGTCCCAAACGGGCAGCCTGTGGGGACACCTTGGGGAAACTCGAGGGCTGGTTTCACTCGTAGCTTGTCCCATCCGGTTGTGGCCTGAGACGAGATACGCACGGCTACTATCAGGGTGTCGGCACGCCGAGAGGTCTTGCCGGACTTGTTTTACCATTGTCGAAATGTCTTGTGCACCGGGATTCCGAGTCTGATCGGAGGTCCTGCGATGGAGGATTGTCTCCGCGGATCGTGAGCTTGTCATGGGCTAAGTTGGGACACCCCTGCAGGGTTTAAACTTTTGAGAGCCGTGCCCGCGGTTATGTGGCAGATGGGAATTTGTTAATATCTGGTTATAGAGGACTAGAACTAAACTCAATTAAAATACACCTACAACGTGTGTAACCGTGATTGTCTCTTTTCGGGTGCGTTCGAGAAGAGAACACGGTTGGGTAATGTTTGAACGTAAGTAGTTCAGGATCACTTCTTGATCATTACTAGTTTGCGACCGTTTGCGTAGTTTCTCATCTTATTCTTGTACTCATAACTTAGCCACCATACAATGCTTAGCCGCTTGCTGCAACCTCACCACTTATCCATTATATTCCCATTAAGCTTTGCTAGTCTTCATACCCATGGTAATGGGATTGCTGAGTCCTCGTGGCTCATAGATTACTACAACAACATATGCAGGTACAGGTAAAGTGATGCTCTGACGTGAGAGCGATGCTTGATTGCTTTTGGAGTTCTTCTTCTTCTTCTTTGTTCAAGGGATAGGGTCCGGGTCGGGAGCCTGGGCTAGCAGGGCGGATGTCGTTCTTATTTTTTGTTTGGTTTCATCCGTAGTCAGATCCTGCTCTTCTGTATGATGATTGCTATGTATTGATGAACTGTTGTATTCATGTTATAGCTTGTGGCGAGTGTAAGCATTTACGTTGTATTCTCATCTATTCAGTACATGGTATGTTGTAATGATATCCACCTTGCTATGCGCTCGAAATGCGGTTGTGCCCCAATCATGAGTTCATCACGTGATCGGGATAGAATCGCATCTTGTGCACTACAGTTGGGGACACAAGAGATTTCTTGTATTTGATTGCAGGGTTTTCTAAGAGAGACTTTCTTGCAATTAAATCTTTTAGTTTCTTGTTTTATCACTAGTTTGGTTTATAAAAGAAAACTAAAAAAATGGAGCTGATGTCTGGCTTGAAAATGATGGATCGTAATTGTGCTCAGTTGATAGAAGAAGAATTTGATAAAATGTTTGGCATAAAAGACATGAATGATATTCATGGTTGCAATGTTGCTAGTATGAATTCCTTCAATATCCATGATGCTAATGATATGCAAAGCCATAAGCTTGGGGATGCTATGTCTTATGAAGATGATATTTTTAGTCCCTGAAGTTTTGATTAGAATATTTGTTATGATGATTGCATGCCTCATATTTATGATGATTATAATAATGAAAGTGGGTCTAAAAGAGTGTCAACTCTAGGAAGTAATGATCCCACTTTTTTGGAGGGTGTTGAATCTTATAGTAATAATTATGGAACTAGATCTGGAGAGCTCATGATTTTATTTAATGATGATTCCAATATTTCAGAAGAGGTTTCAATTGATTATGACAACAAAGTTGATATATATGAGGATTATGGTGATGATATGTATGCTATAAAGAATAATGATAACCATGAAAATTTTCATCATGATTTTAATGTTCAATTTGATTATGTCAATCAAGCTTCTCATGATAGTTATTTTGTTGAGTTCTCTCCACTACTATTGATGAGAATAAATTTGCATATGTGGAGAGCAATGAAATTTCTATGCTTGTGAATCATGAAAAGAATGCTTTATGTGATAGATATATTGTTGAATTCATTCATGATTCTATTGAAAATTGTTATGAGAGAGGAATATATGCTTCTACATATCTCAATAATATCATGTTTCCCCACTATGTGTTGAAATTTTTGAAGTAATGCTTTGTTTGCCTTGCTATGCTAGTTGATTCTTGCTCCCATAAATTGTTTTGCTCACAAAATTCCCATGCATAGGAAGTGGGTTAGGATTAAATGTGCTAGTCATATGCTTCATGATCCTCCCATTATGTTTCAGCTTTTTACTTTTATGTGAGCATCATTGAAATCATCATGCCTAGCTAAAAGGCATTAATGAAAAGCACTTGTTGTGAGACAACCCAATATCTACACCTACTGTTTTTGTGTGTTCACATGATTAAGCTACTATAATAATCATTTTTATAGCTTTTGTTTCAATAAAGTACCAAGTAAAGCCTTTGGGATAGTGCGGATGATAGTTCACTAGATTCTGTGCAAAAACATAAACTTCTTTGCCCAGTTCTGGAATTACCATAATTCACTAGGATGTGATCAAATTCTAAAATTTTTACGCGTGCATAAAGTTTTGGTGGAAAAATACATTTTTTGTGGCATGTAGAAAAAGACAAAAAAATCCTTGTGAATAGTTGTAATCAAGAATAAAAAAATACATTTTTCTACATAAGCCACAAAGAATGTCCTTTTTTTACCAAAACTTTGTGCACGCACTTATAATGTCCGGACTTACATGTGGGATTTTTCCTCATAATTTTTTAACTTTTCAAAATGTGTATTTGGACAATGGGTGCATATACACCTATGAGCCAAAGCAAATTTCCATACATTTTATAAATTGTAGGGTACACTAGGTATTGTGGGAGAACAATTATGAATCTTGTCTTGACAGTACCAAAGTGAATGATTTGCTCTTTATCATACTAACATATATCACGATGTTCGGTTAAGCTTTGTGTGATTGAAGTTTTCAGGTTTTGGATGATATCGATATGAGGAGAATAAGGAGTGGCAAGGCCCTAAGGTTGGGGATTCCCAAGGCACCCCAAGGTAATATTCAAGGAAGACCCAAGCGTCCTAGAATGGGGATGCCCCGGAAGGCATCCCCTCTTTTGTCTTCAACATTATCAGTAACCTCACTTGGAGCTATATTTTTATTCGTCACATGATATGTATTTTTCTTGGAGAATCATTTTATTTTTTTGAGATTTTCTTGATGTTATTTATAATAATGTTTTGTATATTTTCTATTATTGCAAGTCTATATTGTCTAAAAACTGAGAATATTATAAAATCTTTAAATTTGTACACATTAAGCTATGATAAATTTTCTACAGTGTTGTAATTTTTCAGAATTTTTGGAGTTAAATAAGTACGAATTCTTCTTGCATCCTTTACAGACTGTCATGTTTAGACAGATTGCTGTTATGCGTGTCCATCATAAGTACAAATTCTTCTTCCACCCTTTACAGACTGTTATGTTTAGACAAATTACATCCTTTTTAGAAAGATTGGGTCACCATCGTAAGACTACCACCTAGACAATTCCTTCCTTATAACATACACATGAGCACCCATCTCATTCTCCAGGTCCATGCCTCCCTCTATCTCTCTCTAAACACACACACCTCTCCACACAATGTGTTTCTCTTGGTATCTCTCCCATCCCATGAAAACAAGGCACACTGCCATTCTCTTGTTCTTGCTACTCCCGTCTATGTAGTTAGGTCTCCCTACAACAAATAAGAATTCATCTCTCTCTACTATCTCTTTCTACCACACATAACCTTACACCCCCAAGCCAGTCGTGCTGTCGAGGTCTATCTAGCTCCCTCACAGGCAAACAAACATTGTCTGTGTGTCCCTTCATCGCACACACACTATCGCTCTCCCATATCCCAACCTCGTAACCTTGTCGATCCCGACATTACACGCACCTATCTCTCTCTCTCCCCCTCTGTCTAACACATGCACGCACATGCGCACACCCTCTCTCTCTCCCTTTCAGACACTCCTCTCTCTACGACACACATAGTCTTTTCGAACACGCTTATGCCCCTCTCTCATTAGGTATCACTACCCCTGCCCGCCTCTTTGTCACACAAATATTCTCTTTATATCTATCTCTCACAATAATACATGGATAGTCTAAATTGAAACCAACTAAAAAAATGAGCTCCAATTATAAAAATCAAATCCACTCCCAAACAAAATATGAAAATAGGGTGAAATCATGCACACAAATGTTTGTTGTGTGCATGAATGTCAATAATATGGATGTACTACTCGTACATCCACACAGACCCATTTCACACAAATTGCATTAAGCCCTTCTCAATATATTGTGCGTATGTGATGTTTGTCGTACTGCTCCTGCCAGCCTTCCTCCGACACGTTCCAACATATTATGCTACTTGAGATTCTATTTTTCTCATCAGACCATGTGAAACCACGAAAAGGTCAACCCCTGCCCCCATTGGTACTATAGCACTGTAACGCCCCGGATTCGATGCGCCAGGTGTCTGCCAGTTATTCCCGTCGTTGCCATGTCATGTGCTTGCATGTTGCACTTTGCCATGTCATCATCTGCATTTCATATCATGTCATCATGTGCATCTCATTTCGCATTCGTGTTCGTCTCATGCATCCGAGCATTTTCCCCGTTGTCCGTTTTGCAATCCGGCACTCCTATGTCATCCGGCGTCCCCTCTTTGTCTCTTCTCTTGTGCAGGTGTTAAACGTTCTCGGAATGGACCGAGGTTTGCCAAGCGGCCTTGGTATACCACCGGTAGACCGCCTGTCAAGTTTCGTGCCATTTGGAGGTCGTTTGATACTCCAACGGTTAACCGGGGAACCGTAAAAGACCTTTTCTCTTGCAGCCCAACACCCCTTCCACAGTGGCCCAAAACCCAGCAAACTCCCCTCCATGCTCTTGGTCCTTCGATCACGATCGTGTGGGCGAAAACGCTCCTCATTTGGACTCTCCTAGCTCTCTCTACCTATATATAGGTCCTTCCCCTCCATTTTCGCGGATGAATTCGCCCCCGAAACCCTAGCCCTGCTCCTCCCGCCGCCGGACGCGTCCACCCCGCCGCCGGACACGTCCGCGCCGTCACCCCCGACCAATCCTACGTCGACACGTCGCCGGGCCGCCCTCTTCGCGCGCCTCCTCCAGCGGGCCCGCTGGCCGTGGCGGCCCTCTGCTCGCCGGGGGCCCGTGCCCAGCGCCCGCTCCCATGCCGCCCGGCTCCGCCGCCGCCGACGACCGCGCCTCGCCGCCGCGCCCCTCCGCCTCAGCTCGGCGCGCCAGCCGCCGCCCGACTTCGCCTCCGCGCCCGCTTCGCCCGCGGCCTCCGCCTCCGCTCCTGCGCCGCCATCCTCCGCCGGTGGCGGACCCGCCCGCCGCCATGATCTCCGCCGCCGTCGATCGCCGCCCGGCGGCCGCCGCCCCCACCGCCGTCGACTCCGCCGCCTCGGCCCTGCTCGCCGCCGCCCCATGTCGTCGGCCTCTGCGCTGCCTCGTCGGAGGCGGACCTCGCCGGACCTCGCGCCACCACCTTCGCGGACGGATCCGGTCGCCCACGGCCTCCCAGCCATCTCCGTGCCTCCTCCGACCTCCTCCCACGGAGATCCTCGCGGAACCGCCCGCCTCGCCGGAGAAGATGGATCAGATCCACCAGGAGACGAAGCAAACGGGATCCCCGCGTCCCGGATATCTCCATCCCGAGTTGACTTTTCGGAGGGTATATTTTCGTCTAAGTCCCTGTTTTCAAACATTATCATGCCATGTTCATCGCATCATATACCTGCATCCGTAGCTCCGTTTCGTGCGTGTAGCATATCAAATTGTTCGCATCGACGAGTCCTTAATTTCATTCCATTGCATCATGTTCATTTGAGTTCATCTTGATGCCTGAATCTTCGTTGCAAGAGTGCTATATGATGTTAACCTGCTGAAATTGTTATAACTTGATGATTTGTCATTTTTGTTGCATTGGATGTGTGCATCTTATGAGCATGAGCTCTACATGTGTTTTGATTTATGCCATGCCATCTTTACAATGGTGCGATCCATGGATTTTTGTGGGTCTTGTAGTGAGTGCACCGAGCTTGTTAAGTAGGGTACATGCTGTTGCTGTTTTGTTAGGCTGAATCTGTTATTTCGTGATGCTATGTAAACCTGCTGCTACAAGTCATTCTATGCATAATTTGGAGATGTTCACTAAGGGTGTTTTGTTCTACATGTCATGCTCTATCCATCCATGCCCCTGGTTGCATTTATATCCTGATTTAACATGTTGTTATCTTGCTCCAAAATTGCTAAATAATGTTTCTGTCAGCCTGTTAACATTAAGTTCAATGTTGCCATGAATGTTGTTAGTGATCCATACACTCTATGAACTTGCTCTTGCCATGCCTAGCTTCACAAACATGTATTCTTACTGTTGGTTGCCTTGCCATGCCATGTATTGCTCTGTGGTGAGTGGTTCAAGCTCATCTACATGCCTTCTTATTGTTGTTCCTGCCAGGTTTGAATCTGTAATATAACTTGCCATGTTTACATGGGTGCCATCATATCTTCTGATCCTTTTTTGGCTCATGGTCACTAAAGGACTTTTGTTCTATGCAATTAGTAGATTCATTTCATGCCTTTTTTTGCCATGATAAGTTCTTGTAACATGTTGTTTGTTAGCTCTAAACATTGCAACCTGATGTTATTTCCTGATAAGTCTGAAACTGTTATTATTTGCAATCTTGCCATGTGTTTTGGAGCATGTTCTAGTGATTTCTGGAGATAGCTCAGTGTTCAAGTTTTGTCATGCTTTACCTGTACTTCATTACCATGCCTTTTGTTCTTACGTTGAGATGCTGTAGCATAGTGTTTTGATGCTTGCAATATGCCTAGTTGCTGTTTTGGACAGCTTGTCCTTTAAACTTGTATAGGGTGTATGTGTTGAACCGTTGCTCCGTTTTGAGTGTGCTCTATATGAAACTTGCTTAGAATTGCATGTAGCTTCATATTATCATGTTGCATCCTTGTTTTGATGTGTTTGCTTGATGTTTGAATGCATGTTGCATAAATGCCATGCTTATCTTGTTTTGCTCATATCTTCTAGGCCGTAGCTCCGAATTAAATGAACTTTATATGTAACTTGACTAGAATTTCGTGTAGATCATCTTGGTGCATCTTAAATTGCTGTTTAACAACTTGAACTTAAGGTTTATTCAGATCTTGAACAATTTCGAAATTTGCATATGGGGACTTACCAGAATTGTTCTATGTTGTTTCCGGCCTCATTTAACCTTGCTTAGATGTGTTGCTCTTGTATGCATCATCTCTTGCCATGAGTAGCTTCATGTAGCTTGTCAGGCATCATGCTTGATTGTGCATCATGTCTTGTTCATGTGTGGTGTGTTTACTATATTGTGTGCTTCTTCTCGATAGTTCCCGTTTCGTTGCGATCGTGAGGACTCGTTCGTCTACGCTTGGTTCGTCTTCGTGGTTTCATCTTCTTCACGGACTCGTTCTTCTTCCTAGCGGGATTTTAGGCAAGATGACCGTCACCTTGGATCTCATTACTATCATTGCTATGCTAGTTGCTTCGTTCTTTCGCTATGCTGCGCTACCTATCACTTGCTGCTCAAGCCTCCCAATTTGTCATGTCAGCCTCTAACCTTTGTCACCCTTCCTAGCAAACCGTTGTTTGGCTATGTTACCGCTTTTGCTCAGCCCCTCTTATAGCGTTGCTAGTTGCAGGCGAAAATGAAGATTGCTCCATGTTGGATTATGTTATGTTGGGATATCACAATATCTCTTATCTAATTAATGCATCTATATACTTGGTAAAGGGTGGAAGTCTCGGCCTTATGCCTGGTGTTTTGTTCCACTCTTGCCTCCCTAGTTTCCGTCATATCGGTTTTATGTTCCCGGATTTTGCGTCCCTAACGCGGTTGGGTGATTTATGGGACCCCTTGACAGTTCGCTTTGAATAAGACTCCTCCAAAGAAGGCCCAACCTTGGTTTTACCATTTGCCTCACCACCACCTATTTTCCCTTGGGAGTAATTAACCCAAGGGTCATCTTTATTAGCCCCCCGGGGGCCAATGCTTGTCTAAGTGTTGGCCCGAATCGAGCTGCTTCTTGAGGCCACCACGGGAAACTCGAGGCCTGGTTTTACTCGTAGCATGTCTCATCCGGTGTTGCCCTGAGAACGAGATATGTGCAGCTCCTATCGGGATTGTCGGCGCATCGGGCGGTCTTGCTGGTCTTGTTTTATTACTGTCGAAATGTCTTGTAGCCGAGATTCCGAGACTGATCGGGTCTTCCCGGGGAGAAGGAATATCCTTCGTTGATCGCGAGAGCTTATCATGGGCTAAGTTGGGACACCCCTGCAGGGTATAAACTTTCGAGAGCCGTGCCTGCGGTTATGTGGCAGATGGGAATTTGTTAATATCTGGTTGTTGTAAACTTGAAGTAAACTCTTCTAAAATACACCAACCGTGTGCGTAACCGTGAGTGTCTCTTTTCAGGGTTGATCGAGAGGAGAACACGGTTTCTGGGTTATGTCTGACGTAAGTAGGAGTTCAGGATCACTTCTTGATCATTACTAGTTGACGATCGTTCCTTTGTTTCTCTTCTCGCTCTCATTTGCGTATGTTAGCCACCATATATGCTTAGCCGCTGCTGCAACCTCACCACTTTACCCCTTCCTTTCCCATTAAGCTTTGCTAGTCTTGTTACCCATGGTAATGGGATTGCTGAGTCCTCGTGGCTCCTGATTACTACATCAACAGTTGCGAGTGCAGGTTTCGCGATGATCATGGCCGAGAGCGATGTTTGCTTGTTTGGAGTACTTCTTCGCTTCTTCTTGATCGGGGATAGGTTCGGTCGGCAGCCTGGGCTAGCGAGAGAGATATTGTTTGAGTTTCGTTTATGTTTCATCCGTAGACGGATGTTGATCTTGTATATGATGTGATGTTGTATTCGTGTGGCATTGTATGCCTTATGTATGTATCCCCATCTATTATGTAATGTTGATGTAATGATATCCACCTTGCAAAAGCGTTTCAATATGCGGGTCTATCCTTGGTGGGACCTTCGAGTTCCTTTTGGATAGGGTCGCATATTGGGCGTGACAAGCACGAAGCTCCCATACAAACACATCACCCACCGGAGCATGTAACCATTGCCGAACTGGACGACGTCGCGGCCTGGGAAGAGGATGGAGTCTCCAACATCGCCAAGGTGGAGCACATCCTCGTCGGCCACGAGGGGTAGCTGTGCTCCAGCAGCATGCCTTGGTCGGTCACGAGGAGGCGCATCGCATCCTCACCGCTCACAATGTGGACGAGCATGTTCTCCAGCAGCATGCCCACGAGCATCGCATCATCGCCGCTCTCGATGTGGACGAGAGCACGCCCGCGAACATCACATCACCGCCGCTCTTGACGTGGACAAGCGACTGCTCCGGTAGCATGCCAGCAAACATCGCATCCTTGTCGCTCATGTGCATGAGCATGTGCTTCAACAACACGACTGTGAGCATGGCATCCTCATGGCTCATGAGGTGGTTGAGCATGTGCTCCAGACTGTACCCCAGGAGTCTGGACGCGAGCACCGCCCCTCTGGCTATGAGGAGTATTGCATGGTGCCCATCACGGTTTAGGAAAATCATGTGACTCCGCCGCTCCATAGAGGAGCGCGAGCTCCAATGGGAGCTCGAGGAGTCCTGCGCTGACATGCAATTGATAATCCCCAAGTGCAAGGAATCATCGTAGCAATTTCCAAAGGTGGAAGTGATAAGTATGGAGTGTCGAACTCACAAGGAGCTAAAGGTAAGATAAATAATCTCTCAAGTCCTATCTGCCACAGATACAACTCTATGTACACCAAACTTTTGCTTCCATCCAGAAACGAGAAATAAAACTACGTTGTGGGTTTGAAGATGATAGCTTTGCATGGTATCGGAGAACCAAAATATAAAATAGGTGCTATTATCATAGAGTTAGAATATATTACAGATAGCGAGTGCGGACTAATGATGGATCAGTGTGTGGAATTGTCCTAGGAAATTGTTAACAAGCTCGGTAATCATTATTGCAATTTTATATGAGGGAGAGGCATAATCTAACATACTTTCTCTACTTAGATCATATGCACTTATGATTGGAACTCTAGCAAGCATCCGCAACTACTAAAGATCATTAAGGTAAAACCCAACCATATCATTAAACTATCAAGTCCTCTTTAGTCCCATACGCAAACAACCGCCTTACTTGGGTTTACCTTATGATCAAATGATGTGTTGCTTCTTATGATATTTTGAATAGATTTCTTTTGTCTTTTGGGTTAATTGATGATCTAGATTGGTTTGAGTTGTATGTTTTATATTGGTGCTGTCCTATGGTGCCCTCCATGTCGTGCACATGTGAGCGATCCCCGCTGTAGGGTTTGCAATGTGTTCATGATTTGCTTATGGTGGGTTGCTAGAGTGACAGAAACAACTAGCAAGCAAAGATAGAAGTGATATCGATGGTAATGATCATCTTGCCAGCAATCCTGGTAGGAAGAAGACCAAGTCCAAGAAGTAGACGAAGCAACGTAGTCGAACAGATCCTCACAATCGCAACGTAACCAGAACTTTCAAGGAGAAGCACAACCGAAAAGAAGCAAAAATATGATAAACAACCATCACATAAGCATGGCATGATGCAAAATCAAGTATGATGCATGTCCGGTTTAATGAGGCATGGCATGGAAGAGTGCACAAACAATACTACAAATTAAGTGCAGCTTAATATGCAACGAGTTGCACATTGACGAAACACCGCATCAATTATTTAGTTCTCTCTTGTTTATGTACCAAATAATATTAAATGTTATTAAACATGGCAAGGGGTGAAGCATATTAAAACTACCTATCTAGGCAAGTTTAAATGAGGCTGGAACAACAAACAACAATTCCGGAAAATCCCCATGTGCATATTTTGAATTTGTTACTGTTCTGACCTAAATCATATTTTAATGTTGTTAAACAGTAAAACAAAGTGCACCAAATTAATATATGCATTATTCCACCCCATTTACATATAAAGTTTATTAAATTCGGAGCTACGCTTAATTAGTTATGAAATAAATCATTTTAACATGGCATTTATGCAAAATTAAACAAACAACAAGTTTAACATTTCAAACATGGTTGAAAGTAGCATATTATGAAACTATATGAAATTCTAAGCATTTTACATATATAATTTGTTTTAATCCGATGCATGGTTAATTAAATATTATATGCATGAACATGAGGGTGTTTTCTGCAAATCTGTAAACTCTGGGTAAATGCTAAATTCGCAAAAGAGGAAAAAGAACACATGCGTGCCAAATCTGCAGGCTGGCCCAACAGGAGGAAGAACAAAGGAGGGGCGCTGGGGCGCTCACCATGGGCCAAGCCCAGTTCGGTGGAGAAGGAGGCCGGCTGGGGCGCACTGGATCCTGGGCGCGGCTCAGGGCGGAGGCAAGCGAGGCAGCGGGCCCGTGGCCCAGGTGGCGGGTTGACGCGGTCAACGGAATGGCGCACGAGCTGCTGCTGCTCGTTGAAGCGGAAGCAGAGGCCGGCGCAATGGACTTGCTACGGCGGTGGCGCTTGAAGGTGCAGGGACGTCAGGGAACGGCACAACAGGGAGGCACGAAGCGGATCTGGACGGTGGGGTCGAGCAGGACGACGGCGGCTCAACTCCAGCGGCTCCGGTCGGTGGTGAGCTGAACTCCTGTTTAGAGAAACAGAGAGGAGAGATCGTGAGGGAGAGAGGGAACCAGAGGGAAGGGAAGAAACGGAGGAAGGAGACGTCAGGGTGGCGCGGCCTGGTGGTACTGGTGGAGGAAAGGACTTGGCGGCACCGCATCGGGGACCGAGTAGGAGCTCGGGGACGAGCATGAGGAGCTCGGGACGGGCGCGTCCCTTGGGCGCGCGACGAGGAGGGAGCACAGGGAGGCGAGGCGGCTCCCGCGAAGAAGGTGGCGAGGTGAGGAGGGGCTCCGGCATCATCGGTTCCTGGGGCGGCGCGGATCAGAAGTAGAGGCGAGCTCCAAATCCATGTCGGGGATGGTACGTGTCGGGCAGAGGTGGATTGAGTGCTCGGGGTCAGGGAGAAGGAGCCCGGGCTCCTGTTGGTGGGTGGAGGAAAACGAGGAGAAGGGGATCCCGAGGTGGATCGAGACCGGGCGGCGGCAGCGATGGGGAAAAACCTCCTAGAAATTACGGTTGGGTTGATTTGGTAGGTGGTGGTCTTATATATAGTAAATCGATTTTTGATAAGGGCATTTGGTCCCTCCGATTTTAATCGGATGGTCCAGGAAATAGGCTAGGACGTCTAAACAACGAACCGAAGATATTTAGGGATGTTTGAAGATGATCCGGATCCAATGGTGACAACTAAGCAGTTCAAGTTCGGGGCAGTTCGGGACGCGCTCGAGAGGTTGATGCACTGTGCAAAGAAGGGTTAGGTGGTTTGACAAGAGGGAATCTAAAACCCAGTTGGTCTGATAAAGGCGAACTGGGACAAAGAAGAACTGGCCATTACGAATGGATGCAAATTTTATCAAAACATGTGGATGCAATGCTCGTGATGAAATGCAACAAACAAATAAATAACATAGCAACAAAGTAAATCATGGAAGGCGTCTGGAGCGTGGGTCTTGGGGCGTTACAACTCTCCTCCACTTACAAGAGATCTCTCCCCGAGATCTAGGGATGGCACTGGAGAAAAGCGGAAGAGGAAGAGGTAAACAAAGTTGCTTCTTTGGCAAACGAGTGAAACCACGAACCTTGAGAGGTTAAATAATTTCAAGGAAAGAATACACCGGAGATGAATGAAGTTGAAAACACTCCGTTACATGAGAGGAACAAGGAACATTATGAGAACCTTGTAGGTTGAAAGACATGAAATAAGAGCTTAACGAACCAAAGAGAATATGAAACCACACCAGTATAACACGATAGCCAAGGAACAAGAATGATAGAATTCGGACAACTCTCCGGTTGACAAGAGGAGCAAAACTTGATAAGATGAAAAGAACTTGACGAGATGACACAACACTCCGGTTAAATGGATAAGCAAGGAAAAGATCATGATCTTGACACAACGGGATGATGGGTCAAAGAGAGCAACATCACCATGCCTCCGAAACGAAAGAATAGATGTTGGATCGTTGGAAAGAAAATAATTGAGAAGAAAATGACATCTTCTACGGCAAATGAATTTAAGATAGCATGCTAAAAAATAAGGATTGAACGGAGTTGTTGAAAGATCAATACGAGAGGATATGATCCTCGTGGGCTTATGGAGACATCTCAAAATTATGAGGTGACAACCAGCCACTACCAAAAGATTGATTAGCTGAGAGGAACGAAGAGATGGAAAACCTTCTTTCACCGCGAGAATAGGAGGAAAACTTGGATCATTAATAAACACCATAATAGCAACATTCCTTAGGGAAGGCTTTAAAGGAAATCTATACCAAGATAACACCAACGAAGAAATTTTTGGGTTGAAAAGATCACGTGAACGAATTGAAAATGATGGGTTTAAAATATGTCACTCTTAAAAACTTGTGAATCATGAAACACGAGGGGAAATTATCAAGAATGACACAACACCACCTCAAAAGATGAGATAGAAAGAACTGCACTTCGAATGCAAGATGAGGAATGCTTGAACTCCTCAAAACAAAACATGTCTTGAGCAACATGTTTATTTTAGAGTATAGCTTGGCGGATCTTAACTCTGAGAGAAATCTTGAAGGACAATTGAAGAATGAAAGGAATCCTTGACGAACCACCATGTAGAGCCTCCATGAAAAACTCCGGTAATAAAAGGATGATAGAAACAAAGGGAAGTTGAAAACACAAGGTGAAGCCTTGCAATGATTTAGATGGAGCTTCGCGATGATATAACCGAGAAAACTTGGAACTCCGGAGAAGGAAAAGATGAAACACTAGAACCGATGAATTACTTCATCATGAACAAACTCCGAAGGAAGGGATTAAACACTTGGATGAAACAAGAATAAGAATTACATCATGTGTATCCTTCATCAATCTAAATTGATGACAAGCAACGGATTTGGCATACTACTTATACTCATTGAAAAAGGATTGAAGAGAGATATTTCTCAACTTGGGAAGGTCTTCAACGAACCACCGGTAGGATTGAAACAACGAATAAATTTATATGATATCAAAGGAGGAGGAATCTTAAGCGAAGCACCGTAAGAACTGAAAATGAACGAAGAAAGATAAAGAAACACCGGGAAGAAATAGAAAAACGAACGAAGATATTTGAGAGATTTTATATACAAGAGAATGAAGAGATGACAAGCAGACTAGAGAATACCTGAACGGTGCACCAGAAGCATTGGAGAATGAATGAAGAGACATCAATTCAGAATCGAGAGATCTTCTGAAATAATGGCCTTAATATGATCGAGAAAGGAAAGAAACCCCTGAAATGCGTCGGATGGATGAAAAGAATTCTCACAATCGAAAACAATTATGAGAGGATTGCATAAGCTAGAACTATGAATCTTCAAGAGAACGGACCAAGATTTAGGAGAAATCCCTCTTCAGTCTTCAAATGTCGAGAATGATGATGAGAACCACCATGAATTGTTGAGGCACTCCGGAAGAGGAATAGAAAGGTTGAACCAACGATGAAAAGAATATGAAAGCGAACTTGGAGGATACATTTGACAGATGAGAAATCCTTCTTATGTTAAACTTTGTAAGAATTTGAGAATCTCTTCGGATAAATTAGAAGAGTCAGGTAAGATCCTGGGAAAAGACATGTGGATTAGGGCCCACACAAAAGAAACACCGTTGAACGATTAGTTGAAAGGGGGGATTGCACCGGTTGAATTAAATGGCTTGAATGAGATAACAACCTCGAAATAACTTGAACGGATTGAGAATGGAAACGCGATTCTTCTGAGAGATCTTAAAAACTCCAGAACCCTTGAATAGCGAGAAGTGAATGATTAAGGGGTCCACCGGCATGAGAAAGCATTTGAAAGGAGGAAAAGGGATATGATCAACACCGAAAGCTTGAATTGAATCCACCGGAGAAGAAAAGAGAACAAAGAATTATAAACTTGAAGATTCCTTATCATCTTCCTGAGAATCAACGGATTAGACCATTGAAGAAAAAGAATGGGGAGACTTCCCATCAATAAAAGGATAATTGAATGAGAAATCTGAGTCCTTAAAGAAAAGGGTGGGAGGGCGGGAAAAACAAAGGCAACTTGGGTCGGATGAAACGAACACCGTTGAGAAAACTTAGAATTGATCTCGCGAATGGAAAAAAAATGATAGGATTAGCCTGGAGAGAAGCATGCCGGTTAGAAAAGAATTAATATGACAACCTCGATGATAAAATTAGTATTCACATAGAAATATGAGAACGCCGCTTAGGAAAAAGGTATGGAATCAACACTTGACAATGAAGCAACTCGAAAACCACAAACCAAGACAAAACAAAGGATTTGGCTTGAAAAATTAGCCGGAAACAAACATATGATAGAAATTTACCCAATCCTATATCATGCATTTGTCGGAAAGATATTCTAGGAGCTACTTGAATTCCCACCTATAAACTCCCGAAACTTTCTGGTTATGCAATCTGGTGTTGGCGATACAGGGAAAGCATAATATCTCACCCAACTAACAAACCCTACATCCAGCTGTATCCATCCGTCAACACATAACCAAGAAAACTCCGAAAATCGTGTACCTCAACCTTCGAAAAGCATATGTTATACGAGCTTTGGCAATACTCCCGAACTCCCGCCCCAGTACTGGGTGGCATCGAGGTTATCTCACCACTAACCGCATAAAAGAGATTTTCGATTCGGCAAAGCTCAGGTATTCCAGAACTGCAACGATAAAATTGTGACGACAACACCTCGGAGCTCAACTCCCCGGGACACTGCCACAACCCCTAAATGTCAGGAGGCACCAAGAACAATGTTCTCGTCACAAGAATATCGGAACGATCCCAAGATACCCGCGTGATCCTAAAATTTGTTTAGTGAAAATGAGGAGAGGAAAGTCAAAACATCTACGTCAGGAGGCCTCACCAGAGCGACGAAGGGACTGAGGAGTAAAAAGAATCCTACTCTCCGATATATATAACCCTAAGACTCAAAACAATTCTGTTCTAGACTCAACAACGTCAGCGATTCAATCAAGCAGGGGCTCCTAAGTCGGGGATGGCTCTGATTACCAACTTGTAACGCCCACGATGCGGCTATATCTCCCACATGTCGAGGCACGACTTAGAGGCATAACCGCATTGTGGTCTTGTCGCAAGAAGGGTCATCTTCACACAATCCCATGTAATGAACAAGGAAGGGATAAATAGAGTTGGCTTACAATTGCCACTTCACACAAAGATCATATAATTCATACATCATCAGAGTACACACATAGTCTGACTACGGACAAATCCAAATGAAAAGAAGATAACCCCAAATGCTAGATCCCCGATCGTCCCAACTGGGCTCCACTACTAATCATCAAGAAATGAAACATAGTGACGGCCAAGGTCCTCGTTGAACTCCCACTTGAGCTCGGTAGCATCACCTGCACTGGTATCATCGGCACCTGCAACTGTTTTGGTAGTATCAGTGAGTCACAGGGACTCAGCAATCTCAAAACCCGCGAGATCAAAACTATTTAAGCTTATGGGAAGGATGTGGTTATGAGGTGGAGTTGCAGCAAGCGCTAAGCAAATATGGTGGCTAACATACGAGTACAAGAGTAAGATGAGAAGCTACTCATCGGTCGTGAAACTAGAAGTGATCCTGAACTACTTACGTTCAAACATAACCCAAGCTGTGTTCACTTCCCGGACTCCGCTGAAAAGAGACCATCACGGCTACGCACGCGGTTGATGCATTTTAATTAAGTCAAGTGTCAAGTTCTCTACAACCGGATATTAACAAATCTCCATCTGCCACATAACTGCGAGCATGGCTCTTGAATGTTTATACCCTGCAGGGGTGTCCCAACTTAGCCCATCAGAAGCTCTCACGATCAACGAAGGATATTCCTTCTCCCAGAACAACCCGATCAGTCTCGGAATCTCGGTTACAAGACATTTCGGCAATGGTAAAACAAGACCAGCAAGACAGCCCGAATGTGCCGACAAATCCCGATAGGAGCTGCACATATCTCGTTCTTTGGGCACACCGGATGGGCAAGACGTCGGGTTGGCATAGACCCTAGTTGCCCTGGGGGCGCCGGACATCGCCCGGGTTGGACCAGCACTCAGATAAACACTGGCCCGAGGGGGGGGGGGGGTTATATAAAGATGACCCTCGGGTTTGCAACTGCCAATGGAAAAGGTTAGGGGGTCGTTAGGCAAATGTTAAAATCAAGGTTGGGCCTTGCTGGAGGAGTTTTATTCAAAGTGAACTGTCAAGGGGGCCCCATAACCCCAACCGCGTAAGGAACGCAAAATCAAGGAACATAACACCGGTATGACGGAAACTAGGGCGGCAGGAGTGGAACAAAACACCGAGCAAAAGGCCAAGCCTTCCACCCTTTTCCAAGTATATAG
The DNA here is from genome assembly GCA_021605205.1 of Aegilops longissima. Lineage (NCBI taxonomy): Eukaryota > Viridiplantae > Streptophyta > Magnoliopsida > Poales > Poaceae > Aegilops > Aegilops longissima. Next base: position 297,147,314 of record CM038678.1, read on the forward strand.
ATGCATTAATTAAAATAAGAGATATTGCAATATCCCAACAAATCCATTTTCCAACATGGAACAACCTGCAAGGCACCTGCAACTAGCAACACTATAAGAGGGTCTGAGCAAAAGCAGTAAAATAGCCAAACAACGGTTTGCTAGGAAGGTAGGTTAGGGGCTTGACATGGCAATATGGGAGGCACGATAAACAAGTGGTAGGTAGCGCGACATAGCGATAGAACGAAACATCTAGCAAGCAAAGATAGAAGTGATATTGAGGGTAATGATCATCTTGCTTGTAATCCCGCTAGGAAGAAGACCAAGTCCAAGAAGTAGACGAAGCAACGTAGTCGAACGGATCCTCGCAAACGCAACGTAACCGAAGCGCAACCAGAAAGAAGCAAACAACATGGTAAAGAACCATCTCATAAGCATGTCATGATGCAAAATCAAGTATGATGCATGTCCGTTTTAATGAGGCATGGCATGGCAAAGTGCACAAACAATACTACAAAATAAGTGGAGCTCAATATGCAACGATTTGCATATTGATGAAACACCACAACAATTATTTAGTTCTCTCTCGTTTATTTACCCAACAATATTAAATGTTATTAAACATGGCAAGGGATGAAGCATATGAAAACTACCTATCTAGGCAAGTTTAAATGAGGCCGGAACAACAAACTACAATTTCGGAAACATCCCCATGTGCATATTTTGAATTTGTTACTGTTCTGCCCTAAATCATATTTTAATGTTGTTAAACAGTAAAACAAAGTGCACCAAGTTAATCTATGCATTATTCCACCCCATTTACATATAAAGTTTATTAAATTCGGAGCTACGCTTAATTAGTTATGAAATAAATCATTTTAACATGGCATTTATGCAAAATTAAACAAACAGCAAGTTTAACATTTCAGTAGCATATTATGAAACTAGATGAAATTCTAAGCATTTTACATAAATAATTTGTTTTAATCCTATGCATGGTTAATTAAATATTATATGCATGAACATGAGGGTGTTTTCTGCAAATCTGTAAACTCTGGATAAATGCTAAAGTCGTAGAAGGGGAAAAAACAAATGCGGGCCGAATCTGCAGGCTGTTAGACTTAATCCTAACATGCACGTGGACAGGGGCGGAGCCAGCGCCCGGCTAGCCTGGGCACTTGCCCGGGCTCACAAGATACGCGACATACTACGATGGTACTGTCATAACAGGGCAAATTACTCCTCGTATGGTGGTTTACCCGGGCAGTAGGTAGCTGGGCCAATGGGCTTCCGTTTCGATCCTCTCTGCTCAAACACTATTAATTATTAAGTAAAAAAACATACGTACAGACTAATGGGCTACGTACCTACGAGAGATAAGCCTACTCATTTGATCTTTTTTTTACTGGAGATGAGAAGGAAACGATCGGTCCATCGCTCCACGCCTCCACCTCCCCGCTCCGTTCGGTTAATTTCTGTTCATCGAGACGGCCGCATCCTCGGTTCATCGGAGACGAAGACAGACCGGCAGCCTGGGCGCGCCACCAGCAGCGGGCGGAGCTGGAGCTAATCCATCCGAGACTCTTAGGAATGCTTTGCATCATCGCCTACTTGTCCCCTTCTTTAGAATTAGGTGAGATTCATAGACTTATTAGGCCTTAAATTTTGAGGTCACGGCAAGGAAAATTGGTCATCAGGGATGATTACCAGTTTATGAGTTTAGTTCTTGTTTAGGGATTTGTTCTACATATAAATATTAAATCCAAATTTTAAATTATTAAATTTGTGAGATGAGGAGGTTTTGGCAGAAAGTGTGAATGGTGTGCAACCACAAATAGAAGTAGAGCCACAACCACCATCTCGTATTGCCTCGTGTTTTTCTTGAATATATTGCAAATCACAACACTTGATTTATGTGAATATTAAAAATCCTTTTTTATCATGTTGTCTCTGCTAGGATGTTTGGATGATAATTTGGACAGCTATACTTTTGTGAGTAATATGATGAGTTTGGTTCTATGTGGCCCCGGTTCTATCACTTACGTTTCAAGTATCAACTATATTTTGGTTTATGAAACGAAATTTTGGTATATTATATATTATTTCACTGTCAAATTACATTTGTGTGATTGATCTGGTTATATTTTCACGACATTATTGATATGGATTTGTGATTTGAATGTTTGATGCTATTTTATATATTATGTATCCGAACACTCGATTCTGGTTTTTTTATTAGACATTTAGGCTTAAACTCGCCCAGGCTTCACAAAAATTCTGGCTCCGCCACTGCACGACGTGGATGTGTGCACCTGTGTTTTGGTTAATCGCTGTTAGTTGCGGCTGGTTAGTTGGCTAGCTACAAAGGCTGGGCGTGAGCGGTTCTAGCTGCATGCATGGCTGAGTTAGTTAGCTAGTGGAGTCCTTCTAGGAGTGCATAAGTGCATGCAGTTAGTGGCCGTGGTGGCTGGTCGTGTGTGCGTGTGTGGAGTTGGTGCTCCGGTCACGTGTGTGGGCTGGCCTGGGTATAAAACCCCCATTGTGTACTGATGAAAAAGCGCCGGTACAAGCCGTGATGTAGCCTGTGTGCTGAATATAAAAGAGGCGTTGGTCGCCGGGAAAAAAGTGTGCTCCTTCTTCCACCTCCGTCCGGCGTGAGAAAGAGAGGCATGTGGCAACAACAATTGGTATCATGAGCTTGGTGTCTTGGGCGTGCTTGCCGTGCCGGAGGCGTGGCAGCGATGGCGGCGCTCGCCGGCGGCTGCGTGTTGGACCTCCGAGTCGTGTGTCGGCTTATGGAGGTGGGCGGCGCTGTGGCTGCCATGGCGCGTGGCGGAGGCGGCGGGCGGTGACGTCGTACGTGCGGCGACCGCGGAGGCCGCCGGCGCTGCATGGTGGCGCAGATGGCGGCGGCACGACATGGCGGCATGGAACCCGGTGCGGTGCAGGTAATAAGACGGGCGGCGAGCCGGCGCGACGGTGCGTGTTATGGGTGCGCCTTTGGGCGCGTCGGGACCGCAGGAGTGGACTGCGTCGGCGCTGGACCTGGTTCGCGAATCGCGTCGTCTGCGGCGGGGCGCGGGCGGGGCGCGAGGGCGTGGGGAGTGCACGCGAAGGGCACAGCGGTCGTGGAGAGGAGGAGGTCGCGAAGGACCTGCGTGGTGGCGCAGAGGTCGCGACGGCTCGGGGCGACAACCGTGGAAGGTGCGTGACACGTAGTCGCGGCGTGGCGGCTACCATGGCAGACGCGGAGGCGGCACGCGGTGAGCGTCTGGTGCTGTCGGGCTCGTCGGACGCGTCGGATGCGCGCGGGACGTGCGGGACGCAGAGGGACGCCAGGCGTGTATCGCCGGCGGAGGAGGAGCTCAGCGTGTGTCAACAGAGTCGTGATGGAGCATGGTGCGACCGGCGTCGTTGCGCCAGGTCGGGTCCGCGGGCTGGGTCATGCTCGTGACGACGACAATAGGAGCAGCAACATCAAGTCCGACGACGGCAAGCATGTGGCACGTCACAGTGACTGGCGAAGGCCGCAGTGGCGCGGTGCGACGATCGTGGAGGCGCGTGGCGCGGTATGTCTGTGGCGCGGTGGCCTAGTCGCGCGTTGACGCGCGCAGTGCGTTCAAGATGACGGCCGACGATGATGCATGCCAACATTAGGAGGAAAAATGTTAGACTTAATCCTGACATGCACGTAGATGTGTGCACCTGTGCTTTGGTTAATCGCTGTTAGTTGCGGCTGGTTAGTTGGCTAGCTACAAAGGCAGGGCGTGAGCGGTTCTAGCTGCATGCATGGCTGAGTTAGTTAGCTAGTGGAGTCCTTCTAGGAGTGGATAAGTGCATGCAGTTAGTGGCTGTGGTGGCTGGTCGTGTGTGCGTGTGTGGAGTTGGTGTAAAACCCCCATTGTGTACTGATGAAAAAGCGCCGGTAGGAGCCGTGATGTAGCCTGTGTGCTGAATATAAAAGAGGCGTTGGTCGCCAGGAAAAAAGTGTGCTCCTTCTTCCACCTCCGTCCGGCGTGAGAGACGGCGTGAGAGAGAGAGGCATGTGGCAACAACACAGGGTGGCCGAACAGGAGGAAGAAGAAAGGAGGGGCGCTGGGGCGCTCACCATTGGCCAAGCCCAGTTCGGTGGAGAAGGAGGCCGGCTGGGGCGCACTGGATCCTGGGCGCGGCTCAGGGCGGAGGCAAGCGAGGCAGCGGGCCCGTGGCCTAGGTGGCGGGTTGACGCGGTTAACGTAATGACGCACGAGTTGCTGCTGCTCATTGAAGCGGAAGCAGAGGCCGACGTGATGGACTTGCTGCGGCGGCGGCGCTTGAAGGTGCAGGGACGTCGGGGAACGGCAGAACGGGGCGGAACGGAGCGTATCTGGGCGGTGGGGTCGAGCAGGACGACGGCGGCTCAGCTCCAGCGGCTACGGTCGTTGGTGAGCTGAACTCCTGTTCAGAGAAACAGAGAGGAGAGATCGTGAGGGAGAGAGGGAACCGGAGGGAAAGAAGAAACGGAGGAAGGAGACGACAGTGTGGCGCGGCCTGGTGGTACTGGTGGAGGAGAGGACTTGGCGGCACCGCATCGGGGACCGAGCAGGAGCTCGGGGACGAGCATGAGGAGCTCGGGACGGGCGCGTCCCTTGGGCACGCGACGAGGAGGGAGCACAGGTAGGCAAGGCGGCTCCCGCGAAGAAGGTGGCGAGGTGAGGAGGGGCTCCGGCGTCGTCAGTTCCTGGGGCGGCGCGGATCAGAAGCAGAGGTGAGCTCCAAATCCATGGCGGGGACGGTAGGCATCAGGCAGAGGAGGAAGAGGCGAGGCCTTGGGCACGGGCGCGCTAGACCGCGGGCGCAAGGAAGCTTCAGATCGGGAGCTCCTATCCTAATCGGATTTGGAGGAGGAGGCACCGGCGAGGTGGATCGAGTGCTCGGGGTCGGGGAGAAGGAGCTCGGGCTCCTGTTGGTGGGTGGAGGAAAACGAGGAGAAGGGGATCCCGAGGTGGGTCGAGACCGGGCGGCGGCGGCGACGGGGACAAACCTCTTGGTAGGTGGTGGTCTTAGAAATCTCACTTGGCTAATTTTGAGCTCTCGCGTCGCCCCCGCGGGCGGCTTGGGATCAGACCCGCTGCCGCCCCCAGCAGCCCACCCACCATCCTCCTCCTCCCCTCGCCGCCGCCGGCAGCGGTCGCCGGGCAAAGCCCGCGTGGCTCAGCGGCGGCGGGGCCGCTGTCCCCTTCCGTCTAGAGGTGGTGGCGCGGGCAGCGGCCTCGGCGGGAGCCCGAGCTACTGCGCGCTTCCGAGGTGGCACAGCTGGCTGCGCGGGTGGCGCCGAGGCGCGGGCGCGTGTTGGCGTTAGCGCGAAAGCCTTGATCTAGTGTGTGGCGCGGATCCGTGGCGGGCTGGGATGGTAGAGCTCCTCTTTCAGGTGCTATAGCCGCGATCTGGCGTCGCTGCTGGCGGTGCCGCGGTGAGGCGTGGCGGCGGCGCGTCCAGGTCGCGCGGGACGCGGGAGCACCACGCCAGGCGAGCACCGGCTGGAGTTGCGGAGGGCTTGCCGCTGGGTGGGCTCTGGCTCGGCCACCGGCGCACGAGGTGGAGGGAGGAGTCGAGCTGCGCGGGGCGGCGTAGATCTGGCGCGACTACCGGCACGCTCATGGAAGGGAGGAGTGGTGCTGCGCACGGACATGCGTTGCAGTCAGATCCGGGGAGGCAAGTGCGCTTGTTGCCCTGCGTAGATCTACCACGTGATGGGCGCAAGATGAGCGCGAACGTCAGCGTTGCGGCCGGCCATTAGCTGCGTGGGAGAAGCTGTGGGAGATGAATGGCACTCTTGCTCGGTGTTGCATCCTCCTGATGGTGGTTCGGACAGCCCGGCGCTGCTACGGGTGGGAGGAAGAGATGGTGGTGGCTGGAGGGAGAGGAATGGCGTCGCGGCGGTTGTTGCATCCTTCGTCGGGAGAGGAATGGCCCGCAGGCGTTGCATCCTCGAGGAGACGAATGGCGTGCTGCTTGGTTGCATCCTTCCGATGGGAGAAGAATGGCACCGCTGCGAGGGTTGCATCCTTCGTCCAGTGGGGAACGCGGACGCAAGGTTGGAAGCTCGTCGGGCTTGCCGGGGAGGTGCGGTTGGCTGTGGAGGCAGAGGTGGTGGCCTCGTGCGTAGGCTGATCGGATCCTGGGCCCGAGCTATGCAGGTGGAACTGCAGACGAAAGTCATACTCCAGTTATGGCCGGAGTCGTCGATGGCGGCGCCTTCTGGCGTCGCTCCCTTGTTGGAGGCATCGATGTAGCAGCTCCCACCTTGTCTCTCCCGACGTGCTCCGGGGGAAACCCTTGATCTAGTTTAGATCGGACGATGGCGACGCTATTCGGCGTCGCTTTCTCTCTTGGGGGCATCGTTCTGGAGGTGGATCCGGTCAGAGGGGCTCTTGGTCACCGGGGCCGGAGCTGCGCTGCCTTGTACTGGGTGGTTGGCGCTCCGTGGAGTGTAGTGTTGTTCTGCAACCACTAGTGTTGTTGTTTTTCTTTTTCTTTGATCTTCGGATCTTCACCATGTTATGTTTCCGTTGCTTCCTGCTAAATCTGATTCAAGCCAGCAATTTGCTGGATCTTTCAAAAAAAAAGTGGTGGTCTTATATATAGCAAGTGGATTTTTTAGTAGGGGCATTTGGTCGCTCCGATTTTAACCGGACGGTCCCG